>RDRW01000422.1:0-323088 GCA_007896445.1 Puccinia hordei | reverse complement strand
GAGAAACGCAAGGGCCAGGGCTAAGAAGGCATCAAAGTTTCAACTCATCGCACTCAAGCTCTGGAAGTGTATGCACTGCGTCATGAAAGTTTCATTTGCAGAAGCGTTTCATCAACACGGCCTATCTCAATAGCTGCGCCTCCCATCACATGATATCCGATCGATCAGTATTCTCAAAATACTCAAGTGATAAACAATGCAAGATCGAATTGGCTGATGGGAAAACTACTATGTCAGCTGGAATTGGTTACGTGTATGTCAAGACGTTAAGCGGAGCGAATGTCAAACTAGAGTGTCTTCATGTGCCCGACTTGGTGGGCAACTTGATCAGTATGGCGAGACTTTACAGGAAAGGTTGCACTCTAGTCAACACGGGAATAAACACAATGAAGTTAGTAAATGCTGGAGAAGACATCTTTAAGGTCAAAATCAGTGACAACAACATATTTCTGATCAAGATTGAATTTGCAAAAGGCAAGTCTGAATCGTCAAATATCGCTCTGTCAACTCATTCTAACAATATACTCAATCTTCACAGGCGGTCGGGTCACCCAAGCGATGAATCATTGAGGAAGATGTGGGGTCTACCAAAATTCTCATTGTCATGCAAAGAATGTTCTTTGTCAAAATCACATCGTCTTCCATATTCTCACTCTCTTCCTAAATCGTCTCATACTCTTGAATTTGTACACATGGATTTAAGCGGTCGTATCAATCCATCCACCAATGAAGGATTTGAATATTATTTCAAAATTACAGATCAATTTTCCTCCTACAAATTTATCTATCTATTGAAAAAGAAATCGGATGCCTTCATGTGCTTTCAGAAATTCTACGCGTCAGCGACGGTTTCTCAGGGACGTCCCATCAAAAACGTTGTGACCGACGGTGGTGGGGAGTTCAATTCAAATGAATTTAAGTCTTTCCTATCAGATAAAGGGATCACGGTTCATATTTCAGCGCCGTATACGCCTCAGCAAAATCCTGTAGCTGAGCGTGGCAATTGAACGACAACTGAAAAGGCTCGTGCCCTTCTGAAGCAAGCTGGCATCAGTCACTCGTTTTTGGGGGTTTGCAGTTGAGACAGCTGTATTCCTTGAGAACGTTACTCCGACACGAAAAAACAAGTGGGTGTCCTCGTACAAAATCTGGTTCAGAAGACCTTTCAAACTCTCTCGTTTACGACCGTTTGGCTGTAGAGCTTATGTGAACGTCATCAAATCGAATCGAATCTCAAAATTCGCAGACACATCGAAGAAGGAGATCTTAGTCGGATACCAACTCGGGATGCATAACTGGTGCATCTTGACTGAGGAGGGACGTGTGGAGTTAAGCCATGATGTCAAATTTGATGAAGCTTTGTTTCCAGGAATCTCCACGTCTGTCCAGTTGGTTTCATAAATCCTGCTCATCCTGAAGAACTGATCGAACTCTTTGAGGAAGAAGACCTTATTGATCTAGATAAATCAGATAATCAATCTGATATTGATAGCGACCATCATTCTGAAGAGTCATCCAAGTCTTCTAGCTCGTCATCGTCCAATGGAGCATTGGAAGATGATGTAGCAATCAAGCTTAACCCCTCGCAATCATCTACTCAAAATTCAACGTCGCGTCCAGGATTCGATTATGTTCTTCAACCAATCAATCAGCCAGTGCCTAGAAACATCTCATTGTCAATCGATGAATCCAACATAATCAACAAAAAGAGAAGAGCGCATGTGGCTCTGGTTAATGATTATGTAGATTTTCACATTCAATGCTATCTGGCTGGTGTTCAATTCTTTGATCAAACGTATGAAGCGCCAAAATCCTACTCGAAGGCCATGAAAGATGAGAACAGAGAAAGCTGGACAGAGGCGATTGATGCAGAACTCTCTGCAATGGAGCGATTGGGGGTTTGGGAGATAGTTGAAATTCCTCGTGGTCAAAGTTTGCTCAATACTGTATGGATATTCAGGAAGAAATACGACGAAAATGGTGATCTGTCCAAGTTCAAGGCTAGGTTGTGTGCTGCCGGAAATTTTCAAGTTCAAGGCAAAAATTAAGCAGAAACGTATGCACCTACTGGTCGGCCCACAGCGTTGAGATCACTCCTAGCTATGGGCGTTTCAAAGCATCTAGACATTCATCAAATGGACGTCAAGAATGCATTTCTCAACGGCAAACTTGACAAAACCATCTACCTAAGGGCACCTGCAGGTCTGAAAATCCCTCAAGGAAAATGTTTGCATCTGCTCAAGTCCATATACGGGCTGAAGCAAGCCCCACGGGTCTGGTATCACGAACTTTCGTCATTCTTTTCTTCAGCCGGATTCTCTCCATCCGTGGCGGATCCGTGTCTCTTTGTGTCCAACGACCCAGACTGGCAGTGCTGGGTACATGTGTACGTGGATGACATGGTAATAGTCAGTAAAGATGTAAATCGGTTCAAGAAATTGATATCAGATCGCTATCTGATGGAGGATCTTGGTCCGATGAAGCACTTACTTGGAATGAAGATTGAGTCATCACAATCCTCTATTCACCTGTCTCAAGATGTGTAAACAAAGAAAATCATCGCCAAATATGGTCTATCCAACTGCAAGTCTGTTTCAACTCCGATGGTTCCCAACACTTGTCTGACTCATGCGTCTGACTTGGATCAGCTGAAGTTTAAAATGCTAGGAGTAAATTATAGACAAGCAATTGGACTTCTTAATTATCTGGCAGTCTCAACTCGACCAGATATATTGTTCACGATGTCTCAATTGTCTCAGTGTCACGCTCTGTGATGCCAAGGACTAAGATCCTTCTAGCTACACAGGGTGCAAAGATAGAAAAGGGTGGTAATATGGTGGTGATATGAGATATAAAAAATATAAGGATATATTTTTTAAGGAGGGGCCTGCAAGCAGGGGTGGTTTAGTTCCCTCCACAGGTTTTCTTGCAAAAGCAGAGGAAATGGTGACCTGTTACAACTGGGGCCTGCAAGCAGGGGTTGTTTTGATCCCAGTAAAGATGGCTAGAGGGCCACAACTCCTGAAGGAAAGGACTTACTGTTATGGTCTTTTCTGGAAGGAAGGGGCACTTCTATGGGTTACTGGACAGGCTGAGGCGGTTGGATTGATGGGCTAAAGACTGGCAGTTTTGTGAAGAAAGAGGGCTGAGTGATCAGGTCTATAATAGACAAACTTACAGGGCAGGACACTGGTTACTATGACTGGTGGAATGCTATGTATGTATGTTGTATGTATAAAAGATGATGGGGATTTAGAGAAAGGGGAAAGAAGAGCCTCTTAAATATCTTCTTTGGAGCCTTGGTGGCGAAACAGGAGTGCTAGAGAGGGCTGTCCTGTGTCATGATTCTTAGTAGTAACTACTAAGGATGAGCCATGACAGATTGGCAATGATGTCAATAGTTGACATGTGAGTGTTACCACAGTTACTGTCATGTAATAAGGTCCAAGTGTGCGCTTCAGAGTGTCCAACTGAAGTTTTAACTATGTAAAACATCTGTCATGATCACCATTGGTAATCTGTCATCCCAATTGGGCCACAAGTGTCAAATATGCATTTAGTGATGTTTACATATGTCTCTTTTGAGTTGTAATATAGTTTTATTATTGTATGATGATTATTCTGTTCGTCATACATGTTGTATATTCTACTATTCATTTGTATCCTCATGATTGTAGTAGTTAAACTAGATTTACTATGAGAAGGAGTAAAGTTAAAGGGGTACTTTGGCTGGGGTACCCTAGGTTATTTTACGCGTAGAATCAGAATATTGAATAATATTCTCTATTTTATATGTATTTTACATGTGTTTTTATATTTTATTTATCATTTTTATTGCTATGTGAGTATCAATGCAATACTACATCTCTATATGTAACAATGGTATTTTATCTGATATATTATTAGTGCTAGTCAGGTTGTCTCTGAGATAGTAGCAAGCTGAAACTCAGCACCTGGAGCATCCAGGTATTCAACACTGGGCAGCTTGTTTACATCTCATCAGGTATCTTGCCGGTAAAATCTTGATCGGGCTGACCCTGGGTGGCCAGATGTCTTCGGTCAAAATCTATGTTGATGCGGATTACGCAAATGAAAAGAATGATGCATTTTTGTACTTTGGGTATCTAAATTTGCTAGGAGGAAGTCTAGTGTCATGGAAATCCAAGAAGCACAAAGACTCGGTCTCGTTGTCAACCACAGAAGCAGAATACACAGCTATGTATGAAGGTGCTTGAGAGGTGGTGTGGATGAAACATCTTCTTGAAACACTTGGAATCCCTCATCAAGCTCCAATACCTCTCATGGCGGACAATCAGGCTGCCATTTCTCTATCAAAAAACACGGTCTTTCATGATTGTACAAAACATTTCAAAGTTCATCTTCACTGGATACGTCAAGCAATCACTGACCATCAAGTTACTCCCGTTTACGTCCCCACTCATCAAAATCTCGCCGACTTCCTCACAAAATCTCTTACAAGACCAAAATACCAGTCATGCGTTGAAGGCATTAATCTGACCGGTTGAAAATGAAGGGGGGAATTGAACTTTAGGGTTAAAGTTTGAGTGGTCATTTTTCACTTGGCTGCGCATGTGAGATCTAGTGAGATTAGGTTGAAACGTAACCATGGTTGTCTGTAGTTAAATAGATGTTGTTTTCTTTCATCTATTAGTTTTTCTTCATTCAACCATTATATTTGTTTCAATCATTGCTCATCTCACTATCTTCTACACAACTCACCCTATAGGTTTTTTTCTTAGTTTCTCTCCTCTCTTCTTACTCAAACTCATCTATCATGTCTTCATCTATTATTTTTTTCAGGTTAGTCGTGTTAGTTGGGTCTCGTTAGTCACTCTCGGTGGACTAACACGAAGAGGAGTTTTCTCTCAGGTTAGATTGCTGCAATTGATTCAACCATTATATTTGTGTCAATAATTTCTCATCTCACTATCTTCTACAAAACTCACCCTATAGGTTAGTTGTGTTAGTTGGGTCTCGTTAGTCACTCTCGGTGGACTAACACGAAGGGGAGTTTTCTCTCAGGTTAGTCGTGTTAGTTGGGTCTCGTTAGTCACTCTTGGTGGACTAACACAAAGAGGAGTTTTCTCTCAGATCCCTACAGAATCATTCGTTCAATTAGGTTGATGATTTGAAAGTGGGTTGTTGGTGAAACATCCTGTAAGAAGGATTAATCCTCAATCAGTAAGTCTTGTCTGAGAGGCTTGCTCTAAAAAGGGTGCATGCAAATCAATACAGAGTATTAATAGGCATCCAAGGGGTTTGTGGCTCTTACCTTATTGAAGGTAATTTGTGGCCAATTCTTGATGGTATACCAGTAATAAAATCCAGAATTGGGGTATTGGTGGAGAACGGGAAATGACAAGGTAAATAAATCTAAGGTATGTACTGTGCTGGTGTTCTAATATTTCTCCGGGGATGAACAGATGTTTAAAAGCTGTTTATATATTCTAAGATATTATCCCAAAGAACCTAAGAATCAATTACTTTAAAACATAGACCAGAGAACTATGACAAAAAATTTAGACAGAATGAAGGAAATCAACATGATGAAGAAATACTAGCATACCCTGATTTTGTAGTATAAGTTTACAGACAACTAGATAAAAAAAGCGCGAACAGGACAGGACTAGGAAAGTAGGACAGGAATAATATAAAAAAAAGATTAGTAAAAAGGAAGTATAAAATAGGAGAGAGAAAGCAAGGAGAGAAAGAGTGCCATCATCACATTTCTCACCAAGTTGGATGTATGACAAGACATCCAATAGATGAGATGAATAAGTTGAGATTGATGTAATGAGAAGAAAATTGATATTGATTGTAGACAATGTGATGGTTGTACGAGTTGAAGATGAGAAGACAATTGAAATTGATTGTAGACAATGATGAGATTGTATCAGTTGAAGTGTAGAGAGTTGGTTAATGGTGGTCAAGTTTTGAAGGTGGATTGATCTTAAGATCCCTGGAAGGAACTTGCGGTGTGCTTTTTGGTGAAAAAGCCAAGAGATGAAAACCACAAGAGTCCACAGTTACAATTGTCACAGACATGGACATTGAGTTTCAACACATCTTGGGGGAACTGTGAGTGCTTCCATGACCAGGGAGGTACAGGGGAGCTTCAATGGGACGACAGATCCATTGCAGGATCTTTTAGTGCTCATGGTGTGATTTCTACTAAGGCAGTGTTATGGGACACATCATTGATCAGTAGTCCTTAGTGTTATTGGATCACATCATGATATTTATATTGATTGATCAGTTATTAATATTAACAAAGATATTAACTTATAATTGTGTCATTTGTTATTGAAACATCTTATTAGTATTATTTATTATAATATTAATATTTTCTTTTTATTCAGAAGATATTCAAGTATATATCCTATACATGAAATATTCCAGGGATACGGAATGTGGGCGTAATCAGAGGGAAAAGAGTAACATCTGTTACTCAAGATATTTGACGTGAAAGGTGAAAAAGGGTCTACAAGTTACATGTCTTGTATAACAAGAGTTCAAAGAGTAACCTGAATTATTCATGAGATAATTAATGAATGTATACTAAGGAATGTGTATTAATCATTGTAATGAAAAGTACCTTAATAATAGTATGTTATTAATTTTAATGTAATGATAGTAATAACTACAAAACAAAGAATAAAGAAGAATAAAGAATAAAGAAGAAGAAGAATAATAATAATAATGAATAGTACAGCTATTGCAGGAAAGCTTGTGAATTCCCCCCCCCTTTTTTTTTGCTCCCCCCCAATTTTTTTTTCCCCCACCAAAATTCCCCCCCCCCGAGTACCCGGGGGCGTGAGGTATAATCCAGATATCCAGCTTCCCCAACCGGCTATAATCCAAATCCAACTTGGTTGTGTTTTTATGTAATTATTTCTTTCTCCTACTCCTAATTACCTCCCTTAAACACATTAAACTGACCTATTAATTTTGCTTGTATCCAAACGTCTAGGCAATGGTATTCATCAAATACTCACCTGACCTGAAATACACCGCTGTGAAAGCCTCACTTGAAGGTAAGGAGGTAGACAAGATCAACAAATCCCTTGGGGCATCCATTCATCCTGCCTCAATCTATTGATGGACGCAGCTATATAAAAATACTCGGGCGGTTGTTTGCAATCCGAACACTTATAAAACAAGAGGTAACCCGCTCAACCTCACCAACAATGACTGCAGTTTGTCAAGCAACTGGTCACGGAAAATCCCTCACTGTATGCTGACAAATTTCAGCAGACCTTGTTTGAAAAACATGGCACACATGTCTCTGTCTCAACCATCTTGAACACCCTCCACCAACACCTCAACATGTCCAAAAAAACAATGTGCACCGTCCATCCAAAACAGGATCCCTTTGAACAAGCCCAGTACATTTCTTGAGTCGCTTGCATCCCATTGGAATTCTCAGTGTTTACAGGTAAGCTCTCTATTGTTATTCACCGCTTACGGTTGGAAGGCTGATCTGGTTGACTTGGCCAGATGAATCAGGGGTTGGTCTTGAGGCAGTTTCACAAAATCAAGGCTGGGCCGCCGTAGGTGAACGCACACCCAGAGTCCCTTGCAAGCGTTCCACCCATTGATACAACATTATACCCGCAATATAGACTTCAGGTCTGGTAGCTCATATGGTGCAATCAGAAACCGTCAACCAATTCAATTTTGAGCATTTCTTGGAGCACATCTTGGTTAGTTATCCCATTTATTTCCATTCCTTAATAGGCACATACTGATCTGTTTCATTGGGAAGATCCCATCTATGAATCCCTTTCCACTCCCTAACAGTGTCCTAGTGATGGACAACGTGCAGATCCATCACAACGGCTTGGTTGCCAATATAGTCAAAGCAAGCGGGTGTTTGCTGCTCTACTTGCCAGAATACTCACCTGACATGAACCCTATCAAAAAGGCGTTCAGTGTTTACAAGGCCACCTTACAACAATAAAAGAGCCTCTTGAGCGGAGGCAAAGACAACTTTGTAGTCATTGACGAGTTTATCCGCTTAGTATTCACCGCTGACTTGACCCAAAAGCTTTTCCAGGGTGCAGGCTACAAGGTTGTTTAGCTTATCTCCTCTGATCCACTTCCCCTTCTTGCATAAGTCTACTTGAACCACCTTTATAAAATGTAACTACTAAGGGGCCTGGCCCCTGTTGATATGACTGGTCTACTTACCCCTCAGTTTTGCCCCTCTTCATCTTGTATTTCTGCTAGTCTACTACTCAGCTTATCCCCTGTTGATCTATCCCACAATCCATGAAATGCAAAGTTACCTTTTAAGAATGGTGCCTATTTCCCTGGCACCATTCTTAAAAGGTGCCAACCTCCTGTGGGTGTGGCTATATGCTAATCCAGTAAAATACTGTGAATCAAGACCTAATGGCATTACTGCATGAATGAGTTTTGTTGGGCATTGCATCACTATTTGTGAGGGGGAGTAACATCACTACACATTGGCATTCTTTGATTAACTATTTATAAGGGGAGTCACACTAGACACATCACTACACACTGGCTTTTCTTCACTATTTATAAGGGGGGCATGATGAATAAACTGGATAACGATTGTTGGCATGATGACTAAACTGGATAACTATTGTTGATGGTTAGTCCCATCACTAGAGACTACTATTGGAATAAGGATAAATAGGAGGAAATCACTCAGAAGCAAAAATACAAGACTCATGAGTCTGCCTAGTCATGTTGGGTACGTCGTGTCTTGATGTGGTGCTTGAATTTCCTGATGCTGGTCACCATTGCCCTTGTGTCTGAGCGCTTGATTCCATGATCCTCAAGTTCTTCAGGTTTGAAGGCATCAAATTGATTGTAGTGACAAATCCCAAGCTCTTGAAGGGCCAAGTTCACAACCGGGAAGTTGGGATTGATATGAATGTAGGCCAGGTAATTGGCGAGCTCAATGTGTTTTTCTGATGGAACTGGAGATGAAGCCGGGGGGGCAGGACCAGGGGCAGTGACCGGATGACCTGAGGAAGGACTCACAAGATGAGGATGTGGATGATAGTAGGCTGGAGGCATCCCGTAGAATCTGTAGTGGTAATTCAACGGGTAACCCATAGCAGGATGGCCAGGTGGGGTTTACCCCACACTGTGGAATGAGCCTCCTGCAGGGATGTGTGACGGGGTGACAACCACATGGTGGTTGAAATGTGGTTTGGCTTGGGTTGGGCTAGATATAGTTGCAGCTGGGTGTGGGTTGGGTATACCATTTGGAGATCCGTGCTCCTTTTGTGTACGTGGTATGAACACCGGCCCCGGAGGGGGCTGAAGAACGGTCACCTGATCAGGGATGGCTATCTAGATATCCACCCTAATCAGTAATTATGCAAATTTAGAAGATGAGTCAAACTGACTCAACTTACCATGGCTTTGGCCCAAACCATGAGCTTTTTCATGGATAGCAAGACGTAATTTGTTGGATCCTTGGGATCCACAAAGCATGGTGTCTTGTGTGTCCCGGTGAGATGATCGCACGGCTCATGTGTAGCCTTGAGAAAATTGATGTTGTTGAACAATGCCACGGACATCAAACTGCCTTTGGAAGGAACGGGGACATCCTCAATGGTTCCATTAGTATTTCTCTTCTTCTTGAGTTCTTCCAGAGCAGCTGCTTGCTGGGTAATCATTGGCAAGAGGGGATATACAATTTATCAAATCAGTGGGACTCCACATGACACAATGGCAAGATAATCAACTCACCTCAGCAACCAGCTTTGGATTTTTCTGCTCCACAGTTACCCAACATTGGTGTGGCCCAGCATCTTTGCATTCATTGAGAAAGGGAAGAAACAAGCCATAGTTCTTGATCAATTGGTTATCTTTTGCTTGGAAATCAACGCTGTGTGGAATGGCCACATGCCAGCAAATGACATCCAGTCCCTTGCATGTTTGGCTAGGCCGTTTATCTCCTATAGATCAATTGCACGGAAACATGCTTCCTTGAAGGCGGTAAGGTCAATGTTGGTGAGATCCCAATGGAAATGACGACAAGTCAAATTATCTGACTTGAATTGAGTAAATTTCAAATTTCCCAAGGCCAGTGTGCCTTTTTGCTTGTGTGAAACTCAACTGTGGAACTTTTGAGATACAAGGGATGGTAGATAGAGGAGGTGATGAACGGATATCATCCTCTTGCCCGCCTTGTTCAAGTGTAAGTTGTCAGGAGCTATCTTCTTTGTTTGCTTAGACGGAGCCGGTGTGGATTGAGGTGACACAGAACAGAGAGTGGTATTGACTGAAGGTGCCTCACTCACCTGTGTACTAGATTGGCTGGCAAGGTTACGCCTGACCAGATGGTCCGTGTTTTTCTTCATACAAGTGGCCAGGGAGGTTGAAACAATGTGGTCATCTACCGGTGGTAGATGGTCTTGAGGTGGCGGCTCCAGTAATTGTGGATTTTTCAGCCAGTCCTCCACCTGGTCAAATGATGGGAGATTGTTGAGGCCAAGTAGATCTATGTGGGAAGGAATTTGATTAACTTTTTCACTGTGATAATGCATTCAGGAGGGATTTGATGACAAGGTGAAAAAATTACCATCAAATTGTTCCATCGCCGTATTTGAAGTGGTTGATGCCGGTTCGGAACTGGATGGTATGTATCTTGATATCCTCTCCGGCCGCGGGAAAGGTACCTTGCACCCCCGGGGACTTGGGGCGGGGGAAAAAAAATTGGGGGGGGGCGGAAACAGGGGGGATTTCACAAGCTTTCCTGTGATAGCTGTATATTGCTTTAGAGCATCTCCAGCAGAGATGGGACCGCACAACTTTTTGCTAAATTTAGCGGGTTGCGCGGGAAAACAGGGGTCCAGCAGACCCGCTACAGGATTCCAATTGATCAAATCCAAGTCCCATCCCTCATCCCAGCTGGCTACCAACCCCGGCCTTTAGCGGCTTTTGAAGGCCTCCCAAAAAAGTGAGTCCGGTCCATTTGATGTCCGCCATCCATCCTCTTGATGTCAACACTGATTAAAAATCATCTCTCCAAACAGAAAAACTCTCAAACACAGATATATACATATATACATCAATATGGCCAACATTGATCCAAATCTTGGGGCGTTGATAGACGCACGCCAAGCGCGCACGCCAACGCCAGCCCGCACGCCATTTTTTTTTGGCGTGCGGGGCCTACACACCAATTTTTTTTGGCGTGTAGGGTCTAAACGCCAAAATAAATTGGCGTGTAGTATCTCAAAGCACTTTCCGAATGCAACCGCGAACTTGTGCATGTGGCACATCGATCGGAACATTGTGACAAACTGCAAGCAAGCCTTTGCTGGCGATGGCAAAGAATGGGCCAAATTCATGAGGCTCTGGCATGAGGTCGCACATGCCCCCAATGAGGACACCTGCAACTCAAAGTGGGCTCAACTGACACGGTACCTAGTCACTCGAACTAACGTCTACGAATACCTGTACAAGAACGTCTGGAGCGAGCGACAGAAGTTCATGAATGCGTGGGCCGGAATGACACCCCATCTAGGAAATCTGACTTCGTCACGATGTGAATCTGCCCACAGCTGGCTGAAAACCTATGTGACGTCGGCTAGGTGCGACTTTGCAACACTTTTCATTACAATTGCTGCAGCAGTGGACCGACAACTTGACACAGCCCACACGAACCTGGCACACGAGTTACAGAAGGGATTAACCGGACTACCAAATGCCTTCAAGTCCCTCTTCAATTCGTACCATGTCATAGCGATATCGGGTTTGTTGTGGCACCGGTTCATGGACTGGCTCCTGGTGGAAGGTAGGTTTGGGACGTCCATGAAGGAATTGTTGGAGGACTTGCTGGTCTTCTGCACCATCTTCAGAGTCATCTGTTTCACCCTCTGCGTCAGGGTCTTCAGAGCTGTCCCGGATGGCTGGATTGTTAATTTCTTGTCTCCCGTCCGCATTGGGGGCTTTGGAGTACTTCTGGCCAATGAGTGCTTGGTCCCTTTGTACGCCTTGAAGGAAAGACTGGCCAAAGGTGTTGAGGGTTGTCTTGTGGCCTTTGACATCTGTCCGCATCTCTCCGCTTCGACGTGGGGATCCATCAGCTGGGTTTGTTGTGTTGGGCTGGCCATATTGAACATCCTTGTTGAATTGGTTTTCAAATTGATTGAGCGTGGGGATTGGGTTGGCTGCTGGAGGTAGGGGATCAGGAGTGTGTGCATATAAGTATGCCATTGAGTCGGTTGCAAATTCAGGGCGTGGGTGGGACTGTGGTGGAGCAGGCCTAGTGGCGCCTAAGGTGTGTCTAGCTGGGGCCGGGGTTCTGGAGACCTGTTCATTCTCATCGTCTGACTGCTCGTATTCAGCCTTTATTTTAGAGGCCCAATTCTCCAGGTTTTCACGTTCATCTGGTTTCAACGCAGGGCGCCGCGCCAGCTCTGTGCATTTTTCCCAGAGATCCAAACCTGTGTAATGGTGGGAGGGTGGGTGGGAGTGAGCCAGGGACTTATATTATGCACAAAATAAAGGAATGAATCTCACGTCCTAGTTCACTGGTCTGATGTGAAGACATTGTAATTGATTGTTGAATTCAAATTGGTGATTTGTGCGGAATCTGTTAGAATTTGAATGGGAGAGTATGTCAGCACGTGTTACTATATCTATGGTAAAAAAAATTTGAAAAAAAAATTGGAAGAGATGTGGGGGATTGATTGTGTTTGAGATGGGCCCATTGGGCCACTTTTGGGGGGGATGGTGTGCTCTGGGGCTTATATGGGGCCCTTTGAGCTGCCTCGGGGGTTTGAATGGCCCCATTGAATCTTTTATTGCCCCTTTGGAGCATCAAAGTGGGCCTGTGGGCCCACTGGAGGTGATGGGCAGAGGCGGGCCCCTTCTGACGGCCATTGGGCCCTGTCTTTGGGCCAGTTGGGCCTTGGGGCCCTGGGCCTGTGGGCTTTTTTTCTCCCACAAAATTAAACCCCAAAAAAACCCTTTTTTTTGGTTTTTTTGGGGTTTTTTCCTCATTTTTTATTTCTCATTTTTTTTTTTTTTTTTTTTTATATAATTTTTTTTTTTTTTTTTTTTTTTTTTTTTTTTTTTGTTTTTTTTTTTTTTTTTTTTTTTTTTTTTTTTTTTTTTTTTTTTTTTGTTACTCACATTTTTTTTTGGGTGGTGGTGTCTTGAATTCGTGGTCGTTCTGGTTGAAAACAACCAGACCGACGGTCTGATTCCTGAAAGGAATCAAACTCGGCGGCTCGCTCACGTAATCGAATGGTCCCTACCATTCGATTACGTGAGCGAGGGGATATCGCATGCAATATCCCCATACACATAATACATGTATGTATTATGTGTATGGGGATATCGCAGGCGATATCCCCCCACACGCCAAACAATTGGCGTGTGGTACCTGCACGCCAATTGTTTGGCGTGCGCTCCCACACGCCAAACGATTGGCGTGTGGGAGCGCACGCCAAACAATTGGCGTGCGGGTCCCACACGCCACTTTTCTTTGGCGTGCGGGGCCCACACGCCAAAAAAAAAGGCGTGTGGGAACCGCACGCCATTTTTGGCGTGTGGGTCTCACACGCCCTTTTTTTTTGGCGTGTAGACCCTACACGCCAAAAAAAAGGGCGTGTAGGCCCCGCACGCCAAAAAAAATGGCGTGCGGGCTGGCGTTGGCGTGCGCGCTTGGCCTGCGTTTATCAACGCCCCAATCTTGACATCCTTGGGCCATCACACGTGATGGAAATTCCGGTTGGCGGTTGGTGAGATGTAGATGGTTGGTCTGGGTTGGATGGATGGCTATCCACCCCGGCCCTATTGCCAGTCTGCTGTGGCACGGAGGGTGAAAGATCTGAGACAGATCTGTGAAACACCCCTCGGCCCGCTAAAGCCACTTGGGTAGATCCCCGGGCTGCTGGAGATGCTCTTATTTTTATTTCAGGTGAAATAATTGCCATGTCACAAATTTATTTATTTCAATTATTTCAGTAATTATATCGCCGCCAAACGGGGCCTTAGCTATGAGTTGTACGCGCCGGTACTGGCTCTTCTTTCTTTCCTCACCGAGATTGAAGAGACCGATACCAAGCGTGCTAGTGCTTACCGAGACGTGATCCTTGTTGTCAGGTTCACTACATTTATTACCTATCATGTCAAAGAAACCACCAGTGTCCCTCTTGGTGAGAGTTTCCCAATATGCTGTCCGGCCCCGCTGGCTCGCCTTCCCTCTGCCAAGTAGGAACTATGGAGATTGAAATGGCTTGGTGCAACAGCGGCTTCAAGTGAAACCAAGTCGAGGATCCAGGTTGTCCTGCCAACGGTGGGGAACATCCAACTCCTGAGGAGAAAGCAATATTAATCTATTTTGAAAAGTTTCTACGCGGATCCCGAGACCCATGGCACTGACACAAGTAGGTAGCCGACCGAACTTGACTAAGATAAGGAGATACGGCAAGGAATCAGCTCCTATGTCAATACCCCTGAATCTTTGTAAGAGCATCAGAATAGACATCCTTCACGCTAAGAACGGCCGCCATCAAATTTACAACATTATCATTGTGCCATCTTATCTACACCACCACAAATTCCCATCATGTATTATTCAACAGGATTAAATCGTGTCCTATTAGTAGTAGCCCTCATGATAACTCTCCATTCAGAACTGGTTCTTACCCAAGCCGTAGTTACATGTGATTTGACTTTTGCTTCCGATTATGATCCTTCCAATGACGCAAACCGTAAGCATAGATAACCAGTATGTTGAATTGATTCAAAAAAAACCTAACCCTTTTGATGTGTGGCAGTCTGCATGGACAAGAATAAGAAAGATTACGTGTGCAAACTTTTGACTTGCACAATCAAGAACGCCCCCTGTGAGCTACCGTTTTGATTTTTTAATGTTTATCAGTCAATTTTTGGAATTCTGATTGAATTGAATTCACTCTGCCATGACACACTAATGTTTCGGGTTGATATCAGGGAATAAATACACATTCAAGAATTGCCAACCTTTCAGTCGTCATCACTCTCCAAACCTAGACCCTACGAATTCTCCCATTCCAAACCTAAATCCATTTATAAATTATTATGTTCATACAGTCGAAGGATCTGTTGGTGAGTTGTTTTGGCAAAAAAATATTTTTTGTTGTACAACTCTCTGAGATTTAAATCTGGCTTGAAGATGTCACGAATAAAGATCTCAAGTACCGATGCACTTTCAAAGGCCCAACTGATCCAAATGCCCAAAGAGCAAGTGAGTGCATCTTAGTTCATATTCAAACCATGAATCACAGTTTCAAATTGAAACATCTTTTTGAAAATTTCAGCCTGTTCCAAGTGTTTGCCTGTTCAGCGCTAGGAGCCGTGTTTTGTTTTGTATGAATGCAGAAACATCCCGTCAGCTCACGCGTATGGTAAATCATCAAGATTTCCTGGTTAAACCATGTTTTTTTCTTTTCTTTTGGCACATCATTTCCTTTCTTGTGGCCATCTTGCAATTGTATTTTCAGCATAGTTCATTGTTGATAGTGTTAAATACTTGAATGCAACATCTGTAAAAAAAAACATCAAATGGTGAAGTTTGTATATGGCAGGTTTGGACCCTAGGAATTGAAAATCATTGATTCTTTCAAGCTTGCCAGTTCACCTCCGCGATGTCCATAGACGTCTACTGGTTCAACCTAGTAGCACCAAAACATTTGGCAGAATCCAGAAGTGATGTTGGGGGGACATGCAGGGGGTATAGATGACATTGAAGCTAGACCGAGCTGAAGAAAACCTGATCTACAAAGTTTGAAGTTAAACGAGAAGACCATTGAACTGAGACGACTTAATTGAGGCATCAGTTGGTCGTTTAGATGGGCGAAAATTGACTAAACCGCAACCAAAATCACCAAGCAGAAAGATGGACTGATGATTGTTGCCCATGAATTACTTGAATCAAGTAAATTTTGAATCACCCAAGGCCGGCGTGCCTTTTTGCTTGTGTGAAACTCAACTGTTGAACTGTAGGGATACAAGGGATGGTAGATAGAGGAGGTGATGAACGGATATCATCCTCTTGCCCACCTTGTTCAAGTGTGAGTTGTCGGGTGCTTTCTTCTTTGTTTGCTTAGACGGAGCTGGAGTTGATTGAGGTGACACGGAACAGGGAGCGGTATTGACTAAAGGTGCCTCACTTGCCCGTGTACTAGATTGGCTGGCAAGGTTACGCCTGACCAGATGGTCCATGTTTTTCTTCATACAAATGGCCGGAGAGGTTGAAACATTGTTGGGAAGATGATCCTGGATGGTGTGGAACTCCTAAAGGATCAGGAAAGAGCTTGAAGGGGAAATAGACAACAAATCCAGTAAGTAGAAGATGTTGAAGCTACAGGTGCTGATGCGGCTGCCCTTCTTGACTAATGCTGAGGGGAAAGGGTTTCACTAAGAAAAAGAAAGAAAAGAGGTGTGGCTATATTTCTACTAATCCTTAGACTGCTGCTACTAATGGGAACTTAGGTTGTTTAATCAATCTGAGGCAGGGACCTTAAGAGGAGTGAGAAAAGCACTGAGAAAGAGTATGGGGTATGGGTGATGATTGTTATTTGTGTAAAGGTTGATGCAAAAGTAAATGTAAAAGGTTTAAAGGTAAATGTCAATGTAAACTGTACTTTGCTAAAAGGGGGGGTGCATCCTCATCCATAGAACTAAGGGGAGTTCTACTTATACAAAAAGGCACAAGATGGCTGATCCTGGCAGTAAAGAGAAAGGGGAAATGTGTTCAGAGGTATACAACCAAAAGAGAGTAGTGATAGTGTAAGAAAGATGAGCCAATGTAGCTAGTAACTATGTATATAAGGAATGTAATGTGACTAGTAACCAAAGAGGATTATAAAGGCAGAAGATGTAACTATGTAATATGAATGACTGTGCTGTACAAATTTATACCAAAGAAGATATAAACTAAAGAAAAGTATGTAATATCTGTGTTTTATTTATGTACTGTATGTTTATAAATCAATACCTTGTATAATATCCTATGGGGTTGTAGTATTGGTAAAGTTATGTGGTTATAAGTGGTAATATTCTAAGAATGCTAATAACTTCTGAACCAAAGGGAAATCAGGGGTACTTTGAGTGAGTGAATAGGGGTAGTTGTGTATGTAGAATCTGTTTATGTAATAATAATGAAGTATATGTGAGAGGAAATGTAAGTTGTTGATGATTGTATGTGAAAAGGTATGGATTACCACAATGGCCGGGGAGGTTGAAACAATGTTGGGAAGATGATCCTGGGTGGTAGATGACAAGTTGGGTAGATGGTCTTGAGGTGGCGGCTCCAGGAATTGCGGATCATTCAGCCAGTCCTTGACCTGGTCAAATGATGGGAGATTGTTGAGGCCAATTAGATCTGTGTGGGAAGGCATTTGATTAAATTTTTCAGTGTGATAAAGCATTCAGGAGGGATTTGATGACAAGGTGAAAAACCTACCAGTGAATTGTTCCATCGCCGTATTTGAAGTGGTTGATTCTGGTTTGGAACTGGATGGTATGTATGTACATATCTGGATATCCTCTCCGGCCGCGGGAAAGGTACCTTGCGCCCCCGGGCACTCGGGGAGGGGGAAAAAAAATTGGGGGGGGGGGGGGGAAAGGGGGGAAATTTGCAAGCTTTCCTGCAATAGCTGTAATTAGTAATAATAATAATTAGTCATACTTTGCAGTTAATTGGTACATGTCAGGTACTGTGATATGCATGTACTCTGTGGCTGACAGTTTAATTAATTAATTTATTGACTATTGCTTGCTGCTGACCAGGTCCATTTGAACTGGCTGTTCTTGCTTTAACTCAACCTACTCCAGGATAAATCAAAAAAGATTTCATTGTTTATTCTTGGATTGAAGATCAAGACCAAACCCCCACTATAGGTTTGACGTATTGACAACATAAAGAACTTTATACATCACAACTCACACATCAAGACAAAACTATATGTACATAAATATTTTTACTTACATAATCCATACTGTATATAAATCAGACCTGCAACCAGCTGTTTGAGTTTTCCTCATCTCTCTTGAAGTCAAACAAACTTGTCTTGGGTTACTTACCTGTTTCCATGTCCTTATAGGTTTGTCATAAATATCTCTTTATCATATTATTTCTGTTTTATTTTGTTTTCTCTATATTTTTTATGAAATCTTATCTCTCTTGAACTCAACCAAACTTGTCGGGGGTCACTTACCTGTTTCCATTTCCTTATACCCACCACCTCTACAGGTTAGTGCACTAAAAAAACTGTTGACTCAACTGCCTGCAGTCAACATACAGAAACTCTGAAGAAGTTTGTGGTGTTACTCTAACCTTTCTTAAATGCTGGATCGACCAAGCTTCAATGCAGTAGAGATATACAGCTGGTCCAGCAAACCTTGCAGTTTTTGCGGGGGGGTTTTTTTTTTTTTGGCTGCAATTTTCTTTTTTCCCCAAAAAATATTTTTCTCCCTGGCCCCAATTCAATTGGTTGGAGAGAAACTGGCAGTGCCATCATCCCCCAGACGCAGATATTGCCAATATCCTCAACCAGAAAATTGCCCAACGTCTCCACAATCTGGAATTGATAAAAGTGGCTCAAATATCTTAGGTGCAAGAATGTCTCTTGGTGAGTCACTTTTTCTTTTTCTTTCATTCATTCTCACCCATTCAACAAGAAAAATTCTGATTTTTTTTGTAACCAGATGACTACTACCTAGATCTCAAGAATACTCCATTGCTTCCCCAGATTGCAGATACTGACACGTGGTTGTCCCGGGGCTGTGAAGATGTCTGTTCAACTACTACCTCAATGCCACCTCCAGCCAACCCGCCAGAACAATTGGAAACACTAGCCGGATTGAACGGTGTAGATGCTGAAAAGAGAGATGAAGATGTTGATTCCAAAATAAACTTAGAATACTCATTCTTTGTTCCAGACACCGCAAAAAAATGTACTACTACTCAGGGATCCAACAAGCGCAAGTCAATGGCTGATCCAGATGAGAAGTACACAAAACTAAAGTTGACCCCAGGAAAATTATTGTTCATCTGGAATACCGCACAGGGTAGCCTTGCAGCCTTCAAGATGCTTGCAATTGATGTTATATCTAGTTTGTATGAGAAAGAAATAGGTGAACACACTCAAGAGCATGAAGACAAGGGATCAATTACCTGGCACGTGGTGATCCTGCATGGTGGAATATTTGCTGGTAACCAAAAAGGTATTTTGGAAAATAATGACCTTTTTGACCAGTTCCTTGAAATCTGCAAGGAGCCAGTCAATGGCCAAAGGCACAAAGTCACATTGGTACAAAGGGACCCCAAACAGGCTGCTCAGGTGTGTTATGATCTTTATTTTATTTTTGGCACTGGCTACTAATAAAGCAATGTTTTTTTCTGAGCTTCTAGAAAGAGCAAGCATTGAAATCACTCAAGAAGAAACACAGCGGTGTGGCCAAAAACTCCAATAATGAGCCTAGCAATGGCGTGATCTCCTCAGCCACAGTGATTGAAAAAATATGGTTGCTTTGTGCAACACACATGCCATGTAAGCGACTCACAGGTACCAACAAGACCCCAGTTTTATTGATCCAACTGAGGGCGTTGATAAACGCACGCCAACGCCAACCCGCACGCCACTTTTTTTTGGCGTGCGGGGCCTACACGCCAAAAAAAATTGGCGTGTAGGGTCTACACGCCAAAATAAATTGGCGTGTGAGACCCACACGCCAAAAATGGCGTGTGGTTCCCACACGCCAATTTTTTTTGGCGTGTGGGCCCCGCACGCCAATTTTTTTGGCGTGCGGGTCCCCCCTCGCTCACGTAATCAAATGGGAGGTCCCATTCGATTACGTGAGCGGGCCGGCTGACGAGGTTATACAACCTCGTCAGCCGGGAGGACTTCCTCCCGGCCGACGAGGTTGTATAACCTCGCCGGCCAGGAGGAAGTCCTCCCGGCCGACGAGGCTATACAACCTCGTCGGCCAGGAGGAAGTCCTCCCGGCCGACGAGGCTATACAACCTTGTCGGCCAGGAGGACTTCCTCCTGGCTGACAAGGTTGTATAACCTCGTCAGCCGGGAGGACTTCCTCCCGGCTGACGAGGTTATACAACCTCGTCAGCCAGGAGGACTTCCTCCTGGCCGACAAGGTTGTATAACCTCGTCGGCCGGGAGGACTTCCTCCTGGCCGACGAGGTTATACAACCTCGTTGGCCGGGAGGCAACCTCGTCGGCCGGGAGGAAGTCCTCCTGGCCGACGAGGTTGTATAGCCTCGTCGGCCGGGAGGACTTCCTCCTGGCCGACGAGGTTATACAACCTCGTCGGCCGGGAGGAAGTCCTCCCGGCTGACGAGGTTGTATAACCTCGTCAGCCGGCCCGCTCACGTAATCGAATGGGACCTCCCATTCGATTACGTGAGCGGGATCCTCCCACACGCCAAACAATTGGCGTGTGGGAGCCGCACGCCAATTGTTTGGCGCGCGCTCCCACACGCCAATTGTTTGGCGTGTGGGAGCGCACGCCAAACACTTGGCGTGCGGGGCCCACACGCCATTTTTGGCGTGTGGGTCTCACACGCCAAATAAAATTGGCGTGTAGACCCTACACGCCACTTTTTTTTGGCGTGTAGGCCCCGCACGCCAAAAAAAATTGGCGTGCGGGTTGGCGTTGGCGTGCGCGCTTGGCGTGCGTGTATCAACACCCTCCAACTGATCCTAACCACTTCATCTTGCTCACCATCAAGAGGATTGGTCTCTGGGCTCAAACAATGGTAAGAATTTCAGTTTTCTGCCATGTAGCAACATAATATAACTCCGGAGTCTGCGAGGAACATCAGTTACCGGCTACTCCTACCAGTGCTACCCCAATTAATTCTACAGCAGGTTTGTTTGGCCAACCCATGGTGATGCCGTATCCATGGTTCATGGGAGGCATGCCATGTATGCCTCCCATGAACTATGGTGGAATGCCCCTCCCTGGTGTTCATCCTATTCCCTACCCATCTTCAACACCCATTCCAATACCCGGGGGTCTTCCAATGACGTTCCCATCTGGCTCAACTTTCCCGTTAACCTCCTCAAAAGACAATCCTACCCCTGGTTTTGAAGCCCCTTTGTCCCCTGTGACATCCAACGACAGTGTTGATCTGGACAACCACTTGCAATTTTGCCACGTGGACCCTCATTGCAATGATGTTAACGCAGCTCTCAATGAGCTTCGTATCAGCCACTACAACTTTTTTGGCCAGGTCACCAAGGGTGATCTTGAAAAAGCGGGTCTCAAACTTGTTCCAGCCAGAACTCTGGTTACAAGTCTTAAGCAATTCAAACACCTTCTAACCCGCATTTCAAAACGCAACCCATGAGTAGGCCAGAATATCTCCTCTATCACCTGATAATTGTTGTAATTCTTTAATTTTAAATGTTTTTTTTTTCACCAAGAAAAAATTCATGTGAACTATCTTTGCCCCTCAAGTGAAAATTTACAATATTTTTTTCCCCCCAAGCACAAATTTAGCGTCTTTACTGTTTTAAAAAGTTTCAACCCCTTGAAGTTATTGGTACTGTGGTACTCTCAAATTGTGAGATAAGCAACTAGGCCAAAAATAAACTTAAGAATGAGACAACCCAAAAAGGATTATAAAAATAATGAAGCATAAAATTTCAATAACTTTCAAAAAAAAGGATGGAAAGTGGATACAAAAATAAGCATAAAAATGACACATGGAGCACTAAAAGAGGGATCATAAGAAAGAAAATTTCAATAAAAAAGGAAAGAAACTCACAAAAACCAATGAATAGTAATCAATACCATTTTTTAATCAAATTGCATAGCCTGAGCCAAAGAACAGGCTCCTGGTCAAGTCTGAAGGGAAAACAAGGGGAATAAAAGTGCCAATCACCTCATAATCTTCATCACCCCCCGTCAGGAGCTCTTCCCATTGTCTCAGATGGGCCTTGTAAACAGCAAACCCCTTTTCAATGGGGTTAAGATCCGGTGAGTAAGCTGGCAAATATTGTATGAGGCAACCTCAATTCTCCACAATACTTGCTACCCTCCTGTTGTGATGAATCTGAGCGTTGTCCAATACAAGGACGCTTTGGGGCAATGGAAAGTGTTTCATGGATGGGATCTACTCCCAAATATTGATCACATTAATAGCTGGAAAATGAAGTTTGATGATGACTAAAAAAACATACCAAGATATTCTCAAGGAAAAACTCAAACAAAAAGCAATTGAACGATTCCTCCTGGACCATATGGGCCACCAAACTGGATATTGAGATTGCTGGAATAACATTATATTGGTGTGTACTTTGTTGGCGGTGAACACGTGGTGTTCACTGACCAATGGGGGCCCATCCTCTGGTTCGTTGTACTGCTTCAAGGCATACCCCTGATTCATCAAGTTGGATGTCATTAGGAATGAATCTCATTGAACACAACCTACTGCCACTCAACAGTACAAACAAGGCATGATGCTGGTATGCAAGCAAGCCAAGCCAGATATGTTGCCTGTTTGTTGGTGTCTTGCAAAGGATTGACTGTCCTGAGCTGTTTTCTTAACATTTTTAAGTGGTTGTGTAGCGTGTTTGATATTGTTTGCTGGGATACATGAATTCCATGTTTATTGAACAAAGATTGCTGAATCTTGTCTAGATACATTGTTGGCTTGTCGGTAATCAAATCATTAATGAACTGGGTGTCTTTGGCATTCAAAACTAATGGCCATGCCCTGGGATTGTAACTCAATGGATCACACACGAGAGCCCGGGTTCTGTTTTAATGAGATTTCCATTGCCGTAGCAAATCCGGGCTTATTTTGGATCCCAACAGTTTGTTCATTTGGTCTAGTGTGTTGCCATCAATAGCGTACCGGACTGCTGATTATTTCAAATTGGCTGAGTACTTCTGAAACACCATCAGAACCTGTAACACCAGGAAAAATAAATTGTCACTAGACTACAGATGACATCAGCCTAGGTTCAATGAGCTACCCATCAGTAGTACAGTTGGTCTCATGTACAGCCCCTTGTAGGACACAAAGGGGACATTGTTGCCTAGCTGGGGTAGAACCAGAGCTAGAACAAAGCTACAGCCATTGTTTCTTGATGTCACCGGGTGTCAGGTGACAATTTATTTTTCCTGGTGTAAAATGTAAAATTGGTTGTGAGTAAGTTTCAAAAACCATCATTCTGGAATACTTTACCCTACCTTGATTTGCTGCTTTGTTCTCAGGCGTTGCGAGGAGTCCGAGTTGAATGGGTGAAATCAATGGAATGTTGCATCAGCCTGAATGTACTGCCTCCAACCGGCTGAATCGGGGCCGGGGAAAAATGTTTTCGGGGGAAAAAAAAATCGCGGCAAAAAAAAAAAAACCCCCGCAAAAACCGCAAGGTTTTTTGGACCAGCTGTATATGATTGCAGATTACTTACAGCCTATCAACCAGTAGCCTTCTAGAGTTGAAACCTATGACAATGTTGATTATAGCACTCAAACTCTCTTGCTTACCCATTGGTTTTCAATATTTCTCGGCTCGCAGTGCACAAGTCTCGATGACGCTACACTCAAAATAGATAGGATTGAAGCCGATCTGGGTGTGATCTGGACGCAGGGGCCGCAGTGCACATAGATAGATAGATAAGTACCCGGGTTCAATGATCTCATGATCTGATGTCATTGTTGCGGATGAAGGACTTGCCGGACCTGTTCGCTGTGTTGCAATGATTGTGGACAAGCTTGAGGCACACAACGTTCACAGTTCTCAACCGACTCTCAGCTAGCACATCACTCCTGGCTCGTTGTATGGCAGCTCCCCAGTAAATAGCACTCTTGAAGTTCATTAGCCTATTGTCGAGCGTCGCTTCACTCGTCGGAGGCGGGGCCGAAGAAGGATGATGCCGGTGATGATCCGATCCGGTTACTTCCAAGATATCTCTGTGGTGCTCAAGGCAACCCAGCCGATGATGGCGGTCATTCGATCTGGAGGATCTCTCCGTCCTCGATTCAGGATGCGTAAATGGGCATGTACCCTCCCAATCCGCAAGAGCCCAGGCAGCTCCGAGGCGAGCTAGATCAGCGTGTAAAGACGTAGATAAGAGAGGACGCAACAGGTTTAGTTTCGGATTCAGTTATTGTAGTCCCAAATCAGGATTCATCCATTTAATTATGTCATCTGGGCTCATCTGACGAGTTTACGATAGCGAGCGGAACCCCTAGGGATAGGGATCCTTGGGCGTGGTTCGACCGAGTGGTTTGTAAATCAAGTAAATATTTGTCAAACGATTTCCTGTATGTTACACTTCAATCACCAAGCCATGAAGTACCCGTTGCGAGTTTCTCCGTGGTCTCTCCGTAATGAGGTTCTGTGTGTTACGTATGCCCGCCTCGCATACACCCCAGCACACCCACCTTGCTGTGTAATGGTTTTTTCACATGTTCGACCTCCGCTAGGCTGTTTCAGATTTGAACCAAGATTATGGGTTTAAGACCCTATGACTATGACATACATGCATGAGGCCAAAGGCCCTTTCTGCCCGTAACTGCCGCCCAATTCTCTAGTTTAATCTGTTTTTGTCTGTCTGTATTCATTCCGAGCCCACCCACTTTTGGGCTGTATGTATGTATGTACATGTGTGACTGTAAGTACATATGGGGTTGTAATCTCCTACACATCTTCGTCCCAACCACAACCCCAGGTAGCGGAGTCGGCGACGGCGAGCCAACCAACCAATCGGAGGAGTCACAAAAAGTTTTTTACTCAAGGAACTCTCTTCCCCTCATCCCACCCTGCTTTTGTCCCTCGTCTCCCCAGTCAGACTCGTCTCCATCTCTCAACTCCGCTTCCAGCATCCACAACAACCCTACATTCCCACCTCACAACCAAAGCAAAAAAAAAAACAACAATCAAAAGAAGCATTTGTCATTCTCAGCAGCCGCATAACCCAATAAAGTCAAATAAAAATATCTTCATCCCCCTCTTGCTATAGACCAATCTAGTAAGTCTCCTCTGATAAGCTCACTCGACAACCAATTGCTGAAACCTTGTCTGTCTTCACACAGTCTTTTGACGCAACACAAGAAACCCGCATCTACCCCCCGATCAAGTTCCAAATACAAGCTTATCCATCGATCCATCTGGACTTGTGATGGCACCTAAGGTTCACAACAACCAAGAACAAAAAGAGCTCAAATCAGAATCTGATAATAACGTCATCCGATCCTCTAACCATTGGGCAGGTGCCTTGCCAGCCCCTCAAGGCCTCTACGACCCCGACCAAGAGAAAGACTCATGCGGCGTTGGATTTGTCTGCCACATCAAGGGTCAACCAAACCATAAGATCGTCTCCGATGCTCGCTCCCTACTATGTAACATGACCCATCGTGGCGCCACTGGCGCCGATGCTCGTGATGGAGACGGTGCTGGGGTGATGACCGGCATTCCACATGCCTTCTTCCTCCGGGAGGCCTCACTCCTGTCGATCGATCTCCCCGCCCAGGGTCGCTATGCGGTCGGAAACGTTTTTTTTAGACCCAACCCGATCGAAGCTCTAATCGAGCATAAGACCACCTTTGAGAAGATCGCGCTCACCCACAAACTGAAAGTCTTGGGCTGGCGTGAATTGCCCAGGAACAATTCGATCCTTGGCCCAGCTGCCCTCAGCCGTGAACCTATCATCCTCCAACCCTTCGTGGTACCCGACTCTGACGAATCTGATGCCTATTTTGATGAAAAGGAGTTTGAACGACAACTCTACGTCTTACGAAAGCACGCCAGTCATGCCATCTCCCTCGCCGATTGGTTCTACATTTGCTCTTTATCCAACAAAGTCATTATCTACAAAGGCCAACTCAGCCCTGGTCAAGTTTACGATTACTACTACGACCTCAACCATGTTCTCTTTCAATCTCATTTCTGCTTGGTTCACTCTCGTTTTTCTACCAACACATTTCCATCTTGGGACCGAGCCCAACCACTCAGATGGGCCGCCCACAATGGTATGCAGTCACCACTATCTCTTGTTTCCCAGCGATAAACTGATACGTTATTTATAATCTTTTCCACTAAAGGTGAAGTCAACACAGTCCGCGGTAATAAGAACTGGATGAGGGCGCGAGAGGGCAACCTGTCATCAGACAAATTTGGTGCTCAATTGGAGTCCCTCTACCCCATCATTGAAGAAGGCGGATCCGATTCCGCTGCTTTTGATAACGTTCTGGAGTTGCTAGTCGTCAATGGTGTGATGAGCCTCCCGTACGCAACACCTCAATTTGTATATCATCATGTTCTTCTACCAGCTGACACACTCCCTCTGTATCCACAGAGAAGCTATCATGATGCTCGTCCCCGAGGCCTGGCAGAACAATGACAACATGGATCCCGCCAAAAGTGCATTTTACCAATGGGCAGCCTGTGTAATGGAACCTTGGGATGGACCGGCGCTTTTCACGTTTTCCGACGGTCGTTACTGTGGCGCCAATCTTGACCGCAACGGCTTGCGTCCTTGTCGTTGGGTGACCACCGACGAAGATCTGATAATATGTGCATCTGAAGTCGGAGCGATCACCATTGCGCCTGAAACGATCACCCGTAAAGGACGTCTTCAACCTGGCAAGATGCTGCTAGTTGACACCCAAGAGGGCCGCATAGTCGATGACACGGAGTTGAAGATGGCTACCGCTCAGAAAAAACCTTTCCGAGAGTGGATCAATAACCAAATGCTTCGGTTACCCGACATTCTTAGTCACAACAAATCTATCAGCTCGACTCTCCTTTCTGATGCTCTCGATGCAACTCGAATCTCTGAAGACCCTCGTCTTCTGGCCTTTGGATATACGCTCGAACAACTGGACCTCTTGATGAGACCTATGGTTTCCGATGGTAAGGAAGCGTTGGGATCGATGGTTAGTCAATCTTCCTCACGAGACCTGGCCCGTCTAGTCACTAACTCCCACCATTTTCTGATTCCCTAGGGCAATGATGCACCGCTCGCCTGCTTGGCTACTCAGCCTCGCTTGATCTACGATTACTTTCGTCAACTGTTTGCTCAAGTAACTAATCCACCCATCGACCCCATCAGAGAATCAATTGTGATGTCACTGGAGTGTTATGTTGGACCGGAAGGTAACCTACTTGCTCTGGATGAGAGCCAAGCTGGTAGGTTAGCCTTGCCCAGTCCCATCCTAAGCGTTCAAGAATTTCGAGCTCTTCAGGAACTGCACGTCTACAATCCTGCTTGGTCATCACAAACCATTGATATCACTTTTGAGAAGCGAAGTGGCCTGGCCGGGTATGTAGTCACGCTTGACCGAATCTGTCAAGCTGCCAGTGCAGCCGTCCAAGCCGGTTGTCGGGTGCTTGCTCTGTCTGACCGAGCGGTAAGTGCGGACCGTGTCGCAGTCTCGGCGCTTGCTGCCACGGGAGCCGTACATCATCACCTGATCAAAAGCAAAGAACGATCCAAGGTAGCCCTGTTAGTTGAGACTGGCGAGGCCCGAGAAGTTCACCATCTGTGTGTCTTGTTGGGTTATGGTGCAGACGGCATCTGTCCGTATCTCGCCATGGAAGCTATCCTTAAACTTCGCCGTGAGGGATTGGTCAAAGTAGACTTAACCGACGTCGATCTGATCGAAAACTTCCGCCATGCCACCAACAATGGGATACTCAAAGTGATGAGCAAGATGGGTATCTCGACCCTTCAAAGCTACAAGGGTGCCCAAATCTTTGAGGCACTCGGTTTACATCAGACGGTAATCGAACGGTGCTTTGTTGGGACGGCCAGTCGGATCCAAGGTACCACCTTTGAACTGCTCGCATTGGACACTTTTGAGTTCCACGAACGCGGCTTCCCTTCCCGTCAAGTCGTCCTGCCGCCAGGTCTGCCCGAATCCGGTGAATACCATTGGCGTGATGGAGGAGAAGCACACATCAATGACCCCGTCTCAATTGCCAACCTGCAAGATGCTGTCCGGTCGAAGAACCAGTCGGCCTACGATGTCTACAGCCAGAACGCTCAGAAGCAAGTCCGTGCGGTCACTCTTCGTGGGCTGCTCGATTTTGACTACGAGAGTGCCCAATCGATCCCGTTGGAGCAAGTCGAGCCCTGGCACGAACTCGTCAAACGTTTCTGCACCGGTGCTATGTCCTATGGTTCTATTTCTCAGGAAGCTCACAGTGCTCTCGCAATCGCTATGAACCGGCTCGGCGGGAAGTCCAACACCGGCGAGGGTGGAGAAGACGCCTCTCGATCTCTAATCATGCCCAATGGAGATACTATGAGGTCGGCTATCAAGCAGGTTGCTTCGGGCCGTTTCGGCGTGACTTCCAACTATTTGGCCGATAGTGATGAACGTTAGTTGATATTCCATGTTGACCCTTTTTCGTCTCCCAAGTTTTCAACCCAGAGTGTCTAAGAAGGTTTTTATTTTTGTGAATCTAGTCCAAATTAAAATGGCGCAAGGTGCGAAGCCTGGTGAAGGAGGAGAATTACCTGGACACAAGGTATCCGAATCGATTGCCAAGACCCGTCATTCTACTGCTGGGGTTGGCTTAATCTCACCGCCGCCGCATCACGACATTTATTCAATCGAAGATTTGAAACAATTGATCTACGACTTGAAATGCGCCAACCCGAGGGCGCGAGTGTCGGTGAAGCTAGTGTCGGAAGTCGGAGTTGGTATAGTTGCATCTGGTGTCGCGAAAGCCAAAGCTGATCATATTTTGATCTCAGGTCATGATGGTGGTACAGGTGCCTCCAGATGGACTGGTATCAAGTATGCCGGTCTTCCCTGGGAGCTTGGCCTAGCCGAGACCCACCAAACTTTAGTCCTGAACGACCTCAGAGGCCGGGTTTGTCTCCAGACCGACGGTCAGATCCGGACCGGTCGTGATGTCGCCATTGCTGCCCTCCTCGGTGCTGAAGAGTTTGGTTTTGCTACCACCCCTCTGATCGCCATGGGCTGTATCATGATGAGACGTTGTCATCAGTCAGTCGATTCATCCCTCGTTCGACGCTTTAATTCTTAATCAAAAACTTTTTTACTGACTCCTCTCTCCCTTGGCCCCTCCACACTTTCTCTCTGCCCGGCATTTCTCTCCACAATTGTAGAAACACATGTCCTGTAGGAGTTGCCACCCAAGATCCAGTATTGAGAGCTAAATTCACTGGACAGCCGGAGCACGTGATCAACTTTTTTTACTACGTTGCTGAAGAGTTAAGGACGCACATGGCCAAACTTGGTTTCCGCACCCTGAACGAAATGGTTGGACGGACTGATCTTCTGAAAGTGGACGAAACCCTGCGCAACCCCAAAACAGTGAATATTGATTTGAGTGCGGTTCTCAAACCTGCATGGAAGATGCGCCCTGGAGTAGCCACATTCAAGACCAAGCAACAAGACCACAAGATGTACACCCGTCTCGATAACAAATTCATCGACGAGGCCGAACCGGCGATCGCCAAAGGTTTGCCAGTCCGAATCGAAGCTGAAGTAAAGAACACCGATCGCGCCCTGGGTACTTCTTTGGCCAACCGGGTCTCCAAAGCATATGGCGAACAGGGACTCGAACGGGACACCATTCATGTTGATCTTCGAGGCTCGGCTGGTCAATCCTTGGGAGCCTTTTTAGCTCCAGGTATTACCCTTGAGCTGGAAGGTGACGCCAACGACTATGTCGGTAAGGGTTTGTCGGGTGGTCGTCTGATCGTCTACCCGCCCCGATCCTCACCATTCAAGGCCGAAGAAAACGTGATTGTCGGTAACGTTTGTCTGTACGGTGCCACCTCCGGCGAGGCCTTCTTCCGAGGAATCGCTGCCGAACGGTTCGCGGTCCGAAACTCGGGTGCCATTGCCGTTGTGGAAGGCGTGGGTGATCACGGTTGTGAATACATGACGGGCGGGCGAGTCGTCGTCCTGGGTTCCACTGGTCGGAACTTCGCAGCTGGAATGAGCGGCGGTATCGCATACGTCTTAGACGTGGCGCGTGACTTCAAGAGTAAGGTCAATATGGAAATGGTTGAATTGTGAGCACTTGACGTTGCTCAAATTTATCTCACATCATCGTGGCTGACAAAAAGGATCTTAACGTGAATGATCTAATTTCTTCAGGGGCACGGTCAACGATCCTCACGAAATCGCCGAGCTGCGTGCAATGATTGAGGATCATCGTCACTTCACGAAATCGGAGCAAGCCGTCCGAATTCTCCGCAAATTCAACGAATTCTTGCCCCGTTTCGTTCGGGTGATGCCTTTGGATTACAAGGCGGTCCTCGAGGCTGGCTCCAAAGCGGCCATACAATCTGACCCCCGCAAAAACATGCCGGGTTTTGACATCAAGGGTGATGCGTTCAGCCCGGCGGAGGACAAGGCGAAGACTAATGTGAACGACCAGGTCGAAATTCCCCCGGCCACGCTCGGTCACTCCGAACCTCCGGTGGTTGATCTCGAGGACGCCATGGTGGATGAGGAGAGTGCCAAGAAGATCGTTGAAAAGCTCGACAAGACCAAAGGGTTCATGAAATACAAACGGCTCAACGAGACCTACAGGAACCCGAAGGCTCGAACAAAGGATTGGGCTGAACTCTCAACCCGATTGACCGAGAGCCAGCTCAAGGTCCAAGCCGCTAGATGCATGGACTGCGGTGTCCCCTTCTGTCAGTCGGACACCGGCTGCCCTATTTCAAATGTTATCCCTAAATGGAATGACCTCGTGTTCAAAGGCCAATGGCTCGACGCCTTGAATCGGCTTTTGATGACCAACAATTTTCCCGAGTTCACCGGTAGAATCTGTCCTGCACCTTGCGAAGGTGCCTGTGTGTTGGGAATCAATGAAGCTCCGGTTGGGATCAAAAGCATTGAATGGTAAATTATCTTGTTCATGTTTGTTCATTTGTGAACCAGAGTTAAACATTCGCCTTGATTTGTTTGAATAGTGCCATTATTGACAAAGGGTTCGAGATGGGATGGATAGTCCCCCGACCACCAGTGGAACGAACGGGCAAGAAGGTAGCGATCATTGGGTCCGGCCCGGCGGGACTAGCGTGTGCAGACCAGCTCAACCGGGCCGGTCACACGGTAACGGTCTACGATCGTAACGATCGTCACGGCGGGCTACTCATGTACGGGATCCCTAACATGAAGCTCGATAAGAAGGTCGTTCAGAGACGTGTTGACCTCATGGCCGCCGAGGGCATCAACTTCGTTGCCAACGCTCACGTCGGTGTATCCACTGACGTCAACGAAATTCGCGCCGATAATCATGCTCTTGTCGTCTCTACCGGAGCTACCTGGCCTCGTAACTTGAACCTACCCAACCGAAATCTGGACGGTGAATATTATTCACTTCTTCACTTCTTGAAAACATGTTTACAGAAACTAACATAGTTTCACTGTTCCATGATCAAATCAGGAATTCATTTCGCGATGGAATTCTTACAACTGAACACCAAGTCACTATTGGATTCGGGGCTGAATGACTCGAGCTACCTGTCAGCGAAAGGAAAGAATGTGATTGTAATTGGTGGAGGAGACACTGGGAACGACTGCATTGGGACCTCGCTACGACACGGGGCCAAGTCAGTGACTAACTTCGAGCTGCTACCCCAACCCCCTCAGAACCGTGCTTCCGATAACCCATGGCCTCAGTGGCCTAAGGTCTTCAGGGTCGACTACGGCCACTCCGAGGTGCAGAACTTCTTCGGCAAAGATCCTAGGGAGTATTGTATCTCCACCAAAGAATGTACGTTTGCTCTTAGTTCTAGTCAATCGAGCTGTGAGTTTTTACATGTGTATGTCCACAGTCACTCATATCTCCTTTTTGCGGTTGCTATTTTCCAGTCGTTTCCGACGGTGAAGGGAAACTGAAAGGGTTGAACACCGTCCGAGTAGAATGGACTGTAAGTTCACTCACTTGATTACCCCACAAGAGCTACGTAATCTGAGCAGTTCTCTGACCGATTATTTCTTGATGTGAAACCGCAACGCAAGCAGAAAGATTCCAGAGGAGCATGGAAGATGAAAGAGATAGCCGGATCGGAAGAGTTCTACGAATGTGAATTATGTTTACTGGCTCTCGGGTTTTTGGGACCAGAAGAATCGATGATTAAAGCTCTGGGCTTGAAGCAAGATCCGCGCTCGAACATTGTCACCAACTTGGTGGAGAACGAGCGACGACTCCAGTACCAAACTAGTATCGATGGGGTCTTTGCTGCTGGAGATTGTCGTCGTGGACAAAGCTTGGTTGTCTGTAAGTCTAATCTCAGTAGCCTACTTCTCCATCATTCAAGGATTGACTCTCGACTCTACCTGTCCTTATAGGGGGCATCCAAGAAGGTCGGGCTGCCGCCGTCGACGTAGATAACTTCTTGAGCGGCAAACACTCAAGTAAATTGCCTTTGAAAGGAAGCATCAAACACCGAGATTTTGCTGTCGAATCCTTCGATTCTACTGTTATCGCCTAAAGCTCTTTCTCCCTCTCTCTCTGTAACTACATCCTTTCCATTCCCCTCTCCCCATACCCAGTCGATTCGAGTCCTCCCTATTCTTTCTCCTTCCGCCTTGCCCTTTGCTTTTATTAGGGTGTTTCCTTTGTTGGGGGATCGGTCAATATGTTTTATCTGCTCATTCCCAAAACATCATTTTTTATGTGTATCCCCTCATTTGGATGATTTTGAGTAAATAGCTTGTTATCTCTTTCTCATCATATATTCAATCATTTTTCTTCGACATCACTACATATTACATAGTTCCCATTCCCCCTTCTTTCTCCTTATGTTGGGTATCTTCTTCCTATATACATAAATAGCATCATCATTATTCTCTCCTCTCTTCACAGATCCGCTTTATAAAAATAGTACATAGTTTCACATCACACACCCACATTTCATGTATGTGTGTGTGTAATTGCCATATCCATTGGCACATGTCTTCAGATATGTTTTCTTCTCTTTTTGCAATCTCATCTTTGTTTTTGCTGCCACCTCTTTTACCCCCCTTGGCTTCCGTTCTGTCTTCTGTTCAAGTACAGCAGTTTGTCCCTTTGTGGACATAATCTGTGTTTTGGTTTGGCATCTTGTGGTGATATGTCATAGGTTGAGCCATATGCATGAATGAATATTTGGCTTATCAAATCTGCACTTGGTTTTTTTTCTTTTTTTTAAAAAAAACAACATTTTATCTGAAGGTCCACATGGTTTCTTTTTTGAGCAATATCTGAATTTTGAATCAGCATGGCTCACTGAGGAGTCATCCTGACTATGACAATAATAATAAACAAAATAAATTCAAAATATTAATACAAAATGAAATAAAGCATAAGCATGATGACAGAAAGAGACATTATTACACTCACATGGAATAGTAAATTTTAGCGGGTATCAAGTATGACTAAATCCGCCATTATGTAATTGACTGGTTTAAAAAAATTACCTGCACAGGGAAGTTCAGTCAACATCATTCATGGATAGAACTTTAAGAAACATTTGGGGAACAGAACCCTCAGTCTTGGAACCCTCACCACAGGCAAATTGAGGTCATGACTGACATACAGGTTGCATGGTCCTGCATGTCACAGAAAAGTTTACAGTGCTCTGTGTCATACACAATTTGCATGATTGCATTTCATGTATGTAACCTGTAGTGGACAGGCCTGTGAAACCCGCCGTACAGTCACTGCGTATGTGACAGGCTGCCCGTGTGAGCGGCATGTCATGGTCCTGACAGCTTGTCCTGTTTATGTATCAGGACCTCCATCACATGATATGCATGCAGGACTATGCAACCTGTAGGCTTCTCATGACCCTGGTTTGCCTGGGGTGCCTCACCTGCACCTCTCAGTAAACCAGTGAGATCTCTCTTGGATGAGCATCAGATTGATATGGCTCTTGCTAGGGCAGAGGGGGAGTCTATGTCAGAATTCTGGTGTCACCTTCTGCTCACCTTCTTCCTGTCAGGCCAAGTGGCCTTGTTTCCTCCTATATGGCCAAGTGGCCTTGTCCCCTGCCCAGTATATTTTCCTGTTCCCTATTCCCTGTCCTGTCTCCTGTCTCCTGTCCCCAGTAACTGTCCCCTGTTTGTTCCTGTCACCAGTTCATCTCAAGTCAGATGTTGTCTACCCTGTCCTGTCCTGTTTATTGGTTGGTTATGTGTAGGCCATCTTGCAAGGGGGCTTTCTAGTTGTCACTATATAAATCTACTCCTCATTATTGAAATTCATCATTGAGTATGAGCATTTTGAACAATCAACCACCAAGTTATGCCAGCTCCTTGGTCCTGTCTCAGGTTCATCAAGAAATTACCTTCATTAAACTTGCCTGAAGAGCTGAAATCTTAAAAGTCTAGCCCATCCTTCCTTGGTAGGCTTAGAGTACCCTATTCATGTCAGCCATACATACATGGTGGCTTGGTAGTCCAACCTGAGACCAAAGCCCAGGCTACTGGTTGTCAGGAGACTGACTGTATGGGTCCTGGTTCTGGTTTATGTGAGTTTTTTTTGTGTAAACATTTCTGTGGGTCAAGGGAATCATTCTCAAGTGCTTGGTGCTTTTCACTTTTCCAGAGCTTGGTGCCAAAGTGGGCTTTCATTAATTCCTTCCATAAAGAACATGGTTAGTTTACCAATGCTTTGCTTCTGGTAATAACCCAGGGCAAAGAAACTCCTTCAAATCTTACTGTCAGCCCAGGAAATCTTTCCTCTGGGGGAACTCCCAAATCACATATTTGTCATCACTAGCTTTCATCATCATCATTCTCAAGCTTAAGTTCCTCCACCATTGACTTCCTTCATCATTAACATCATCACACTTTATTTCTCTCAACAATTTTTTTCTCTTGCATGCATTCTGCCACTCCCTTCTTCTTGAATTCTCCCTGTGTGCTACTAGCTGATCCCTGCCTCATAACCACCAATATCTCTCAAAGAAATCATATCAAAAATCCTGTCTCATTGACTTCTTCAATCTCTGTCTCCAGAGTGTGAGACTTATATTTACAGTAGGTTATTATTGATTTGGCCATATTTAACTATTGATCATCAACCATTTCATTACACTCATCTCTTTCTTTCACTTGCTCTTTATTTCTTTTTCATCCTTGAACTTTCAGCCACCAAGATATTACTATGTAATACTTGAAACTGAAAGCTTGAATAATCATAATTATTCTTTAGTTCATTATCTTTATTTGTATTTGTTACCTCACTATTCTGAACAAAACAGAATTTAGACATTATCATTTCAAAAGTGTCTCATAGTCTCACAGCCCGCAAACAGGTGATGTAATCAATATTTTGTTGTGGTGATGTTTTGAATATTCAATTCCAATTTTGTGCGTGGACTCCATTGTCACCTGTCTCCATCCACCCTCCAATTTTGTCAGCCAGCCCAACCAACCGGCTGGCCTCCTCTGCTCTTGAACCAAACAATCTCTACTCAAAACCCAACAATGAACCCCAAAAATGTGTCAAAAAAATTGTAAGATCACCCAATGGCAAAAGAATTCATGGCACCTGGGTCCACCCAACAACCCAACAGAGACATTGGTCACAGCAATCCTTGCCCTGGAACAATCTTCACAAGCTGAAGTTTGTGCTTCCATCCCCATCCCCTCCTCCTGAAGACCCAGACCCAGGCTTGTCCAAATATGAGTCCACGGAAAGTAGAACTCAACCTGAATGCACAAGTGAATTGTTTTCAATTCTCTTGCATCTCAAAAGTCTTGTGCATGTACTGACAGAACTTTGACTGCTATTACACAGAATATATCCTCTAATTTATTGTGTGGCTTAGCTTGGTATGGGGTGTCAGTGAATGCAACTGTTGACTTGCTCAAGATTGGATTGTCTTCATCATCAAGATATTCTGCAAACCTCAAGAACACCAGAAATATCTAAACACCCACAAAGATGTGCAAACCATCACTCATTGGCTTGGGCTAGATCTGGAACTTGAAAGCTGTACCTTCTTCCCTAAGTGGTTCAAAATCTACAAACACAAAGAATCACCAATCAGCTGTACCTATACAAAATTAAAGAAAGCTCAAGTCTGTGGCAAACCACTTTTCAAAACAAATCCTGATGGAATCTGACCTAGTTATCAGCCTGTCTCTAGCGCCATTTTACCTTGAAAGGACTAAGCCCAAAATAAGCCCTTTGTTACCTGGTTAACATATCACACTCAGAAGTTTGATTTGTGGTTGAAGTGGCGTCTGAATGTTCCTGGTATTGAAGACAAGATCCATACTTGGAAACAGAAAGTTTGATTAACTACTGACAACAGAATTGTTGATATCCAACTATCACAAGTGTGGGAAATTTTTCAAACCAAGACTGGCCAAAGTATCTTTGGGAATGAGCTTTGCCTGTCATTTTTTCTGTACATTTACTGGTTAAATCCTTTTGGTAATAATCCTGCTGGAAGACAAGCCCCAATGAGGCTTATAGCCCTTACTTGCCTGGACCTTTCCCCTCATAGTCAAACCAAGACCAACAAAATGTTTGTTGCTGGAATAAGGGGGTTGATAAGCGCACACACATCAAAAAAAGGGTGTGCAGCCCGCACACTCTTTTTTTTACCAGCCTGAATGCTGCACGCCCTGTGTTGGGCGTCAGCATTCCTGTAGATGGGTGTGAAGCTTGCACGCCCATCTACAGGCATGTGACACCCCCACATATGGGCGTGTGACACCCCCACATATGGGCGTGTGACACCCCCACAGATGGGTGGGTGGTTTGCACGCCCTTCAGGAAGCTGCCCCCTTGACCAGAGGGAGTCCCCTCCGGTCAAGGAAGCTATACATACTCCTCAACCAGGGGGAATCCCTCTGTCCAAGGAGGTTATACAACCTCCTCAACTAGAGGGACTCCCTCCAGTCAAGGAGGTTTTATAGCCTCCTCAACCAGAGGGGATCCCTCCGGTCAAAGAGGTTATACAGCCTCCTTGACCTGAGGGATTCCCCCCGGTTGAGGAGGTTGTATAGCCTCCTTAGCCTCCTCAACCCAAGGGGACTCCCTCCGGTCAAAGAGGTTTTGAACCCCCCCTTGCCAGAGTCATTCCCTCTGGTCAAGGAGGCAACATGCACACCCTTTTTTGAACAGGGAATGCGGCTGCAAGCCCTGAAGGTGATGGTTCCGTGCAGGATGTGGAACAGATCAGTTGGCTGAGACTGAAATATTTGAGTGAGACAGACTGAGAGCATGGCAACAGAGCAGAGCGCACTCTGAGCGTGGATGGCTAGGAAAACTGAATTCTGACAGTTTCCATTGGGCATTTGAACCAGAACCACCCAAGAACACTAGACACAATGACAAGATTCAGGATTGGGAGGATGCCAACTCTGATACCTCAGAAGCAACACTGGATTTTCATAACACAGCACTTTCACACATACAAAAAGCTTTTCCCAATATTGTTCTTACTCGTGGTGTTACCCAAGTCCCCCACAATATTGGAGATCCAAAGCACAGAAAACTCAAAGCAAGTGAATGGCATTCACTTTTTTCCAAACATCTACCCGTCAGAATTGTTGAATTCTTTTTTGAAAGCCCAGCTAGAGGGGCAACTGGTGCAAACCAAACTACATTGCTCAATTTCTTGTCACTTTTCTTGTGCACCACCATTATATCCAGGAAATCAACCAGTAAAACTGATGCAAACAAATTTTTGGAGGCTTATTTGGTGTACACAAAAACATCCAAGCTGGTCTTTTAATCACCAAAGATTATTCCCAACCATCACTATGCCCTCCACATTCCCAAGCAAAAGAAGTGGTGGGGGCCCCTTTCCAATGTATCTGAGTTCTCAGGCAAGAAAATCAATGGGTTACTACAAGAAATGAAGACCAATGGTGTCAGCCCTAGAGATACTCCAGAGTATCCTAAGATCTGACTCAACTATAAAGTATAATAAAAAAAAACTATAGTACTGCTGTAAATAATAAGATATTATAAAATATTGTTATATAAATCAACTCAGAATGTAAAATTATGTGGGGTAGCTCACTCAAACCACCACTAAATTCCTACTCCTTCTAGTACTTTATCATAAAATAAATATACTTAGTAAGAAAAGGGAATAAAAAGTATACATTATGGAGTAAAAAGTATTGTCATAAAATCTGAGAAATGTTTTTAGCTATGTGTATGAAAGACTGGATGAATTTCTATGAAAAGCCAGGTACTATCACTGTGCTGAAAGGGTATCAGAATAAAAATAAATATTATTCTCTCTCTATAGTGTCCAAACTATGCACAGAGGATAACCTAAACTCCTTATAATTGTATATTTGATATTTTTGGCTATCTTTCTGTCTTTTTGAGATATATGTAACAATATAAATTGTTACAAGCAGCTGGAAAGCACTTGAGCTGATTGGCTACTGTCAGAGGTGGTAGTCTTTCAGCAACTGCTTTATAAGGAGTAGTTCAAGGTCTAAGATGGGGAGGTTCTAAGGTAGCTTGATAACTAGTCCAGTAAACAAGGTGGGTTGGATAATAAGGGGATAAAACTACTCTGAAAGTAGGAGGAGAGTATTCAGGGTACTTACTAATGTGGTACTGGGTGAATATGCTGAGGATCCAATCCTAGGCCAGGAAATGGCCTCCTTTTATATTCTAGAGGTCTTCAGGGGAAGGTTCTAGAATGTTGTTGCATATTCTGCTCTAATGTATTACAATTCAAATGCACTATGATGCAATGGGAATTTGTATTGAATTAAGCACAGTATTTTCTATGTCCCCATGACCTCATGACATGTATGTATAACCAATCACATCATGGGCCAATTCATTTAATAGAACAATACTGGGAAATTACCACACACTTAGGTAATTTCTGTCTTATTAGCATACTTTTATTATTCTTATATTTATGCAAATAAGCTTATTGTCTCTCAGATTTTATGACAATATTTTCTAATCCATGATTTATTATTTTTATTCCCTTTTCTTAAAGTATCCTGATTCTATGATACAGTACTAGAAGGAGTAGGAATTGAGTGGTGGTTTGAGTGAGCTACCCCACATAATTTTACATTCTGAGCTGATTAATATAACAATATTTTATGATATGTTATTATTTACATTAGTAATACAGTATTTTTATTGTATTTTACAGTTTAGTCAGTTCTTAGGATACTTTGGAGTATTGGCTGACAGAAAATAAACTTATTTGCATCAGTATAAGAAGAATAGAATTATGCTAATTGTCAGCTGGCAAGTAAATCATAGTCACCCCTGGACTGGCCAACATATTATTTTACTACACCATCTGCAGTTTCCTTAAAGTTTCACCTTAATTTCACTCATTTCATTATTAACATACTTTACATATGCTTGTATTTAGTCAACCTCAGCAAGCCTCATATCAAGTTGTACCCTCTGAACTCTCTTGATCCCCAGACTTTCAGAAGAGAAGATAATAATAACCTACTTTTATTTACCATTCCTCTTGAGCTCAAATATACATCTACACATCACTACTTCCAGCTTTCTTGACCAAAACATATCTACATATCACTGTCTGGACCCTCAAGCCTGAACTTCTCAAAACTTATCACCGGCTGGGCGTAAACTCTTGGACCAGATTCAACCCCATCTATGACTGGGAGCTGCTGGTCAATTCCAGCAAATTTCCATTGAGTGGATTTTAATCACCCCAGAGTAACCCACCGCTGACACTAATAAAAAGTAAATTACCCAACACTAGGAAAAAAGAATGATCACTTATCTAAAAGTGACATCAGAAATTACAAAGGGGCCTTTTTACTTTGATATGTCACTTGTAGACAAGTGAGCATTGTTCTTTCCTGGTGCAAGTGTGTGGTGATTTCCCAGTATCATTCTATTGAATGAATTGGCCCATGATGTGATTGTTATACATATATGTCATGAGGTCATGGGAAAATAGAAAATACTGTGCTCAATTGAATACAATTCCCATTGCATCACAGTGCATTTGAATTTTAATACATTAGAGCAGAATATACAACAACATTCTAGAACCTTCCCCTGAAGACCTCTAGAATATAAACGGAGGCCATTTCCTGGCCTAGGATTGGATCCTCAGCATATTCACCCAGTACCACATTAGTAAGTACCCTGAATATTCTCCTCCTAATTTTAGAATACTGTTACCCTTTTATTATCCAATCCACCTTATTTACTGGAATATTTATCAAGCTATCTTAGAACCTCCCCATCTTAGACCTTGGACTATTAATTACAAAGCAGTTGCAGGAAGACTACCACCTCTAGCAGTAGCCAATCAGCTCAAGTGCTTTCCAGCTGCTTAGTAACAATCCGTATTGTTACTTTTATCTCAAAAAGGCAGACAGATAGCCAAACCTATACAGTTAGATTGACTAATTTGTAAAGCAAATAAGACAATTATAAGGAGTTTAGTTTATCCTCTGTGCATAGTTTGGACAACATACAGAGTGTAATAGTAATTATCATTCAGATACCTTTCAGCACAGTGACAGTACCTGGCTTTGTTATAGACATTAAGCTAGTGTTTCATACACATAGCTGACAAATGGAATCATTGGTGAGTGATCAATAAAAAACAAATCCATGCAAAAAATACTAATGTCTTGTTGAGATGGTGCCTTTTCTATTTGTGATTTTATCTTCTTTCATTTCTATTTTCATCTCAGTGTTATTTCTATGCTTCTCACTTTCTCTTCAGTTTCACTCACATGTCACAAATCATGTATTTTACCTGGGTCAGAGCTTGTGGAAGGAATCTCTCCTCATCCTTCCACAACTCAAACATTCTCTGCCCCAGGTAAGTTGTTCTCTTGTTTCTCTCTTCCTCTTCTTTCATCAATAAGCTGAAATCAATTATCCTTCCACAACTCAAACATTCTCTGCCCCAGCTGAGCTCAACAGGTTATGAGCCCTGCTACATAGACAGCTCAATAAATCTTGCAGACAGAATTGAACAACCTAGGATCCGTCGCTAATCGATAAAGCCTTATCTGTCTCTTATGACAAGCCCACCATCCCCGTTTTTAAAACCAACAATCATCTCCTCAACACCAGGAACATGATTTCAGACCAGAAACCGATTCAATTAGCCGATGCATCATCCGTGGAAGCCACCCACAAAGGAAAATCACGATTACCAATTGACATCGACAAATCAATCACCACACTCGTTGTCCCCAGTCTGGCCGAGCCACTACTGTCAATAGCAGGCATGTGTGATGTTGGCCTGACTGTTGTATTCAGTCCCAAATCGTGCGACATTTATTCGTCATCCGATGTTACAGTTGTCGGACAAACAGTTGGAAAAGGATATTGTCGTGGTAATCTTTATTATCTCCCTTCTGGACCTGTGAGCCCCTCAGATAACTCTCTTCCCGTGGCAAACTCGACATCAATTGACAACTCCCTTATGGGGTATCACTTGTGTCTTTCTCACATAGGAGTCAAACCGCTTAAATCCTATCTAAATTCACAAGGGATAGTTCCGACCATCAATAACGAGGTCGACATTCAAAACTGCGCCACATGTCTACAGTCCAAACTTCCTCGGTCTGCATTCAAGACACAATCCCCGTATCAATCAACTATCCCTGGCGAAATCATTCACTCCAATGTCTGTTCATACGAGGTACAGTTGCAAGAAGGATACAAATATTTCATTACCTTCATCAACGATTGTTCCAAAGCTGTATTTCTTTATCCCATGAAATTTAAATCTGATTCATTTAATTGTTTCAAGATCTTCCGTGCCCTATTTGTCAGCCACTGAGTACATATCACAGTACCTGACATGTACCACGTAACTGCAAAATATCATTAATTATTATTATCTCTAATAATAATTAATACTCTTATTTATTCTTACTACTATCATTATTAATAATATTATTATTGTTATAAATTCATTAGTATTACATTACTATTATTATCAAAGTACATTAATTACAATAATTAATATAAATACTTTAATAATATATTCATTAATAACATATGAATAATTCTGGTTAAGCTATGTACTCCTGTTATACAAGATACATAACTTGTAGGCCCCTTGCCCTCCTTTCACGCGAAATATCCAGGGTAACAGATGTCACTCTTTCCCCTCTGATTACGCCCACATTCCTTAACATTGGAATATTTCACGCATAAGATATGTACTGTAATATCTTATTAATAAAAAGAACTTATTAATATTATAATAATTAATACTTATAAGATGAACCAATAATAAATGACATCATTATAAGTTAATAACTTTATTAACATTAATAACAGATCAATTAATACAAATGTCATGATGTGATCCAATCCCACTAAGGACTACTGATCAAAGATGTGTCCCATAACACAGCCTTAGTAGAAATCACATCATAAACATTAACAGATCCTCCCAAAAGGATCTGTCTTACCCCTGAAGTTCCACAGTACCTCCCAGGTCATGGAAGCGCTCACAGTTCCCCCTTGAGGAGCTCTTACAATATATAAACAGACTGTAAACAGTTGTTTATCCCCCAGAGAATATTTAGAACACCACAGCACAGTACATACCTTAGAGTTATTTACCTTGCTTAGTTCCCCATTCTCCAACAATCCCCCAATTCTGGATAATCTATAGTTTAATACTGTTATTACCTCAAGAATTGGCCACAACCTACCTTCAATAAGGTAGTCACCACAAACCCAAGTGAGTATCTCCTTGGATGCCTATTAATACTTTGTATTGATTTGGATGCGCCTAATTAGAGCAATTAGAGCAAGCCTCTGCGCCTAGGACTTAGAGCAATTGCCTATGAGCAAGCACTCAACCACTCTCATGATCCAAGGGACTTACTGGATTGAGGAAGTTTACCTTTTTAACTCAACCTAGGACTTAACCATTACCCAAACCACTTTACACCATCAACCTAACTCAGTTACAACCATTAACCACGGTTAGTTCCACACCCAGGCTGACACTATTTGAGAAAGATGGACATCATCTAATCAAGGCCTTCCGCACGGACAACGGGGGAGAATACGTGTCTACTCAATTTGAAAATTATCTTAAGTGCGCTGGCATCGTTCATCACGCTGGTCCTCCTCATTCCCCTCAACTCAACGGTGTTGCAGAACGGACTAACAGGACAATCAGTAACATGGTTAGATCATCTCTTATCAGCGCCCATCTTCCAAAATCTTTTTGGGTCGACTCCCTACGTCATCTACTCCACCCTTTCAATTCCATTCCTTGTCATACTCCATCTGGATTCAAAACCCCCAACTCTATTCTGGGAATTCCTGACATGCAGATTAATAACATCCATCCATGTGGCTGTTTAGGTTACTACAAAGTTCCTGAAGCAAACCGACAGAAACTGGACGCCAAGGGCCGAGCCTCAATTCTATTATCATACCTCACTCAGGGCGACGGATACTGTCTTTGGGATCTAGAACAACGCGCAGTCATCAAGTCCCGAGACGTTGTATTTCATCACTTGGTCTTTCCATACGGTACCAAGCTGTTGGCAACCCCCAGCCCGGTAATTGTAGAAATCCCCTGGCCAATCAATTCCACACCTGTATATAATCTGTCACCTACCATTGTAGTCAAACAGCAACTATCACCTCCTCTGAACATCAATCTACAGCCTCGCTTCAATTGACGTCTTGAGGCATCAATCCATGCACCGCACAATTGGCCCCGACCATCTTCCTCAAAATCTGATTCTCCCACTCCATCCTCTCCTTCTTCTCCATCTTCCCCTTTATCCACCAATGCCCCTAACCCTTCCCCTTCAACCCTTGGAATAACCACCATTTCTCTTCTGCCTTTGCCTCATCCTCCCCCTGTCCCAGTTCCAAACTTAGCAGTACATCCTCCCGAAAAACGTTCGTCTAACCGCGTAAGAAAACCCCCGGTCCGATACGGGAACTGGTCGAAATCCGCGCAGACTATGGACAACCCAGATACTCCCAAAACATGGAAGCAACTGCTAAAATCACCTAAAAAACTCCGCTGGATGAAAGCCGCGGAAGACAAATTTGCCTCTCTTATAGGCATGAATACCTGGCGACTTGTCCCACGACCAGAAAAACGAAAAATAATCAAATCGAAGTGGGTGTTCAAGATCAAACACCGGGCAGACCACTCAATACAAAAGTTGAAAGCCCGTCTCGTTGCGATGGGCTACTCTCAAGTCCAAGGACTCGACTATCAAGAAGTCTGTTTGCCTACTCTTCGTCTGGAAACGCTTTGCTTAATTCTCAGTCTCCTAGGAGTGCGAGGATGGAAAGGACGTCAGGTAGATTTCAAGACGGCGTTCCTGAACGGACACCTGGACCATGAGGTATTCATGGAACAGCCGCCGGGTTTTGAAGACTCAGCTCATCCCGATTATGTGTGCCAACTCGATCGTTCCCTCTACGGTCTCAAGCAATCGCCTCGTCAGTGGAACACTGAAATCCACAAGGCACTTCTAGAAGTTGGTCTAGAAAACTCCAAATACGACCCAACCTTGTACTACAAGACAGTCAAGAATCGACTGGTAGGCGCTCTTACTGTACATGTTGATGATCTTGCGATAGTCGGGGAGCCGGCCTTCGTTAACTCTCTAATTGCGGATATGGGAAAGCGTTTTCCCATTGGAGCCGATGAAGAACTGAATCACTTCCTGTCTCTCAAGATCACGAGGGACCTATCTTCAAAACACGTATTCCTCAATCAATCTCACTACCTTGAAGATCTTCGAGATCGTTTTCTAGACGGCAAGCACGTTGAGGTGGCCTGTCCAACAGACTCAACTTTCAAATTCATTCAACGCCGTAGCCCTGATGATCAGCCATCTTCAGGACCATATAATCAACTAATTGTGTCAGTCTATTGTGCACTATGTACAGAGCAACCTGATGTTGTACCACAAAATTTTATAAAAAAAATAGAATATCAAATAATATCTCAAGGATATTCTGAATTCTCACTGGAAATTTAACCTGCCGTACGTGTTCTCAACTACCCCTAATTCTCTCCCACCAAAGAATAATTCAAGTACTGCGTTTAAGGTAAAAAGGAAGTCAATTTCGATGCTTCGGGATACTCGGATATCATATTGGGCGGAAAACCGGGATGACCGCAAATCAACCTCAGGTACACATACAGGAAATCGGGTCGGGATCCATCTAGGTGGAAATCCAGTAAATAGCACCGTGTTTTCTCGAGCACCCCTGAGGCGGAATACAAAGCGCTTTCAGTCCTGCAAAGAAGCGATGTGGATCCGTCATATCCTGACGCAAGTTACACCTTCAACAAGAAGGAGCTGACTCCCATACATGTCGATAACTCAGGCCCTTGCAAAGAACCAGAACATCATGCGCCGCACAAAGCATTATCCATGCACATATGGATTACCACGTGAAGGACGTACACTGGATCAACATGATATTCACTTCTAATACATGTTTCCACACAAGATATGTTGACATGCTAACCAAACAGTTCTACAGACAATACATTGTCTTATGTATAAATACTCATAAGTTCCACTAGTATCTATTTTTTTTAGTACTAATTACTACAGACTGTACCTCATTATTATAAATTTAAATAATTTTTTTTTTCTTTTTTCTCTTTTAACTTCTTATCTCATAATAAAATTTGGTGACAAAAGTGTATTCAAAGCAAGGGGGGGTGTTGAGATGCGTGCCTTTTCTATTTGTGCCAAAATGTTATCTTCTTTCATTTCTATTTTCACCTCAGTGTTATTTCTGTCAGCCTGCTACTAATTCAGAGACAACCTGACCATAGCAACTATTATAGCTCTTCAACCGCCCATAAGAAGGCTCCTACATGCTTCAGTCTCAATACCCATGCACACCTTACCCATCTTTTTTCAAAAGAAATATATAAAACAAAGCATATAACACAGAATCTAGATATAACTTCTAAAGTATATTCTTTAGCCCTGTCTTCCCCAACAACTTCACAGTGAGAGCGCTTCAAACTTCACCCAGAATATTATTTCCCCAGATTCTGAAGGTTCTAATTGTAAAATTAACCTAGGGTAGCTCTTGAAGATATTCCCCCGTAATTTATTACTCCTGGGATTAAACCACATCCCTTTCCAAGGCCCCAGTGTCCAGCTAAATTCTCATATTGTAAGATACTTAGAGGGATCTACATAACCTTAACCCCTGATATATGCTAGTAGCCCCTCTGTTTTTAATTAAGGTTAATAGAGTTCGGGTAATGATAATTATTAAACAATTTTTACGTCACAATTCCCCCATATCTTTTGGGTTAACATGTACCTTACCTGTAATAGAAGCCACATATATCCTTGCACCAACCTGTAGCGGACTTTTCCTTACTCAGGGAGGCCAAGATATCCCAATGTACGAGACCTGATGTGTCGTTTGTAAAATAACTACTGGTCCAAAAAGGAAGACACTGGAAAGTACTCACCTTACCATTAAACCACTGCCTTTTGGAACATGTAACTAAGCCCTACCGTAATCAACCTCAGGTTATACAGGTAACTAGGGCTTAGTAGGAGACTAGACCAGGCAAAACAAGCGTGCTTCGCCTCCGAGCCTGGAATACAAAGCCTTCTTCCCACGAAATGTATCCGTCATATTTACCAGTTACCCACCATATCAACCAGAAGAGCCGATTCCCATACTTGTTCATAACGAAGGCCCTTTCACCCAGAACACTCATGCGCGCACGAAGCAACCTGTTATCCATGACGGACCAGTCATACTCCTCCTGAAGGGTAAATCAACATATTTCCTTCTTCAGTAGATATGTTAGGGACATGCTAACCAAACCGCTTCCCGGGCTACAAAAACCATTGTCTTATGTTTGGTCTCCCTAATCTTTATTTTTTTATTACTACCTTTTCATTATTTTAAATTTACCCATTTTTTTTTTACCCTTGTGTTACCACTCTTTTTTTTTACTTCACCCAGTGTAGCTAGAAGGGGGGGTGTTGAGATGGTCCATTTGTGTCTTTCATTTCTATTTTCATCTCAGTGTTATTTCTATGCTTCTCACTTTCTCTTCAGTTTCACTCACATGTCACAAATCATGTAGTTTACCTGGGTCAGAGCTTGTGGAAGGAATCTCTCCTCATCCTTCCACAACTCAAACATTCTCTGCCCCAGGTAAGTTGTTCTCTTGCTTCTCTCTTCCTCTTCTTTCATCAATAAGCTGAAATCAATTATCCTTCCACAACTCAAACATTCTCTGCCCCAGCTGAGCTCAACATGTCTCATTTGACAGGCAAGATTGAAGGCACTGTCAGCTTGCTACTAGTTGAGAGACAAACTGACTAGAACAAAATAATAATAGATAAATCAAAAATAAAAATGCATATGAAAGAGACGTTAGTACACAAGTAATAATTTATGAGAAATTATAATAAAATTAAGAAAAAGATAACATTTTAGAATATATACATTATTACATAGTAATATTGTAATAAAAAAATATAGTAAATAAATTAATAAAATAAATAATAACTCATTAACCTATGAGATAAACAAGAATATTATTACATATTCCAAATAGAGAAAGAAAAATAACCTAACCTCAGCCAAAGTATCCTAGAAAAATTACTCCTTCTATTAATAAAATTACCTTAAAGAATACTCCTACTAAGCACTAAAAATACTTACTAGGTATAAACATATGTAATATGAGAGTATTCTAGTGTTTAGAAGTCCTTAAAATACGGGATAATAACTTAAATAAACTATGTAATTAGGGGGTATCTATTCTAATATGACCAAATCCACAATTAAAACCCGTTGATTAGAAATTGCCAAATCCACGATTTCTAATAGGGGGTATCAAATATGACTAAATCCACCATTATATAATCAACTGGTTGATTTTTAAAAACCAGAAATAAAGTGATTCAAAAATCTCAAAATTGAAGTTTTGTTAAAAAAACTAATTCACTGGTTTTAATTGTGGATTTGGTCATATTTGATACCCCCTAATCAACGGGTTTTCAAAACGGGGTAGCTAAAAAGCAAACGGGTTTTGAAAACACCAATATCAAAAAAACCCTGGTATTTCATCCAAATCCGTCACTTCCTAATCCGTAATTTTCCACCTCATCACACCTCACCTGAACAAAGCAATCATCACACCTCTTGGAGATGTCTTCAGGTTAGAATCCAACCAACATTTTCCAGCCAACTTGATCCTACTCAGCTCATCCAAACATGCCTGGTCACTCCTATCCACCTTTGACTTTGGTCCAAAAATTGATCTCACACTCAAAGTCAAACTGATAGGAAACGGTCAGTTGTGTTACTCTCTGAGCTTACAGCATTAGGAGATGTTTTACCAATCTATTAATCCTTTCGGCCCTTCTCAATCACAGAACCCCAAGGTGGTTGTGCTCATCAAAGAATTTTCCCAACTTCCTGATCACAAGCTCATCACTGCCCTTGAAGATGCCATCAAGGCCGGCTGGCAATACCCTCAATCTGATCTCATGTTCTGGATCCCTGTTCTCAATTGGTTTGACTCCTACTTGGAATGTCACCAAAACCTTACCTCGTGAAACACTACTAGTCATGAAACAACTCAGGTCAAATTTGATAGAAATCAGACCGTTCTGGGAAACTCTTCGACCAGAGTCGGAAATGCGGCGTCAGGGGCGATGCGACCAACATTGATCTCAAGGTTTCTCTTCCTCCTTCTCAACCTTTCAATAGTAGTTTTTGGTCTCGTCTATTCGTTGGCCTTCTGTGACAGTGTACTAACATACACAGAATACTCATTGTTTTTCTCATCTATTCTCTCTAACCACTCGTAGAAAGCTTACCGGAAAGCAGCTATTCGCTGGCACCCAGACAAGTTTAGTTTCATGAACCATCTGAATCAATCCTTTGGCTCTAACTCATCATCACTTCGATCTAACTACTATCAGGAACCCGGGAGACGAAGAAGCCCAGAAGAAATTCGTCTCCATCGGTGAAGCTTATCAAATCCTTTTGGACCCACAGTCAGTCGCCCACTTCATGCAGCTCTTCTTCATCTTATTCATCGCCTTCATCTACCCTACTTATGTCCCGCATTACTTACCAATCATTGATACAGAGAGAGAGCTTTCTACAATAAGAACGGCAAGCATGAGCATGGTCAAGCCGGTCGAATGCCTATGGAGGATCCGGGAAAATTGTTCGAGACTATGTTTGGCGGTGAAAAGTTCCGGGTTCGTTAAATCTCATGTAACCCCAGCATATCCCAAGCAATTGGTCTATTTAACTTGAACTTTGCTCCTTCATCACATACTCGATTAAACCAGGCTGCTGATCTCGAGCCTACCGAGCAGATTACAACCAAGAAGAAACTAATCGAATGTCTCGAAGTTAGTAACCTGATTGAACTGGACCATCATCAACCCGTCTTTGATTCCTCCCAAAGAACACTGGAACCACCGACCAATCATCATCCTTCCAATCGACAAACAAGAGACTTCAAAAGATTAGTATCAACTGATCAACTTCTATCCGTCCATACCTTTGAAGACTTGATTGACCAATGTTTACAAGAGGGAAGACTGGGTAGGGCGGTTAAAGCGAGCCAAAGAGCGCTAGAGATGGAGACAATGATCTCTGGTCCGACGATCGGAAGACTGTTGAACAGTTTGGTTGACAAACTTCTTCTCCAGCTTCAGAATAAGAACGATCATCACCATCATCATCCTGAGAATTTTGACCATCAGATCAATCTGGATAGGTGAAATATCTCTAGGGCATTGATAAATGCACGCCGATGGGCGCACGCCCACGCCCATCGCACACCGATAAAAAACAAGGCGTGTGCCCCGCACGCCTTTTTTTTAATCGGCGTGCGGGCTGCACGCCCATCCTCGGGCGTGGGCACGCCTGTAGATGGGCGTGCGTGCTGCACGCCCATCTACAGGCGTGCGACACTGCAGGCGTGCAGTCGCACGCCCTCTTCAGAAACAGGCGTGCGGCTCGCCCGCCCTCTTCAGAAACAGGCGTGCGGCTCGCCCGCCCCTTCAGAAAAGGGCGTGTGGGTCGCACGCCCTTTTTATGTGTATAGGCAGGGGCGTGCCCCCTACCTATACACATAAAAAGGGTGTGCGACCCACACGCCCTTTTCTGAAGGGGCGGGCGAGCCGCACGCCTTTTTCTGAAGGGGGCGTGCGACTGCACGCCTGCAGTGTCGCACGCCTATAGATGGGCGTGCAGCACGCACGCCCATCTACAGGCGTGCCCACGCCCAAGGATGGGCGTGCAGCCCGCACGCCGATAAAAAAAAGGCGTGCGGGGAACACGCCTTTCTTTTTATCGGCGTGCGTTCGGCGTGGGCGTGCGCCGATGGGCATGCAAATATCAATGCCCATATCTCTAGGTAAAGATATAGGCAAGGCATTTGAAATCCATACTACCAAAGAGGAGCGAGAAACAATGAAAGCTGAATGGGCCGCCAAGCAACAGGCAAATGGATCTACTACTCAGCAACAGATGATCAAAAATGACTTGGACTCATCCTGTCGCACCCTCAAGTCCTAAAAATACCACACCTGATCTGAAACGCAGTCCATCCCTAGCCCCAGGTTCAGGCATTCAACCCAGTCCAGCTAACGCTACCACTTCTACCACCTTCGCTTCCTCCTCAAGTCAACCTCCCGGATCTGCCACCCCTTCAAATTCTCCTGCCACTCCAGCTGCAAAGCCCTCGCTAAAGCAAACTCCTGAGCAACGAGCTGAAGCTGAAAAATACAAAAAACAGTGAAAGGAAGATACGATCAACCAAGTAAGAAACTACTGGAAAGAATCCAGCCGCTAGTCAAAGCTGCCAAACCTGGAGAAGAAGGCAACCCAGAGACTGAGCGGTTCAAAAATGGAATTACAATGGAAGATGAAGATTTGAAATTGGAAAGTTTTGGTGTTGAATTATTGTGATCGATTGGTGCTGTCAACTATACCAAAGGTGGGTGAGACAGCAGCTACAATCAACTGGTCCTTGCCTGATTCGTGGCATTTACTCATTGTGCCTATTTTCTTTTATATGACAAATGGTCAAATAAAGCTTCCACATACATTAAGCTCCATCAATCCAAATCTCCCTTCACCAACTTTCTTGGACTCCCTGGGTTTGATGAGAACACAAAGCAAAAAGGAAAGATGATTAGAGAGGCATGGGGAATGCTGAGCTCAACGTTAGATGTCCAAACTGTGATGAAAGAGGAAGTTGCTCATCCCTAAATACCTTGATTGTTGTCCCCCTTCTACAACAGAATTCTTTGGCCTCTGAACCCAACCTACCGCAAGACTTGTTGCTCATCCCCTCCCCAATTCCAAGCTGATGTGCAGCTGACTGTTCAAAGATCAAGTACAAATTGTAACAACCATTGGCAATGTGCTATTCCTCTTGATCTAGAACAGTCACAGCACATTAGTGAAGAGGAAGGAGGGGAGCAATCTTTGGCCTCTGAACCCAACCAAACTCAAGACCTGCTGCCCATCCCCTCCCCAATCCAAGCTGATGTGCCGCTGACTGTTCAAAGATCAAGTACAAACTGTAACATCCATTGGCAATGTGCTATTCCTCTTGATCTAGAACAGTCACAGCACATTAGTGAGGAGCAAGGAGGGGATGATTCTCACCACCAGGAGCCGCCGTCACCTTCCTTTTTCGACGTACAATTTGGATTCAGATAGCACCTTCTCAGACGCTGGCTCTACCAACAATGAAAGTAGTGACAATGATTCAGAATCATCCAATTTCTCCTCGAAGAGAGTCAAACTCAGCCATCCACCTCGCCCACCTACATGCAAGCAAAGCCCCTGGACTAGCTCCCCAATATTCAGCCCACCGCAACGGATTCACCTCACACCTGTCATTTACCCTTGGCCAGTTTGAAAACACGCCACACCAAGACACCAATTCTTCACCCTTCAGCTTTGTCCTATGGATTCCCATTGAGAAACACACTGGGAAGCTAGTTGAGAATAATCTTCAAGTCACTGGAGGTGAATTGGTCTTTCCAGACAATTCTTGTGGCATCAACTTTGCAGGATTTGATGGTATAGTTGAGTGTGCATGGAAAGCCACTGCTTATTCTCACCTGACTCTTCCCTCAAAAACTGCTCCCAACTCTTCACATACACAAATGGGGTTATCTTGCCAACTGCCCAAGAAAACCCAAAAGGCCATTCAGCTTATTAGAGATGGTCACTATATTAATCATCCAAATAAAAGCAACTGGACTATTAGAGATATGGATGCTATTTTAGATAACTCTTTAAAATATAATCAATAGTTTGGTTTTTTTGTTTTCTTTCTAATGTGTAACATGCAATGTTTCAAATGATTTGTTGGGTGCGAACAAAGCCAAAAAAGGTGGACTATTGGAATAAATTTGCCAAGCGTTCAATCTCTTCTGTACTATTCCCATGAGCCACACACTGAGTCACCAGGTCATACTTCTTACCGATGTGCTCCTGACAAGCCAAACGTTCCATCTTGGCCATCTCAAACCTTTGGTCCTTATCCTGTGGTGCATGATTTGTTTTTCTTCTTCTTTCAGGGTGACTGAGTATCTTCTTGAGCATCAGATGGACAGTAATCCTCTGAATCACTTGTGTCAAGGGCCCTTTCTTTGGCAGTGAGGGAATCCACAGCCCTTTGATAGCGCTTAGATGATTTAAACTTTCCACTAGGACAAATACTTGCTTCCTTTCCTTGCTAATCTCAAACATGGGAAGAAATGGGGCTTTAGCTAATCAATCAAACAACAGTGATTGATTGATCAAATAACAAACCAGGATTGCCGCTTCATTTTCATCTGATGGATTGTCACAAACACTGGCAGGTCCAACTCTTTCCTAAATTTTTTAGTGGCAAGGTCAATTGTTTGAAGAAGAAATGGCATAAGTGATAAAAATAAATTCAAACACACCTCTTCAACATCCCTGCCTCCTTCAGACCTATTCTCATTTGTTTCTAAAGGTTCCAAGATTGCTGACTAATTCATCACGTATAAACAATATTGAACATATTAGCAATTATCAAAAAAGACAATGAAACAACTGATCAATCTTACAACTGGAGCCCCAGAGTTATTGGAATCCACAGATTGTCAGCTTGCTACTAGTTCAGAGACAACCTGACTAGAACAAAAATAAACATAAAATAAAAAATATAGTATTAATCATTTAACAAAGAGTAATCAATGAATAATAATAAGATAAAGCAACATAAAAAAGTAATATGTAAATAATAAACACATTATTACATAGTAAATCAATAATAAATAAACAAATACAATATTAAGTATGAAACAATGAATATGCTAATAAATCATAACATATATGGAAATATTATTTGATAATCTTAAAGAGCGTGTAAAATAACCTGGGGTACTTCAGCCAAAGTACCCCAGATAACTTAAAACTTCTAGTAGTAAACCAACTTGAAAGAATATTACCACTAAATGCGCTGAATTAATTATTATACATTAAAATACAGAATAAATACCATAAATACATGTACAAAACCACGAAATAACAATGTATTTAAATAGGAACATAATAAAATAAATACATATGACACTAATAATATAAGTATATAATATTAGTAATGTACTATATTATCTATTTATTTATTTATTTTATTTAATTAAATACTAAGTACACTAAGGATGATTCAGAGGGACAAAGACCACGAACCAGAGGAAGGAAATAACATGAGAACCTTCTGAAAATCTATTGAACAACTGTTCAAAATAAATATATTACATCCTTAGTGGGTGATTGACAGATCTCTGCAGTCATGCATTCCCAAAGAGCCTGAATGACAGGGATCAAAAAATAAGCTCTTGAAGCGCCCACAGAACAAACAAATACATGTATTTCACATTATACACAATACAAAATAATTAAACTCTGACAAATGTGATCAACAGGTACATGTGATATTTAATCAATACATTTTGACATGTAATTAAACCTTTGATCAACACATCTAACAAACCTCAGAGGTTCAGAAGCGCCTCAAGATGCCAGCAAAAGAGCTTAGACAGGCTGTACCCATAGTAGACAGCCTGTACATATGGAAATTTGATTAAACAACTACATGCATTTGTATTAAATCTTAACCCCTTCCTTTTAAATGTTCCCATAGCCAAAAATACATCTTGTGTTTCGCCATCAGGGCTCCAGAAAGGCATTCAAGGAGCCCTTGTTCCCCCTGTATTGGCTCATCATGCTTTTACATATATACTACCTTTGCCCACTTACATAGCTTTACAATTGTTATTCTGTCTGGTAAGGTCCTAGTATCTGTCTCTTAACTCCCCTGAAATTGCCCAGTGTCCACCCAGATCTTCCAACACCCTTTCCAAGCGCTTCCACTGCCCAATTTCCCCCTGGAAGAACCTCAAGTCTGTAAAGGTAATTTATTACTAGTAAGTAGATAAACCTTTCTCTTGAGATTCTCCCCCCATCTTTTATCTGGGATTTAAAACACCCCTGTTTACAGGCCCCAGTGTGTTCAGGTACCTAAATCCTCTGCTTGCAAGATACCTTTGAGGGATTAAGCACTGATTTATCAGGCCCCACATATTTTTAATTATATTAAATTTATTTAATATAATTAATCATTTTTTACCGCTCATACCTCATATCCTTATTGGTATTACCTCTTATAAATCCTCCCAGAGCTTTATATTGTTGCACCTTGTGTAGCTAGAAGGACTCCTTGGCATCACAGAGGCTGACACAGATACATTATCTGAGTCATCTTTATTGAAATTTTTGTCCCAAGTTGTTGTCCTTGGGACCAGAAGAGTCAGAGCTCTCATCACCATTTTGAGCATCAACTTTTACAAGGGCGTCACAAATGGTTTCTTCCCCATCAGCTGATGCATAGCATGGAAATGTGGACATATTTGTCAAGATTCTCGTCAATGGTGATAATTCCTGCCAATTGGTCTTCATTGGTGAGTCCAAAGCCAGTGGAGAGGGATTGGGTATGTGTTTTCTTGTACTTGTCCTTGTAGCTGTTAAAACGATCTTTCATCTGCCTGGGGGTTAGATTGATTTGTGAAGGGGATTGATATCTCAGATTGATTGCCATAAGCTCAAATCCGTTAATCTTCCCTTTGGCTGGCCTTCCAACTGCTGGTGCCTTACCAGTTCCAAAGCACAAATCATAATTCTTTTGGATTTTGAGCCAGTCAATGATTATGAGGAAGTCGTCCTTCTTTAGGTGACAAGAAGTTTTCCCGGTTGTATCATTGTCTGAGACATGTTGTGCTTGCTTCTTGATGAGTTTCTTCCTGCTTGCTGACTTCTTTGGTATCACTTTTCCTTTTCCAGTGATGAATTTATTCGTTTTTTTGATAGGCATTGTTCTGGGATCAGGGAATGATCGATTAATGTTTTTTCTGCAAGCAAGTTTATAATCAACTAAGCTTACCAGGTTTTGAGGAAAACTGAAGAACAAGTTTGGGTTTGTGATTGGGTGGAGTTGTATTGGCAACAATTTATTGTTGGTTGGGGTTGAATTCGTGGAGGATTATTGATTGTATTGGGGTTGTATATTGCAAGTTTGGATCCCGAGTTTTGATTGGTTGAAATGTGGAGAATCGTGTTTTTTTTTTTTTAATTCTATTGGGGTTTTTGTTCTTGATACTTGACACGTCTAGTGCAAATAATGGCATTATTTGGAATTTTTATCCACTGGTTTCATAATTGTGGATTTGGTGAAACCCGTTGATTAGATAATCGTGGATTTGGTCATATTTGATACCCCCTATTATTCTTTAAACACATAAATAGAATATTAAATCACATTTTATATGAATATCACACTGTTTAGAGTCTTTTGAATATTTTCAACTCATACAAATACATACTGTATAACTTAACCAATATTATGTTACATGAAAGAAACAAAACAAGGGTGGGATGATCAAAAATTAGATAACTTCAACATTTCCCAGGATGGTTTCTTGTCAAATAATTAATTGGAGAGCTGGAAAACCATCCATCATTCAATTATGACAATCATTCTCATGGTACAGAACCTTACATATGGCATAACCAAATTAAACAGAAATATACATTTGTACCGTAATTTGATTAATTGTTTTAAATATTTATTGATCAAGTGATCAACACATGTTGTACATCAAACCAACATCTCTTGAAGCGCCCTCAGATGATTTCATTAGATGATTGAAAGACTGTGTTAATTATTGAAAGCCTGTACATGTAATAATTTGATAAATCACATCATTTATTTCTAATCAGGATAACTCCTTCCTTTTAGTGTTCCCATAGCCAAAAGAACACTTGATGTTTTGCATTCAGGGATCCAGAAAGGCATTTAAGAGGCTGTTTCTTCCCCCTGTATTTTTTTCCCCAGCTTTATCATATTTACAACCAGCATTCCACCAGTCTAGCCTACCAGTGTCCTGCCCAGTAAATCAGTCCTCAAGAATCAAGGCCTCTTTTCCTTAACCCCAACTCTATCCAGTCATCAAGCCCACCTGTCCAAATGCTTCCAACTGTCCATTTTAACTTGAGAAATCCTCCCCTCCTCCTCTTAAAACGCACATTAATTCTCATTTCCTTATAAGAGGAGTTGTGGAACTTGCAAGCACACCTTTGGAGGGTACCAAAAACACCCCTGCTTGCAGGCCCCTCCCAATTAAATTTATACTCTTTCAATGTTAAAAAAAGATTAAAACCACTACAAATAATTTACTCCATATTATTTTTGCCTTGCACCTTCGTGTAGCTCAAAGGATATTATTCCTTGGCAGCACAAAGTGTGTGTCAGCCTTAGAGTCATCACAACTGACCCAAAGCTTGCCTTATTCCCTTTTTCTCCCAATAAATAATGAACAATAGCCTCATATCTTTTTATCCTCAATCTTAATCATCAGTTTGACTTCAACTACTGTTTACTCATTAAAATTTGACCATAGTGCTCACTGAACACTTTGTAATTGCTCAACTCCTTCATGTAGTAATTAAATAAATAATTTGTTGAATATTCACATTTTCAGTGCGCTCCGCCATGTATTCGCGCTCCCCTCTAGCGCTCTGTTTGCCGCGGGGGGAAAGCTAAGTCAAATTACAAAACAAACCACTTCACTTCCCCCCCTACTCACTTCAAGACTCTTGACAACATTCTTCAAGAATCGACAACGTCAAGACTCCTCAAGACGCTTCTGGATTACAATAGTAAAGTAACCCACCAACAATCCAATCCGGCTTGACGACATTTCCTGATCATCTCCCTCTTTCCCCTTCTCTCTTTTCTTCTTTTCTTACTCTCAGTTCAGAGAAATACTCTCTATCTTATCCTTTCTTATACTGTGTCAAATTCGAACACCCTATCCTTCTACAGTTTGGTTTGCCTCTACTCTTTTATCTTTCTTTTCTTCTATCTTGTTTGTTGACAAAAGAACTAACTTGTTGCCTTTTCTCTAATCTACCCTCTCATTAGTTTGCTTCTCAGCTATTTCCTCCTCTCCCTCATTGACTAGTCCTCATCCCTTCTATCTCTTGTTGTCCTGCGGTATGCTTCCAGATCATTATTTCTTTTCTCTTCTCTTAACTCATGACCCTTATCCTAATTTTCTTCTATTTGTTTTCTAGTTCTGGTTTTTAGTTTTCTAGCAATCAAACCAAATTCTTTTATAATTCTACACCACTACTGGCTGGGCAAGTAAACCAAGGCCAGCCAACCACATCTACATGTAAGATTACATAAGCAAACCTTTTGAAGTTGGTGTATCCTCCATTGCAGGGAGGATACACAACCTCCAGACACCCAGAACCACCAACTCAGATCACCAAGGATTCATCAAGTTACAGCTCACCAGTCTAACCAACCAAAGGCCTCTTTCACCCAGTAATTCACCAGTATTGTCAGTCAGTCCCCTTTCTGAACCTTGCTCTTCTGAAAGTAATCCTTCTCTGTCTCCCCCTTTCCCCTTTCCCTTTCCCTTTCTTCATCAATCATCAAGTCAGATCAAATAAAGCTCCAATCATCAAATCAGATCCACCTTAATCCTCCCAAGAAATCAGCCAGCCTTTCTTCAGTCTTTGTCTGTGGTTTTTCCTTGAAAAAAACCACATAGGTGTCCCTCTAAAGAACCTTGAATATCTTGCTTGACCATAGTCTACAAAACTGGGCTGATTAGACTTGTCTTCTCAGATACCTTCCACATTTCCATTGTGTGAAGAGGCTGTTTGTCAGCTATGTGTATGAAGCACTGGCTTAATTTATATAAATAAGCCAGGTACTATTACTGTGCTGAAATTTTATCTGAATAATTGTTGAGTTCCTCCCAAAAATCCCCTCCTTTATTCTTTTCTTATATCAACTTGATCAAACTAGCTGTATCTACAAACTCTTGGTACTAGTTCTCTTTATTGATTCACTTTCTGATATTAAAATTTAATTAGATGAATTAACGCCTCATACTATTTGTGGTCTTAATTTGTCTAGCTTTACTAAAAGAGACTGAGACGCCTGTCTAGTCAATTACTTACAGGTCTCTTAAATTTTATTCAATTTCTCTTATTCATTATAAACCACTGAACACTTGTATCTAGTCTATAAATACATAGTCTAGTCCAAGCTCAGTTCTCCTCATAATTAATCCGGTCCCCATTATGAGTCCCCTTGTCTGCTCAAATCATTTTCTCCCCATTCTCACTTCTCAAATTCTCTCAATAATCATGTGGATTATTCTCTCTATGGTGTCCAAACTAAGCACAGAGGATAACCTAAACTCCTTATAATTGTTAGATTTAATATACAAATCAATCAATTGGAGAAGACCAATAGCTAACCATATAGGTTTGGCTATTATTTTGTCTTTTTGGGTAATTTATAGAAATATAAATTGCTATGAAGCAGCTGGAAAGAACTTAAGCTGATTGGCTACTGTCAGAGGTGGGAAAATATCAAGGCCAAGGATGGGGAATTCTAAGGTAACTTGAAACTAATTCCAGTGTTAAAGGTTTGGTTGGATAAAGGGAATACACTACTCTAATGGTAGGAGGAGAATATTCAGGGTACTTACTAATGTGGTACTGGGTGAATATGCTGAGGAACCAATCCTAGGCCAGAAATGGCCTCCTTTTATATTCTAGAGATTCTTTTTAGAAGGTTCTAGAATATTATTTTAAATTCTAATCTAATGTGTTACAATTTGAATGTACTATGATGTAATGGGAATTGTTTTATATTGAGTACAGTATTTTCTATTTTCCCATGACCTCATGACATGTATGTATAACCAATCACATCATGGGACAATTCTTATAATAGAATTATACTGGGAAATTACCACACACTTATGTAATTTCTTTCTTATTGGCATAACTTTATATTGTTATGATTATGCAAATAAGTTTTATTGTCTCTCAGCTTTTATGACAATAATTTTAATCTATATTTTTATGGTTATTCCATCTACTACTAAGTACCTTCTGAGGTATGGTAAACCAATAGAAGCAGTAGGAATTTGGTGGTGGTTTTAGTGAGGTATCCCACCTAATTTTGCATGAAAAGTTTATTTCTGTAATCATATTCTAGGATATATTATTATTAATACAATATTTTATTATATTTTAAAGTAAAGTCAGTTCTTAGGATACTCTGGGGTATCTCTAGTGCTGACACTGTTGCTTTTATCAAAGCCTCTGGCATAGCTTTACAAATTTCTAAGTTGTTGATTATCATTATTAAAGAGCACTCAGATTATTCAAATCTCAGATCAATCAATAGTCATCCCTTCTTTCTTCATCTTTCCCCTTCTCTTCCCTTCACAGTTGTTTTCCTTATCTTTCTGAAGTAAAACTTTTGCACCCATTTTATTGTGTCCTGTTGTCACTTTAGAGACCCAGGCTCACAGTGTGACAGGCACGGTCTTGCAGGAATTCTGTCAAATGTAAAGGCCAAATGCCCAAGCTTCCAGCTGGTCATTTCAACTTGACAACAAAACGCTTGAGCCTAAATCCAAAAGGATGGTTAATATTCATCCCAAGCTATACAAGGCAATGCTTCAAAAGCTACAGAGAAAAAATCAAGCATTGCAACATTCATCAACATCTCCCTTATCCTGATGGCTCTCATACAGTAATTCCGTATGTGAGGGATGAAGACTTATTTGAAAGTCCAACTGAGATCTATGTCAGTAACAAAAAACAAAACCGGTTGGTGGAGTATCAGAAGGGTAACCTTGGTATGCTTGGATCATCCATTTTTATAGGTTCCCAAATTCCAAAATGGAATCCTGGTGGCAGTCAAGGCACTTACCAATTCCTGCATTGAAGATGTGATTGAGATGAGTGAGATATTTCTACAAACTCTGAATGACTTGGAGCTACAAATTTTCCAAGAAGGGAATATGTGTGAGGATGTATCACATGGCTGGCCAGTAGAGAGAAAGGATCAAGGTTCTCTCTTATCAGTATCTACAACTAGAGTCATGAGAAAGGGTTTCAGACAGAGATGAGAGGAAACACTTACCTAGCCAGTAGAGAGAAGGGATCAAGGTTCTCTACTGGAGGGAAGAGATGAGCTGAGAATAAGTACAATGGGCTTATGTAATCTTGTGAAAGGCTACGTGAAAGGATCTTTTTGAGGCCCGAGGGATGGGGGCTCTCACACGGGAGCCAGTTTGGGCTGTGTTTTGTTTTTTGCCTGGGTGGTATCAGGAGTTTTGGCTGCAGGTCTTGTGCGGGGATTAGGTGTGGTGGGCGCGGCCATGGCAGGGTATTTCCAGGTGGAGGGTGTGAATTGTGGAAACAAAATCTTTGAAGCAGATTTAGCAATGCTTGGTATGGGTTGGTAGATTTACTGTTCCAAAGGCAGCTGGCTACATACTAGGTTGTTAACAAGCCCTAAAGAGGGCACAAGGGTATGCATATGCATTAAACAATATGTGGATCCTGCTTACCAGGCAGGTTTACAGAGGCAAGGGTGGATGCTCTTACCTCAGCCATCCCTTTACCTGTCCTTTTCACTCTTGTCACCAAGTTTGGAACTTATACCTTGGCATTATTGATCTTATAGAAACACACTTCTTTTTTTCAGATTTGAACATTCAACCAGTAGGATTTGACTGGAGGAGATGATGAGAACACAAAGAAAAAGTCTACAGAGCCCTGTGGCTAGTCCTCAAGGGAATCATGGGTTTACAAAGATCACACATCTTATCATTCAGGAGGATGATTACCCAAGCCTTGAGGCACTAACCTAGCTATTTTAAGCAACGAACTCCTCCTTGGTGAGATTAAATTATTTTGGTGGTGACCAGTATTCCCTTAAAATTTAGGCGGGACATTAAAATAGGAGGAATAATCCCCACGGACCCTCCAAAGGCCAAAGAGGATGGAACCTTAATTATATAGGGGCAAGAAAACTTTGTGACTAGAAAAAACATTCTCAGTGCATTGGTAGGCTTAAACACTTTGAAGCATTGTGGTTGAGTCTGAATGGACACTTTACCAATTTTATTGGAAACATTTTCTTGATAAGCATTATAATTGTTCATCAAGACAATTTTTGTGTGTGCATCAATTGAATCTTCTCTCACACAAAATTCAGTCCACCTTATAATGTAGCACATTGATTTTATCTACTGATCTGCTCATTTTGTGCTGATTGAAGGAAGATGAATGTGTGCCCTTGAGTTGTCCAGGTAAGGTAACATTCATGAATTGGGTCTTGAAGAAAAAAAACAAAAACTCATCCTACCTCACAAAGTTTAGAAATTTTAATACCTGGAAGGATTATTATTAACAAAGAACATTCCACTTCCCGGGATGGAAGCTGGATGAAGATTTCAATTTTTCAGAAAAGGAAGGTGAAATTTTGGAATGCATTGCTACTTTTCCCCAACTAAATTTTGGAGAAACAGACTGGAGGTTTAGTAGGCTTTGAGGCAGGAGCTTGAAATATTCCAAGATCATTTTAGTTGACCAAATTCCATTCATAGAGAAATTTGACTATCCATACAAAGGAGGCCATTTCAAAATAAAATGAACAAGAAGGAAATTTCTTGCCATGCAAAACATCTGAAAGGGAAAAGTAGGACCTTGAAACTAGATTCTAAAATTGAAACAAGCACCAGAAAAGAGACTAATTCAACAACTTTATCTGAATCCTGTAAAATTGGGAATTGATTGAAACACATATTCAAAAACTCTTGGCAAAAGAACTTTTGGATTTATTGAATAGGACTATGTTTGAATTAGAAAATAGAATTGATGCAAGTAATGTTGGATATCTTACAGCATGAATAATCCAAAGTCTGGTGTTCCAAGGCATTAGTCACTTGTACAAGTATGATTTTATAAATAAATAAAAAAAGAGTCAGACCACATAAATAGACATTTTGTTCCTGTTGTATCTATTTTTCCATTTGCCATGAGAGAAAAAACAAATCACCAGAAATGGTGTCCCAATTTTTTTTATTACTGAATGTTTGGAAAAAATAAAAAAATTGATCAAATTTTTTTGACAGTCTTTTGCTCCAAGGGAAAAAGTATCTCCCTCAATTTTTTGTCAGACAAAAAACCTTTACCAAAACACCGGTCATGGAACTATTTTGTATGAAAAATAAGCTATTAAGAAAATGAGATCAGGATGCGTGACTCGTTCGTCACGACGTCGGCACTCATATAATGAATCGAAAAATATTATCAACTTGGATCGATGGGTAGTTCAAAATATTTTCCTGCGCCCGTGGGGTATGGTATGCCATGTGCAAATCCGGCCAGTTTTTGTCCCAGTGGAGAGAACCAGCCCGGTCGCGCGGCTCTTGGGCTGAGGCCGACCCCCCGATCGAGTTACCCTCCCGAGCATCGGGGGATGGCTAACCAGCAAATCCCTTAACAAGTGCAGGAGCCCATTGAACCAGGGAAGGGGAGAAACTTAAGGCTTGACCACATCAACACCCAGAGGAGAACAACCAGGAAAAACTAAAATACGTTCAGTTATCGAGACATATCATCAGATACGTTCTTTATCGGATTGAAGACGAAATACGATAAGAAGGCCTTCTGGATGGCCGAGAAACGAAGACAACGGTCGGCCGAATCAGATGACAGCGAGACTCAACAGAAGCAAGTCAGCAAGCGAGCCAAGAACAACAACAACAACCATTCCACCATCATGAACAACAACGGTCGTCCTCAACATAATCAGAAGATGGCTCAGGCTGCCCTGGCAAGGATCAAGAAATTCGATCCAACTCAAAAATCAAAAACGACCACGACCACCAACATCACCAACTCCAACCCGACCCCTCCCTTGTCTTCCTCCTCTTCATCACCCCAGTCATCCTCTTCATCTAATCCGACTATCAACCCCACCAATACTCAGGATGAACAACCCAACCTTTCCAACCTCGACAATCATCCAACCAACGCTTCATCTGCAATAGATCTGCAGCAGCAGATCAAAAACTTGAAAGATCAGATTGAAAACATCAACCAAACCGTGTCGACGTACAAAGAGGTAAGAGATCTCTCTGAACTCGCCAAACTTGTTATCACCAATCTCTTGTTTACCAAACAACTTACGGATCGATCTACATGCATAGGTTGTCGAGAATCAAACCAACCTAATCGATTCAATTAAATCAAGTCTCTCGTGTAATATCTGTCTAGAAGTCCTTGACTCTCCATACACCCTGCTTTGTGGGTACGTAGAGCAACATGAAACAATCAAAATTATATTTATCCACTAATAAACCTTGAATCGGACTTCAAATATAGACACATATTTTGTCACAAAGATCTCTACGCTTGGTTTCATAGAACGAATCCCTCCTCTGATCATTATGATTCTGATATACATGAGATGGACGATGATGATAGTCACGATGAACCCCGATTCGCTAATCAGCGTGAAGACTCAATACAGATCCATAACGATTCAAGCGATTCGGAATCTGGCCGATTCCAATTCAATCAAAACCAACCATCAAGTATGTTATCAGCAGGGCTGCTTCAATAATTCTCTTGATTCTCTCTTATTGTTTCCCTGTTATCTCAACAGGCCGAGCTTCAGCAAATGGTACCCATCATCCCCACCCGACTAATCTTGTCGGCTTGATGAGGGAAGCTGGCCCCGGACGGACCACCAATCCAGCAAACCTACGACCGATCTCCATGCAGAGACGAAGGAGGAACTTGATCTGTCCGCAATGCAGAGCAGCAGTGATACGACGACCGACGCAATTATATGCAGTCAAGGAAGCCGCCGACAAACTTAAGACGATTAGCACACCTGGCCCATCATCCTCGTGTCCAACAGGCTCGTTCAGAAACTTGGTTGAGCAACACCGGGACGAGAAAGATCTCACCTGGGGACAACTTTTCGAATCCGGGAACGATCAAGATCATCTTATTTCTAATATCAGACGCGATGCGGCCGAGCGTCGCCACGTCGTTGTCGATCTTGAAGACGGTGTCCGCAGATGTAGTCGGTGTGCCTGGGAAATCGGCAACAGTGGGCTTTGTGAAGGATGGTAAGTAACTCTCTCGAATTGTTTTGGTAGATGGAAGATCTAACGGTTGTCCGGTGTACCGAACTTATTAAAAGTGGCACTAGATACGCTTCATTGGACACTGATGAGTCCGACGATGAAAGTTATCGGGCGCAGTCAGACAGTGAGGACATGGGTACAAACTACGAAACAGAAGAAGAACCTTCAGGAGAAGATGAAGTGATAGATGATCGCGCAGCGTATTTCTGGAGCCGGCCGATAGGGCGGGTGTTCCCGGTGGATTCGGGCTCGGACGATGGAGATTCGATAGCGCGAATGGTGAGCGGGATTGGGGATAGCGACGACAGCTCGGATGTACAAGTCGTCCGGCGACGACGCCACGTGCTCGAAGATAGCGACAGTGATGTGGAGGCTCAACCGAGTCAAGCGGCGCGTCGACGAGCGGCTGAGGAGCGGCCTCGTCGAGCTTCGTCGTCCGCCGAGGTTTTCTCTTCATCCCCTCACTCCGACCGACCCCATTACTCCCCCTCGAATCACCGAGACGACCGGTCACTGGCAAGCAGCACCGATGAAGGCCATCGTTCTTCGCCCGTTTATCGCACTGGCATCGCCATTGCTCACGGTCGCATCATCTCCTCAGAAGACGGATACTCCAGTACGCAGTCAGAACCCGGAAGCCCCCTCCGACCTACTGCCTACACACCTGACAGCAGCAGCGACGGCTCACATTCTAATGCCGACGATCATGCCTCTCAGAGCAGCGCCGATCCGAGCAGATCGGATGACGATGATGACTCTAGTGACAGGTCTAGTCATATATCCTCCGATCATAACAGTTTTCATAGTGATGACGACGTCGATGATAATGACGATGATCACGACGAACAACCCGAGTGGGATTCAGATCCTGATTTTTTTTGATGCTCAAAAGCGAAAACTAAAAAAGAACAAAAAATCTTCTTCCATCAAGCCATTAAATTATTCCAAAAAAAAGACTTTTTCTTAATCCATGTGTATCCTCTTCCCGCTACTCTCATCTATCTTTCTATATCACATTTCCCATTCCATCCCCACCTACACACATAATGTGATTTGATTTGATTTTTCTTGTTCTTAAAATTGACGGCTGTCTTCTTTGCTCGGGTGTTCCAATATTGGGCGTCCTTCTTACAATATCCATCAAATTATATACATTTTTCATGTGCCTTAGTTTTTTTTTATGCGCTGATTTATGTATGTCTGAAATGGTCTTGTGAAAAAAAGAGAGTGAAAGAAAAAAGACAAAAGAAGAAGAGGATTGTGTTATTTCACACCTGTTGGAATTTTGGTCTCTTGTTTTTGTTTTCACCTGTTGCTCAATTCTTCCCCCCGGATGAACATACCTGTTTCACCTGTTGTCCCACAAATTGCCACCCTGTTGTAATAGCTTATCTATCCCCTGCTTGGATATCAAAATAAAATCATCAGTTCTCTGTACCTGTTCCCCAAGGTCACTGAAACAACCTCCTGTAGTGTGAGCACTGTTTTGCCACACAAGCTAGTAGTCTCTTGCGTTCAAAGGGGCCTCCCTGTTGTTTTCTGTCTCTGAGCTTTTTCCTCAAGGCTTCTTTTTTCCTCACCCTAATCAACCCAGTCCTGCTTTTCTAACAAAACCATGTATGTTTGGATATTTCTTTACTCCTGGTGAACACAACTGATTTGCACCAGTAATACATACATATTTTATTTCCAAGAAATCTTGGACAACGCTTGAAATTTCTGTGAATATGCCTCTCAAAAGTGGGGGTAGATAACCGCACACCCATAAAAAAGGGTGTGCAGCCTGCATGCCCTTTTCAAAAAGGGTGTGTGGGCTGCACACCCTTTTTGGGCATGCAAGCTGCACACCCTTTTTTGGGCGTGCAAGCTGCACGCCCATCTACAGGTGTGCAACACCCGCCCAAAGATGGGTGTGCGGTTTGCACACCCAAACTATGTTTTTTTTTTTTTTTTTTTTTTTTTTTTTTTTTTTTAAGTGTAATTTGGCTTATGGCTTTGCACACTATGAATCTAAGTAACAGCATGAGTTTTTAAAAGAAAAAACAACATTCAAAGAACCAAGCACAAATAACAAGAGCCTAATGCTATAAGACAAGTCTAGAATATGGGAGTAGGAAAAAAGAAAAGTAGGGAGAGGAGTAAAATAAAAGACAAATAAAAAGAGAAAGAGAAAAAATGAGGCAAGAGGACTGAAAAGGTTTCAATGCAAAAGGAAATCAAGAGAGTTGCTCTTGGAATCTACCAGAATCCATCAAAAAATGGGCTAAAGGCAGTTCCGCTTTCCGGTTCTCCAAAAGTCAATTGAGTTTATCTGCATTGAATCAAATCCTGAGGCGTTGGAGTTGAACTCAAAGCTTCTTTCTGATGTGTTTTGTTTTAGGGAAAAAGTTCATCAAGTGGACAACCATCTCTCTGCCCCAACATTTCAGGCAGAGTGGATCAACACTCCTATTGATTTGGAAAAGAAATCACTTGAGTGTACAATTTCCTGAGCCCAACTGATTTATGAGCGAGCTCAAGGAAATGCGGAGGTTTGAGGGGCTTGGTCTTCTGGTTTGTAAATTGTGAAGAGTACTGCGCCTGATTTTCACAGGATTTCCCTTGATGTCCAGAAAAGGGGTGGAGGGGGTGTCCACCGCACATTTGGCCAGTAGGTCAGCCATCTCATTGCCTAGGATGTCCCTGTCAGCCACCAAGATGTTACATGTAGCATTTAACATGTAATACTTGAAACTGCAAGCTTGAATAAATAATAATAATTCTTTGTTTATTTGTATTTATTATTATTAACTTAACTTTCTGATCAAACTAAAAATTAGCCTTGACCATTCCAACAAATTGTATAATAGTCTAAAAGTTAAGAACAAGCTTATGAATATTTTACTTGTGCAGAAGTCTCTGTGTTCAAGTCACACTCATGACCAAATTCAGAAAATATTGATAAAATCATATCTATTTTTTATCAAAAATAAAGGAAATTTACTTAATGAAAATCCTTGGCAAATCAATTTTCAAACACGCAATAAATGGATTAAGAACCATTTATTGGCATAGCTTTTCCCATTAAAATCCTGGAAAATCCCAGTATAACCCATAGTAATCTATACTATAAGATTACTACTATATTTAAGTAAATACTTTATGTAGTATGTATTATATAATTAATACATGTGATTTCAGCTCAATCATCCTTCAGGGAAAGCGCTTTTTCAAGCACAAACCCTTAGGGAATTTATTCACATGTATGTCTTAGTGAAATACATAAATTAAAAGCTGAAATATATATCACATTATTTTAATAAATGTGAAATATGTATGGTATCATTTCAATGACACCATGTTTTCACACCTGATCACAAACAGGGTGATCATTCCCCCTTGGTGATCTTTCCCTGATCACTGCTGTTGAAATAATTTAACAGTAAGATCATTTTTTATTATTTAAGGAGAGGTTTCCTTCACTAAATTGAATAGAACCTCCCCCATCAGTTTTAACCATACATTAGATAACTTATTATAAGCTACAAAGGCGCTCACCTTCTCCTGTAAGGTTGGAGGACTGGCCTTATTTTATTTATAACTATCTTAAATAGTTAAAACTCCTCAAATATGTCCCAATTAAATTAAACCCTTAATTTAATTGGAAGAACCGTGTCCTAGTCTGGTTAGCCCTTCTGAGGAATGATTTCTCTTAACAGAAGTCTGGCAGCAGGGTCATAACCTGTTTATTTTTGTTACTTAGTGTTTTTATAACACTCAAGTAAATATTGATACAGTTATATCTTTTTATTACACTTTTTAAAGTGTAAGAACTTTTTATTCCTTACTGTACACGCCACAATAAGTGGAGTAGAGTCCAGTTTGTTGAAAGTCCCTATGGCCCGGACACCAAGTGAGGACAATATTCATAGCTGGAATGAAGCTTGCAAGGAGTCTATCAATCTCCCCAAAGATCCATAGACCCGGCTTAGGGGCCTTTGGATTTTTGGTTCAAAGGATTACCCCCTGATTGTCCACATAAATAATCATCTTTTGGTAATTAGCCTCATTGCAAAGCTTCCCAGCCAGATACAGAGCCGCAAGCACGCCTGCCGCTTCACCCTTGTGATTCGAGATAACCGTTGGTTTACCCATTGCAAAAGCGTAGTAAACATTTTTAGCCATGCAAACCACTGCCCCTGCACCTCCTTTTTCAGGATGATGGGATCCATTGCTGAAAATTGCCAAGATATTGTGGTCAGCCACATTAGAGAGTAAAGAGGACTTAACAGAATTCAAAGCCTCCTCTTTGGTTAAGCCCATGTTTGCATATTTCAATTCCCTCAAAGGCATTGAATGGAAATCAAAGGACAGGGTGATGATTTCTGGGTCCATCTCCATAGCTTTGTCAATTTGAGAAGCTGCCAGACCATTTTGGGCTGCATCTGCAAAGGGTTTCTGTGAATCCGCCCTGCTTGACAAGATAAGATTGCGCACCACATTTTCAGTTTTGAGTGATAATCTTGCAAAAGTAAAAAGAGAAACTTGTTTTGAAAACTTCATCAAGGAAGCTAGGCGACATCATTTGTTGTTTGATGAAGCTTGTTGCTGTGGACCTAAATACCCCTAACAAAAAGATACCCATCAGCCTGTCCACTTTTCAAGCCAGTGATTTAACTTTCCCTTTGTTGGGCTCCGTGGACCAAATTGCAGCCCCATAATTCAACCTAAGAAAAAGAACGCATTGGATCAGCTTGACCCTGTCTGTTTCATTAGCGCCCTATCTGGAATTGCCAAAAATTCTTAGCTGGTTTAAGGTCTTGTTTGCTTTTTCTTCCAAAGCCTTGAAATTACGATTAAACAACAGTTTTTGATCAAGCCAGACACCCAGCCATATGACCTCCAAAAATGGAACAAGCTGCTGTGATCCAAGGGGAAGAACCCCCTCAGGAGGGCAACCTTTGGTAAGCCAGATGAATTGTGCTTTAGCTTGATCAAAGATAGCCCCATGAGTCTGCCCCCAATTGAGTGATCTAGTCCCCTCATTTATCAGCATTTCCCTTGTTCTCTGCGCCAAGGGTGAGGCAACCAGGTGGACAACATCATCTACATATCCAATAGAGACTGTATCTGAAAGGACAGAAAAATCTTTTTTCAGTAGTGAATTATTGTAAATGATGTATACACAGCAGTTGCGGGGCGCCGGCAAAACCGCTGATGGTTTGGTCGTCAATTTGCCGGACCCCCAGCCAGCTTTGACCGTCAAAAAACGGCCCCCAGGTCAGCCGGCAAATTGACCGCCCAAATTCCAACAGGCCTGCCGGCGTGAATTTGGGCAAAAAGCCGGCAAACTCAAGGTCCAATTGACCCAACCGGCAGTTTGACGTCAAAGCCAACCCCGTCCAACCGACGGTCGGGGTCAATTGACCCCCTGCGCCCATTAACCGGGGGGTCACCTTACTTGGCCAGCTCACGGATATCCGAGGGAACAATGTTGGCGGCCACCAGGCCTTTTTTTGTTGTTTTTTTTCATTTGTTTTAACAAGCTCTATTTACAGGATTTTTTATTTTTTTATTTTTGTGATATTTTATTTTTATTTTTTTTTACATTTTTTATTTTTTATTTTTTTTTCATGTTGTATTTTTTGTGATATATTTTTGGGTGGGGGAACATGGGGGAAAAAAGATAAAAAGAAAATTGTTCAAGCTTGGTCCTACCCGGCAAGGGCTACTTCTCTTGAGAGAAAAGTGCCGTCCTCTTCCTTTAAGGGATTGGCCCCGAATTCTGCGGCCATTGCTCGTGATTCTATCTCTGCCTCTATGGCAGTGGGCAAATGGATCAGTTCGGCGGGAACATCTGCAAACATGATGTTCCCAGGGAATAACTGGCGATCCCTGTCATCAAGTAATCCTGACGTCAGGGATGTGGTGAAATTGAATCTTGTTTATGCATACGCTTCTGTGCAATTTGAATCCCTGTTCTTAAGTCAAGCTTCAACAAACCTTAGAGGAGCTGCTCCCTAGACTCAACAAGCTACTCAACTCATCTTTCTGAACAACCTCAATGATTTCCTTTAATCACCTGTCAAGAACCCTAACAACCTCATTCTTATCCGCTCATCGCGCTTCCAAGAAACTTAGAAGATTCAGGAGGAGCTCGGAACTAACACAAGTAGAGGTGCTTAGCGATTTGATTTCTCTCCCCCTTCCACCATCTCTTTTTCTTTATCCTCATTTCTCCCGTTCTAATCAATCGTATTAACGACTTATTTTTCTTTCATATAGACTTGCTGTTATTGTCCATTCATCCCTCTTTTATTGAATCTTCCATCATAGTATTTCTTGAGCTCAGTTAGGACTAGAATATAAAACGGTAAATATTCTATTCTTTCTTTTTCTATTTTTTATGATTGTTTTATGGCTATCTCATCATTTCTTCAGTTCTTTTATAAAAGGTTATTACTACTATTAGCTGTTAAATATTGCTGCAATAAAGTTTAAGATCTCAACCTTATTACATGGTAGCGAGAGTCTAAACTTGGCATATTTAAAACATAAGACTAAAGTTAGAATAACCAGCTTTTAGGTACACGAAAGAATGGGGAACTCATCGGACAGTTCCAGCAATGGAAAATCTCATCGAAGAAAGTTCGAGAAGTTGGATCGCCAGAATTGGGCCTATTGGAAAAAACGATTCTCAACAATGCTTACCGCCAAAGGTCACGAAAACCTCATGGATCATAAATGGGTTCTGGAGAACAAGGACACACCGGCTTTTCGTCAGATATTGGCGTGGGAAATTGACAAATTGTACGAATGTGTCAAAAGCGAGCTTCACCCGGTAATAGCAGTAAACTCGGGCAGTCTTTACAATGCAATTGATGCGTTAGGAAGAGCGTGTGGAGAAAAATCTATCATTCAGATATGCAACAAGCTGTACTCGATGCTGAATCTGGAATATTTACCCGAAAATTCGCTGGCCGATCATGCAACTCAATTTCGAAAGCTGTATACGGCACTAGAGATGTCCATACAATCTAACCCTGGATTTATGACGATGACTACTGGAATGGCTGGAGCACTTCTTTTGAGAAGTCTAGACAACGACAAACGACTGGCTTCACTGGTACAAAGTCTTTACGATTTAACTCCGTTAACGTTTGAAAAAGTCTACGACCGACTCCTCATTGAAGAAACGAGGAAAGAGGCTCCTAAGAATGAAGCGGCTTTCTTTTCAAGTCAACGTCACAAAGCGGGGAAACGACCCGCTGACAGATCGGCAGGACCGTCTACAAACCCTCGTGGTCTAAATTCAAGCCGGGGAAATTTCCGAGGAGGGCCAACTTCTCGAGGACACTTTAGAGGGATCACACCGACCAGACCTGCTCCGCAACAATACAACCATGACAACGAGTTTGCCAGAAAATTTCGAAATCAGATGAAATTATTCATGTCAGGATCTACCAACCCTGTCGAGGAGGATCCAGAGGACAATGTGGATGTAATTGAGGAGTATGAAGACTACGGTGCAGAAGAGTCTGGTTTTATGTTATCGGATGAAGTTAATGCGAATGGAATCTCTAACTCATTGGTTTTAACGACGTTAATCTTCGATTCTGGAGCATCTAAGTCAACCTTCTGTGACTTCCATCTATTGTTGGATCCGGTCCCGATTACAAAGGCGATCAATACGTATTTGGGATCAATCAATACAACACACTCTGGGAAATTCAACATCGGGGGAAAGATTATACATCCTGTATATTATGCACCAGATGGTCCCCGGAACTTAATATCAGCTTCTCAACTCGAGGACCATGGACTCAGTGTCCTATTCAAGAATCGGCTAATTCTTATCAAACTAGCGAATAAAGTTGTTTACCGATTTCCTCGAGTGGGCAACCTATACCAAGCAATTGCACCTAAAGTACGTTCATCGGGCTACATAATGAATATCTCAGAACCAAACCCAAGTCTGGATTATCATGTTTTACTCGGTCATCCCTCGGACGAGTACCTGAAACAGTTCCTCCTACTTCAGGGAATCAAGCCCACTCTGGATTATCAGAATGCAAGAAACTGTGAAGTTTGCAAACAGTGCAAGCTAAAACAATCTCCGCATAAAAATCCACTTCCGACTACGGACAGGCCATTCAAGACGTTACATATTGATGTGCTTCAGGTTTCTCCCTCGGAAAAGTCATTGATGAACTAGGTGCTGGTGATAATAGACCATTACTCCCGGTTTAATCGAATCTATTTAATGAGAAATAAATCGGATTCGGAGGCGAAAATCCTGTCTTATATAAGTGAAATTATGAACAAGACAGGTAAGTGTCCTGCCATCATTCACACCGACCAAGGAGGGGAGTGTAATTCTAAGGTTTTCCTCTCTGCTATTGAAAAATCAGGCATTCAAGTAGAAGCTGGACCCGCCAACAGCCCTCAAACTAACGGACTTGCCAAGCGGTTCAATCAGACACTACTTGTTAAGATAAGGTGCCTATTGGCTCAGTCATTGGTTCCCATCAACTTCTGGAATGAAGCAGCCAAATACGCTTCAATGTTAATCAAAATTCTCCCATCAAAGTCATTGAACTGGTGTTCTCCAGTCAGTGTTCTACATGAGCTCAATCTCTGCATCGAACCCATACAAGATGTAAACAAACTGATCCCGTTTGGACTGAAGGTGTTTGTCTCACACCGACCCTCCTCAAAGGTCGATATCCCATCTAAACCACTCATTTGCCTGGGCGTTGATAAACGCACGCCCAGGCCCATCGCACGCCTTTTTTTTATTGGCGTGCGGGCTGCACGCCCATCGGCGTGCAACACTTCTGGCGTGCGTCGCACGCCCTGCCCGTTCAGAAAAGGGCGTGCGGCTCGCACGCCCTTCCTATGTATATAGGCAGGGGCGTGCCCCTACCTATATACATGCTGATGTCATGCGTACACACAAATGTACGCATGACATCAGCTCCGGTTGAGGAATACAGCCTCCTCGACCGGGAGGGATCCCTCCCGGTCGAGGAGGCTGTATACCCTCCTTGACTGGAGGGATTCCCTCCAGTCGAGGAGGTTGTAAAACCTCCTTGGCCGGAGGGATTTCCTCCCGGTCGAGGAGGTTGTACAACCTCCTTGACCGGAGGGATCAACCTCCTCGACTGGGAGGGAATCCCTCCGGCCGAGGAGGTTGTACAACCTCCTCGACCGGAGGGATTCCCTCCAGTTGAGGAGGCTGTATACCCTCCTCGACCGGGAGGGAATCCCTCCGGTCGAGGAGGGTATACAGCCTCCTCGACCGGGAGGGAATCCCTCCGGTCGAGGAGGGTATACAGCCTCCTCGACCGGGAGGGATCCCTCCTGGTCGAGGGGCTTGCAGTCCTCCCCGGCAGGCGTGCGGCTGCACGCCCTTCCTCGGGGGGTGTCGCACGCCTGTAGATGGGCGTGCGAACTGCACGCCCATCTACAGGCGTGCCCACGCTCAAGGATGGGCGTGCAGCCCGCACGCCAATAAAAAAAAGGCGTGCGGGAAACACGCCTTTTTTTTTTATCGGCGTGCGATGGGCGTGGGCGTGCGCCCATCGGCGTGCATTTATCAATGCCCCATTTGCCTAGGACCAGAGGATTTCTCCAATGCTTTAAGATTCTATGATCCAGCAAAACGACATGTAGTTATTAGTCGTGATTATACCCTGTCCAGATTGTGCTTCCCATATAATTCAAAGTCGGCTCTCACAAAACCTCCTGACACTCTCCCAAAGATGGTTGGAAAAAAACACTCTGCTCCGGAAACGGTTTCCTTGCGAATTTCAACTCCAAGGCCAAGTTGTCTGCCTCGTACAGACAATTCATCCAGCCGAGTACCTTCTCCATCGCACTTGGATGGAGAACAAGCGATTTCAGGCCGATTTGAAGAATCTCTCCCACAGCAATCGACTTCTGTGTCCGCTCAGCATGAATCGCCAATCCCTGCTTCGACCAAGCATCATCACTATGTTCCCGCAGATCAACTGCCGGCTCAACCTATTTCAAGTAACATATTGACTTCGAACATCATAAGTACTTCTCGACGATTGCGAATCAATAAAACTAGTTCTTCAACGGGTGTGCTACTAGCATATGAACCTCCGGATGAATTGTTACTCACGCAATTCGACGAGCCTGAAGATGTATTACTTACAGAGTCGGTTAAGCTCAAAGACGCTATGAAGAATCAAGCGGAGGCAGCTGGTTGGATGGATGCGATGAAGAAGGAGCATCAGTCGCTGATGACAAAAAACACGGGAACGTTGGTGCCACCACCAGGTGACGACAAAGTTATTGGAGGGATGTGGCTACTGAGCAAGAAAATGAATGAATTTGGCGATCTCCTACAATACAAAGCCAGATGGGTTTGCTTTGGGAATCATCAAATACACATGCAACATTACTTTGACACGTATGCATCGGTAGCCCGAAACGAATCGTTCAAACTATTGCTTACGCTGGCGGTAAATTATCAATCAGAAGTCTTTCAATTTGATGTGGAAACGGCGTTTTTATATGGTGAAATAGATGCTCCGGTGTATGTATCTCAAGTCGAAGGATTTGAATCTTCAGGAAAGAAGGACTGGGTATGGCGCTTGAACAAATCACTTTACGGGACTAAGCAAGCTCCACAACAATGGAGAAAACATCTAGTTGGTACTCTAACGAAACTTGGATTCGTCTCGGCGCCCCTTGACGAATCTCTCTTCTATACTCAAGACCGTTCAATAATTCTTCATATGCATGTTGACGATGGGCTGATTGTGGGAAAAGACAAATCGGCAATCTTAACTCTTCTAGAAGATATCCGACAAGTGTATGCGATCAAAGTAAAAGAGCGTCCGGCCCAACATTTAGGCTATACGCTTGACTGGAAGGAGGATGGCTCCGTGCATGTCAATCAAGCTGATTTTGCAGAAAAAATTCTTTATGAATTTAATATGCACGATTTGAATCCAGTCAGAGCGCCGGCGCCGATGAATTTACACAAGATAGTAGCTACCGAGGCCCCAGCGGTGAACAAGAAGTTGTATCAGAAGGCTGTGGGGATGCTGAATTACTTGGAGTTGCATACTAGGCCAGACATTACCTTTGCAACAAATCTGCTGGCTCAATTCACCTCCGAACCAAATGATTCACACTGGTCGGCGATTAAGCACATGTTGAGGTATATCAGGGGAACGATTTCAATGGGAATTCACTACACAACTGCGGAGGATCCAACTGAAGGTTTGTGTGGATGGGCAGATGCTGATTATGCAACATCTCTAGTTACCAAGAAATCCACGTCGGGCTATGTTATCACGATATATGGAAATCCTATTTGTTGGTCGGCAAAGAAACAACCCATAGTGGCTCAATCAACAACTGAGGCTGAGTTTGTAGCAATCAACAGGTGTGCGAAGCAGTTAAGGTGGTTAACAAATCTTGTATTGAATCTAAATATCAAGATCAAGGCACCGACAATGAAAAACAACAATTCGGGTGCGGTCATCATAAGTAAAGAAGCGCAACTTAATGAAAACACCAAACACATAGAAGTTCGTTTTCAGTACGTACTACAATTGATCAACAAGAAGCAACTAGTCATTCAACAAGTTCCAACCAATGATATGATCGCCGATGGGCTTACAAAACCGCTAGGATTCATCAAACTCAAAAGCTCTCAACAACAACTTCATCTCACTGAGTCAGAATTAAGGAGGAGTGTCATCAAGTAATCCTGACGTCAGGGATGTGGTGAAATTGAATCTTGTTTATGCATACGCTTCTATGCAATTTGAATCCCTGTTCTTAAGTCAAGCTTCAACGAACCTTAGAGGAGCTGCTCCCTAGACTCAACAAGCTACTCAACTCATCTTTCTGAACAACCTCAACGATTTCCTTTAATCACCTGTCAAGAACCCTAACAAGCTCATTCTTATCCGCTCATCGCGCTTCCAAGAAACTTAGAAGATTCAGGAGGAGCTCAGAACTAACACAAGTAGAGGTGCTTAGCGATTTGATTTCTCTCCCCCTTCCACCGTCTCTTTTTCTTTATCCTCATTTCTCCCGTTCTAATCAATCGTATTAACGACTTATTTTTCTTTCATATAGACTTGCTGTTATTGTCCATTCATCCCTCTTTTATTGAATCTTCCATCATAGTATTTCTTGAGCTCAGTTAGGACTAGAATATAAAACGGTAAATATTCTATTCTTTCTTTTTCTATTTTTTATGATTGTTTTATGGCTATCTCATCATTTCTTCATTTCTTTTATAAAAGGTTATTACTACTATTAGCTGTTAAATATTGCTGCAATAAAGTTTAAGATCTCAACCTTATTACAATCCCGTCTCAAAGTGAGGGCCGCATACCTGTAATGTCATGATTAAAACTGGTTAGCTTGCTGCGGAGGAAACGTGAGGACCTTTATGGAAAACTTACGCGGCCACCTCGAGGTTGGTCCGCTGCCTCATGGCCTCCAAGTGGTCGTCGATAAGATCCCATTGGGAACGAGCATCCCCAGGTGCTCGGTGGACAAGATGGTGGATGGTAGCGAGGCAGAGAATAGCTACCCCGACTCGTACCCCCATGGTGAGACCAGCTTGGATCTCCTCGTTGGTTCGCATGGCACTCCGGGGCTGGAAGGCTCTGTCCAACAAGACTATCAAATCAAAAAGCTTCGGAACTGTACCAAGCTCACGCAAACGTGCCTCCTGGCGCACGTTGGTGAGTAGCTAATTAGGGGGGGAGGGGGCAGGAGGTCTGTCAGTATAGGATGTTATGATTAATGGAAGGGTCCACTTACAACGTTTCGCTTGTGAGTCCTTTCATGCTTGACCATGGCCCTCAAAAAGGTCACTAAGCTTGCCATCGACGCATGATTCTGTGGTAGGCCTGGGGGGAGGTGTTGCCTCCTGAAAGAGGCTGGTTGGTCGAGGACGAATTTCTGTTATGTAAATGTAAAGATGTTAGTTGAGATGTTACTTGTGGGGAACAGGTGAGGGATTAAGTATCCCTTTTACTTACCTTGATGAGAGGGAGGGGCGAGTTCGTAATTGGCTGCCCATGCAACGACTGAGCCCGGCTGTAAGACTCCAACGCGCTTCGCATCAGTATATCGCAGAGCCGTTGGCGAACTGTGGACTGAGTCGATGAATGGCGTATTCATCAGCGAGGGCCCTGATGATTTGACTGATCAGGGAATCTGCGTACTCTCACTATTGAGCTGTACACATGACTCCCAGGGGCTTCGGCGACGGGTGGCTGTGGAGGATTTGCAGTATGGGGATGGGTGGGATGGGTGGGATGCTGCCGCATCCACATGATAACGGACAACGTCCATCGGGTATTGTGCGGTGCCTAGTGGATTGAGTGAGCAAGAGGTCCTCGCTTGAAAAAGAGAGAGACTTACCTCAAACAACTGGCGCGCCAGCGCCAAGTCAACCGTCGAAAGCTGCGCTGAGGCAAGCAGCGCCTCAACAAGGTGGTTTGAAGCGGGGTGCGTACCTCTGCTAGATCCTTGGGCAGTTATGGAGCTGTCTTGAGACCAGATTATGGGGGGCCGAGGTGCCGGCGGCGTCGCCAGCGATGGTTGCGCGTTTTCTGCGGAAAAAATTGAATCAGGTGCGTATGGCACATATCCCCAAGGACGGGGGGGGGTTGAATGAACCCGTCCATACTACCATAGACGCTGTAGGCTTCGTTCTCGGAGCTTCAATGGTCACTGGGCATCTCATCGTCGTCATCTTCCGACATGTGCTCCCTCTCACAAGGCAATCTTATGTCGTTGACTGGTTTCGCAGTTGCTCTGGGGTGGGTCCTGCAAGCTGGAAAATGAACATAACATTAGCAAAGTTGATTTGAAACATGTGATAATGGGACATGATCTTACCTGAAACGTCCCCGCTGTGACTGGCACTGCTCAGGATGCCTCGACTGGGGGTGATGATTTGTCAGCTTTCTGTACTCTAATCCACTTATTGTGGCGTGTACATTAAGGACTAAAAAATAACTTACACTTTAAAAAGTGTAATAAGGAAATTTCCAATAAGAACTATTACTTAAGTGTTATAAAACACTAAGTATCAAAAGAAACAGGTTCTAACCCTGCTGCCAAAACTTCTAATAAGGATTTAAATCCTAGAAGGGCTAACCAGATTTTATACGCGGTTCTTCCAATCCAATTACAAGTGTTTAATTGATTGGGGGGGTTTTGGTTGAGGAATTTTAACTAAGAAGATAGTATATAAATAAAGGCCAGTCCTCCTTACTTACAGGAGAAGGTGAGCGCCTTTGTAGCTTATAATAAGTTATCTAGTGTGTGTTAAAATTGATGGGGAGTAATCTTCATTTTAGTGAAGAAAACTCCTTCTTAAATAATAAAATAAATATTATTTCACAAGCTTCTTTTGAAGCAGTGATCAGGGCAAGATCACCAGGGGGAACTGATCATCCTGTTCGTGATCTGATGTGAAATATGGTGTCATTCCTATGTGGAATTACCCCATAATTATTTCACAATGAATGGCTTAGTGGGAAATAACTATTTCAACATTAAATAATTATTTCACTAAGATGTGCTTGTGAATAAATTTTCTGGGGACTAAGGCTTGGACAAGAGCTTGCCCTGAGTGATCAGTAATGTAAAATCACATGTACTTATGTATTTAATACATACTACATAAGTTATATAATTAAATACATATGTAATCTTATAGTATATATTACTATGGGTTATGCTGGTATTTTCCAGGATTTTCAAGGAAAAAACTATACCAATAAATGGTTCTTTATCCATTTATTGCGTGTTTGCAAATTGATTTGCCAAGGATTTTCCTTAATTAAATTTCCTTGGATTTTGACAAAAATAAATATAATTTTAAATAATTTTATTATCATATCTTATGTGTGGTAATAAGTGTGGCTTGAACACAGAGCCTTGTGTATCAACCAGATATTTCTAGGCTTGTTCTTAACTGTTACACTATATACAGATTGTTGAAACAGTTGAGTATAATTTCTGTCATAAACAAAAGATCTAGTAAAATAAATAAAGTAACAAATAAAATAAAACAAATAATAATATAATTAAATATTATCAATTATTCAGCTTGCAGTTTCAAGTGTTACATAATGTATGTAATACCTTGGTGGCTGACATGATTGGTGCTTGGTTGGGAGTGACAACAGGTGGGGCTTTGTTTGGAGGGATGATGGCTTGATTAGGCGCTGTAATGGCCGGGTGAGTCAGTTAAATATGTATATTTTATTTAATCTACATATTTACTTGCCTGAAGGAGTGTGAGGGGCTCGGCCGGGGGTAGTGTGTTGCACTCGAGAGGTTTGGACAATCGCCTGAGAGCTTGAGCGACGTGGTCTCTTGGCTGGAGATGATTGAGCTGGGGATGCAACATCGGCATCGACTCTACTGACGCCACGGGGTAGGGGTTGGGAGGAGGAGTGTTTCATGGGAGAAACACTTCCCGATTGAGCACGTCGCATGTTCAAATGCTAAAGAAGGGGAATGATGTATGTTGTAAAACAGTTGGGGTGCTTGCAGTTGGGGGGAGGAAGTGTGTCAGTGGGAGGGATAAGTAAAATAGACGAGAATATTGGGGCTCAGCTGATTTGGTTTGTATTTGTCCTTGTCCCTCGCTTCTCCGGTGATATCGGTACATGAAATATACCGTGATTGGATATAATGAACAAAACGATTCAAGAATCTAAGGTTGACCGCAGGGGTAAGTGTTAGTTTCATATCTCATAAGCGACGACAATGAAAATTAACCTGTGCCACAAAGTAGTATATGAACGTGCGGTGTCTTCTGATATTCGTGCGAAATGGGTATGTAGATTTTGCGGCGGTCGAGCGATGCTGTCAACAGAGGGACATTTGAAATTGGAATCCCACCTGTCAAACTTGCCGGTAAATTTGCGGCCGGGGAACAGGCAAGCAGATATTGAAGATGTCAACCGTGAGATTGACAGTGAAAGTTTGGTCGGTGACCAACAGACTCCAATTGAAAGTTGTAACGAGGTCGATATGCAGCTAGACAATAACGCAGCAGAAGATGTCAGCTTATTATATCACAGCGGAGAAGGGGGAACTTTGACTTACTTTGGCGGAGATAGTGGCAGCGACGGGGGCCATATGGTAATACAGGAGGTCATTGATATATTCCGGCCGACTAACCTGTTGGATGAAGAAATGGAAGAGGAGGGAATGGAAGCTGAGGGTGATCGAGGGTCAGATTGAGAAAGCGTTGACAAAGGCAGCGAAGGCGGATGGTTCCCTTTCAGTGGGGTTTGGGTGAGTGACGGACAAGTCGAGTGAGAGTGTGGGAGGAAGACTGACGGGGGTGTATTTGGAATCGGGGGAGCCAGCAATTGGTTGCGGTCCTCATGACAGGTTTCATGCATAACCTCATGTCACGCATGCAATATCACAAAGTCCGCACCCTCCTGGCATTTTTGGGCAGAGAACTTCACCATTGGACCTCTGTCTGGCGGGCAAAGGCCAGATTGAGGGCCATGCTCAAGATGGAGCCTATGAAAAGAGAGAGTGTATTCAATAATAAATGCTACTCCCTCAGTCTCAAAAGAACAATACTCCTAGTAAGTGATAAAACATTTTGTTTTTGGATTGGATACAACTGATTTGATTGTTTGTTTACATATTTTTTTGGTAAATAAACATTTACAATCTTCCACAGGATATGGCAAACCCATATGTGAATCCTCACCTGGACTTTTACCCTGTGGAGTCTAATGGAATTGATGTTTATAAATTGTCTCAGAGTACAAAGTGGCTTGAATGCCTTCCACGTGAATACCGTGCACAAATGGTGGTGATTCAAAACAAACATTACTATATATATGAGCCCTGTCAGCTAGCCAATGGCTCCTTGGTCATACCCATTTTCTTTTATGAACACAGGGGCAAGATGTTTGCCAAATGTATCAAACCAGAATGCCACGGAACCCCTAGTGATGCCAATTTCAGGATGACAATACCACACAATCTTCCATACCAATCTCCATTGTTATTTAGCGTGGATTGTGAAGATTTTGTTTTGATTTACAGTGAAATATGCTTGTGGGGGGGAAATCAGTGCAATCTGCTTGTCAGAACACTATATGGGGTATGCTATGTTTTCCCTTATTCACTTGAACCACTGACATCTTGACTCTTGTCTGTCTTAAATCTATTCAGAAACTAAAAACAGGAAGTTATACCCAATCAAATATCCAAATTCATGGCGGATAAAGGTACAGAATAAGGTCATGAGACATGTACCAATTAATTTATACTGTGATGAAACCTCTGGTAACCAGTCCAAGAAATGGAATAAGCACATCAGTTACTATTATACCCTTTCAGGTCTCCCACCCAAACACTCAAACCAACAGTACAACTGTCATTTCCTATCTACATCAAATACCGCAGGGACTTTGGAATTGGCTGACCAAATAGTGGATGAAATCAAGTGAGAATCTCCCAATGACAAATGTGTTATCAATCATTTGTGAGGACTACTGATGATAGATATGCTCCCAATTTAGTGATATTACAGCCAATGGTTTCTTTGCATTTGACTATGGATTGCAAGATGATGTCCTGGTACATTCAATTATTATATTTTTCCTTGGTGACTCACCCATGCATGCAGAAATAACCAATACACCCATGCCTGGGGCATCATTAAATCCCTGCCGTATATGCCATTTGGGAGCTGAAAAGCGGATAGATAAAGCAGGAGAAGATTATTTTTATCAATTCTTGGCCATGGATTCTTGGGGTACAAGGGCTAGTTCATAATACTCCTTATTTTAATGAGGCAATTGCTTGCAGTCTGACAGTATGTATTGGACTATATTTAGGATGTTGTGGATTACAGAGATTGGAATGAGACCATCTCCCGCTCTCATCAACTGTGGGATACAGCATTCAATGGCACCAAGGATGATTATGCAAAAGAATCCAGGGCTTGGGGTGTCCAAGATTCCATCACAAAGGAATTTGTAGATATGCTGAAAGATAGGAGAATGCAACATGAGGTTGGCAAGATACTAGCAATTTCGGAGCACCAGCATGAAAAGCTGTTCAATCCCTTCCTGAGGCTTCTGGGTAAGTTTTATAGATTATGTGTCACTGATTCATATATCTCATTCTTCAGATCACAGGATTCATGTCATTCTTCACCCAGGATTTGATGGTTGCAAAGATACACCTGTTGAAATTTTGCATGTAATACTCCTGGGGGTAATCAAGTACATTGCCATAGACTTTCTCTCCAATACCATCAAGCCCAGGCAGGTGAATGATCTAGTTGGTTCATGGCAATCATTCATAACAGACTCACTAGACCTACCTGTCCTCAATGCTGCATATATGTACAAACATCACAGGAGCATGGTTGGTAAAGATTTCAAGATAATACTTCAATGTGCCCCATTTGTGTTCTTGAAGTTCATGAATGAACAACAGAAAGGATTATGGAATGCACTTTGCAGGCTGGCACCATATATATTCCAGACACACATATCAAACATGCATACTTACATTGAGGAATTGAAAATCCTGGTTGATAACCTGCTGTTACAGCTCATGAACAGCAATGCACGATGGGTCAACAAGCCCAAGTTTCATATGCTGAGACATCTGGCACACTCTATTGAAAGATTTGGACCAGCCAGCTTGTTTGCCACTGAAAAGTTTGAAAGTTTCAATAGCATACTACGGAATGCATCAATACACTCCAACAGACAGCATCCAGGAAAAGATCTTGCAGTGCATTTCAGTAATTATGAATGTCTTCGGGCAATATTATCTGGTGCCAAGTTGTTTAATCATGTGAAAAAATTTTCCTTTCAAGTTTCCAATCAAGTGAGGGCATTTTTTGATAATTCAGATATACAGCAATCAATGGGTTATGTTCACGCCAGTATTCATGGAACTGGGATTGCCTACCCCAAGCCTTCTGAGGCCAAGCTTCCAGCCAAAGACAAAGTAGGAGTTCCTAAGGAAGTCAGTGATAAATATCCCAACCACTATTATAGTCAAGTATGCTGCATCAAGTTAGATGAAAAAAGAAGCATAAGGAAGGGATATTTTGTGTATGTTACCAACTCCCATCAACAAAGGGCATCTATTGGGCAGATTAAATCAATCTGGAAAGTCACCTACAAAAATACATTTGGCCTCAGCAAAAGCATCTTCTGCATGCATTATGAATATTTTCAACTATCAAACATCTCAGATTACTACAAGATGAGGAAAATCAAGAGTACACACAAATCCAATGTGTGTTTCCCTGAGGTAAGTGTATAGTGTGTTATTATTGCTTTTAAAATTGAGGAAAACCTTCAACTGAACAATACATATTATTTACAGTATATAAAACACTGCCTCAATGTACAGCACAACTGTCATGAAGGTGGATGCCAAGTTAAAATGAGTTCAAGGCAGGGGAATGCTACCAATGAAGGGAATCCTGCAAGATACATGGTTCACCACATAAGAACTGATAGTTATGTTCTAAATACATGCTCATTCCATGCACCGGAGGCCCACAGAGAAATTGCATCTCTAGATATTAACCCAGTATCCAGTGCTGAATTTTCACAAGCCATTAGAACAGGACTAGAGAAATGGAGGGCTGAGAAGAATATACCAGACCAAGAGGAGAGACTGTTCCCAAATCACAAGCATGTTGAACCTAGTAGGAATCCTGTTCAGCAGCAAATGCCACAGAGGGGCAGAAGCAATTCAGTAAATTCACTGCCACAACTTAGTAGTCCATCAAGTCACGTCTACAATCAGTGTCTGTCAGCCCAAAAACAAATGAGTAGGAATAATGAACCATTTGAATCATCACAATGCTCTCCACATTCATCAAGCCACCATGCAAATCAAAGCAGTCCACAATCATCCCTAAATACTCATATCCAGCAACAAGCCAGCACCAGGACAGTCAACCCAAATAGAAGCTCCAGAAATATGCCATCACAGATGGCTAGCGGCATTGAAATCTTAGAATCCCCAATTCCATCAAGAGAACTATTGGTGGCCAATATAAATCACCCAGGACAACCAGAGCCATCTAGGGGGTTTCTCCAGCAATGTACACAGAAATCTAGAATCTATGATCAACATAACCTCCCGCAAACACATGTTTGTGAGTGGGCTGAATAGCTTACAGGCAGAACATATCCAACCAAATTTCCAACCAGAGCCATGTAGGACTTCATCTGAGCCAGAAGCCATCTCCAGAACAATAAACCAATCAAATTCAGCTAGGATTATTCCATCACCTTTTCCCTGGGGAGTGGAATCCCCATTTCCATCAAGAGAGAACCTAGTTGCCAATGGAATTTACCCAACAGAAACAGATACCAGAGCAATGAACACAGTCACAAGCTCAAGAAATACACCATGCCCTTTCCCCATGGGAGTGGAATCACCATTTCCAACAAGGGAAGCACTAGTTGCAAATGTGATTTACCCAAGAGATTCAGAGCCACATATGGAGCGTACTACATCAAGGAATTCATCATACTCTTCACAATCAGCTCAAATTGGATCAATATATGGAGACAGCTTTGGAACTTCAATTAATATGGGCCAGGGAATTTACTCTTTGCCATCAGGAACATCACATGAATCACTAGTGAACAGACAGGCAATTCCTCCGTCAGAATCAGCATTCCAATCCACCTCAGGATACTCTCTGGGGAGCAATCAATCAATGTACACATCAACCTCCTTGGGTGCCAAATCACCCTACAGGTGGCAATCCAGGAAGTTCAAATTATTATTCATCTTCTAGAAGCTCATTAGGGAGGGAAAATATGTTTAATTCTTCAAGGCCATTGGGGGGATTGCATAGATCCACAATGAGTGATGCCCCAGGCAATTTCATTGTAAATAGTGAATCAAAGTATGGATCAACCTCATTGGGAAGCAATTCAGACAGTGAATTGCATCATTCCTCACACAGGAGATAAAATCCAGCTTGGCTAGGTTGAAGTTACATGCAGTAGCTGCACAAACCACAGCTACTACATGTTATCAACCCACTTTCTTTCCCACATCAGAAATTAACAGGCCAATCTCTTTCCCATGATGCAAATAAATCAAAAAAATACAAAAAAATACAAAAAAGGAACAAAAACCAAAAAAGTAACAAAAACTTCATCTGAAGACCAAAAATTGAATAAAAATGTGAAAGAACCATTGTAAAACACAAAAACAGGTTGATCCAAATTACATGATAATTTGAGCATTCTTACTACAAGACTGGTCATTGTAAAGCTTCAAGGGAGGTCTCATTTCATTTTTGGTTTTTACGCTCATTATAAATAAATAGTAATTTGTGTTTTGGATGAGTAATACATAGATTGACTCAAAGAGAGCTTAGTTGTGATGTAAATATTTACATAACTATCTAGGCAAAATAACTATCTAGGCAGAGGGGATATTAAAAATTGAATGGAGGGGGGGTGAGGTCATGGCGGGGGACACATGGGTGAGGGGACTTGGGGAGGTGCTTGTGGTCCCTTGCTTTGCCAGTCAGCCCGGGGTCAACTCAAGTTGACGGTGTTTTGCCGCTCCCCCCGCAGGCTGGCGTCAGGGAGCTGATTGAGGGAGGGCCTGCAGTTGGGCTGGCAATCTGACAGCCCGCAGGTCAATTTGCCAGTGAGCCGACCCGCCCGTCAGATTGCCGAGCAAAATTTGATTCTGGTTGAGGGCCAGCATTTGGCCTGTCAACTTGCTGGCAATCTGACAGCCCGCAGGTCAAATTGCCAGTGAGTTGACCTGCCCGTCAGATTGCCAAGCGAAACCCAATTTCGTGCAACTGCCGTGTAGAACCACCCATTTGTTTTCTCATGGCACTTCGTGCTTTTTCTTTCCTCTTGTTTTCTTTTTCTCCTTTTTCTCATTTTCTCCCTTCTTTTTCTTGTCCTCATACCTTCAGAATTTTTCATAACACTAGAAATTCCCTGTATTTGTGTTTGGCTTGTTAGGTGTCTCCAGTTTGTCATGTAGATGTTACTTAGATTCATAGTGTGCAATGCCAATGGCCAAATCTCACTCAAAAAAAAAAAAAAAAAAAATGATTGAGCTTAACGTAAGCCTCTCAAGTGAGAGCCCCATAGGGCAGCCCCGCAGGGTCTCACAGAGAGGCTTACCTGCAAAACCCCAAATTCGGCCTGGATCCTGAGCAATTTATGGCCCAAAAATCAGGTTTTTTCCATTTAATCCATTCATATCTTTTTAACCAACCACCCAAATCCATCTTGGTCTTGGTTCCCCTTTAGCCTTGCTTCTTGTGCAGGGAATGGTACTGGTTAAATTTCTTAAACTGTTCAGCGTTGCTCTTGCCAGCATGTTGAAAACATTGCAAAAACAATTTTGACTGGGTCATGAGTATGCAAGGCAATTTTTTCAGTCGGGCATCTTCTCAGAGGGTCAGATGTATTCTTCTAAAATTTCTGATACATTTCAGCCCGCTGTATTATATTTTCTGACTGAATCATATTACAGGTTCTGCAGGATGGAACAGTGATACTGTATGTGGCCAATATAGGACAAATACCCATCATAAACATATTATGGGTTTTTGTGATTCTCAATACTGTAAAGTACACATTTTGTGGCACGGACACGGAGGGAAATCTTGGGGGATGTCCTCAACTTTGAGGACCAATGGGACCTCACCCAGAGGTTTTAGGGTGTAGAGGGGGGGTGAGCTTGTAGCCAAGAAGCCAGTGATCATTTTGGTGCCAGGTTACAATCATTTGGCACCAGTCAAAGATGTATAATGGTGGTCAAAAGTGATTTTTGAGCCAAATTCTGGATTTGGCTCTCAGGATCCAAGCCATTTGGCACGGCTTGCATGCAAGTCCCTCCCTGCGGTCGGCGCAATGCGACAGGGGCAAGGCCACTTCCAGCGCGGCCCACAGCAGGGAAATGGGACTTGCGTTAAGTTCGGTTTATGATGGGGCCCAGATTGATGAGAGGGAACCAAGCGCACCAACTGCCTACACTGCCGGGTGGTGAAGGGGTTGATCAAGTCAATCAGCAGATCATCAGGCCATCTCCCACCGCGTGGTGCTATCCGGGTTGCTACATCGACTGTGCCGGGCTCCTTGCCGCAGTCTTAGCAACCCGAGGCAGGGTTGCTACACACTGCAAGCTACGATATATTGTAGCTTGGGGAGGTGACAGGTTTTGGGTGTAACCAAAGCCTCCTGGTTGTGTGTGGGGTAAAGTGACCGGCGGGGGGGGGGCAGATATCACATTTGCTTGCTGTGTGATATCTGGCCAATGGGTTGCGATTGGGTTGCTATAGCAGTGCCAGATGTGGCACTGCTATAGCAACAGAGGTATGGGTTTCTGGTTTCTGGGGTATAGCAACCCCGGTGGAGTTGCTATATTTAGCATAGCAAACCGTGGAGCTATCCAGGTTGCTAAATTGACTGTGCCGGGGCTCCTCGCCACAGTCTTAGCAACCCAAGGCAGGGTTGCTACCCACCGCAAGCTACGATATATCATAGCTTGGGGAGGTGAAAGGTGTTGGGTGTTCCCGGTTGTGTGTGTTTTAAAGTTACCGGGGGGGGGGGGGGGGGGGGGGAGAGGGGCCAATATCACATTTGTTTGCTGTGTGATATCTGGCCAATGGGTTGCTATCGGGTTGCTATAGCAGTGCCAGATGTGGCACTGCTATAGCAACGGAGCTATGGGTTTCTGGGGTATAGCAACCCCAGTGGAGTTGCTATATCGGGGTGGGGTTGCTATATTTAGCATAGCAACCCGGTGGAGATGCCCTCAGGCGATGGTTTCAAGCCAAAGAGTGGAAAAAGGGAGAGAGGTAGAAGGAGGTATCAGTAAAAAAGACTCGTAAGGTGTTTAAATTATTGACCTCTTTAGGAGAGGGAGATGAGGTGGATATGGTTCAAAGAAATGGTCAAGAAAGGGATGGTTTATCCAGAACTTGATCGGCAAGAGACCATTAATTTTATTCTAAGGACACTTACTGATCGATGAGAAAGAAGAAGGAGGGAAGGTTCAATGATAATAATAATAGTCCCAAAAGATATGTACCTCAAACTTAGGATGTTACTTTCTTTGGCTGGATGCAGACAAATTGGGGTAAATGTTTATTTATGGTCAACAACGGATGGGAGTTGGAGAGGGAGCTCTAGTTATAAGGGCATCTCCACCGGGGTTGCTATACCGGGTTGCTATGCTAAATATAGCAACCCAACCCAATATAGCAACTCCACCGGGGTTGCTATACCCCAGAAACCCATACCTCCGTTGCTATAGCAGTGCCACATCTGGCACTGCTATAGCAACCCAATAGCAACCCATTGGCCAGATATCACATAGCAAGCAAATGTGATATCTGGCCCCTCCCCCCCCCAGTCACTTTACACCACACACAACCGGGAGGCTTTGGTTACACCCAAAACCTGTCACCTCCCCAAGCTACGATATATTGTAGCTTGCAGTGTGTAGCAACCCTGCCTTGGGTTGCTAAGACTGCGGCGAGGAGCCCCGGCACAGTTGATTTAGCAACCCGGATATCTCCACGCGGTGGAGATGGCCTAACAGCCAACCAACCCTTCAATATAACTGAGACAAAAGTAAATGAAGCCCGAGATCCAGTATCGGACAATCCGGTCCCAGCATGATCCCTTGGCCCGTTAGTCCAATTGAACCTCTCAAGTCATAGGTTCGTTGTGGATCTACAACTTACAAGGACGAAATGAGGGCATAGTCAACCCAGCGATCCCGGCCTCAATACGGACCAACGTGTCTAGAGTGCAGGCCAATGACAAGCTGGTTTGGGCCATTTGAGAAAATCCAAGCTATGATGTTTGTCTATTGGGGTGCTGTGCTCATCTTGAGCCCCAGAGATGTGCTCCTTAACCTTGATTTCTATCGAAGAATTACCCGTTAGATAGTGGCAAGGAGGATAAAGCTAATCAAGTTGCATACGTGCAGAAGGAGGCTCGACCAAAGTCGCCCTGTTCCAAGTGTGCCTCGGTGTTACTAATACCTATGTACCATGATGCCACATTTGTATCAAAATCAATTTCCATCACAATCGGTGGTAAGATTCTTGGAAGTCTCTGGAGAGGAAATGGACATTCTTATTAACTCGGGGACATACATATATTTCATTCAAACTGATATGAAAAATGATGCATAAAAGAAACATTACACAATCAAAATCAAATAATAAACCAGAATAAGGATAAATTCACACGTGAGACTCAATTTTTTGATAAGGGATATCATAACTAAGAAAGTCTAACAAAAGTTTGGAGATTTGGGGGATGGGCAGAGCACTAGGTGATCAGGTCCAATTTTCAAAAAAAATGTTAGTTTGTGCATACTACATAGACAATCATTACAAGCTGAGGACCTATTTATGTAGATCATACTCATCATTAAGTTTGAATGTCACCTTTTCCTACTCATTCCTAAATCCCTTATCCTCTTTCTCTGTATCCTCTTTCTTTGCTTCCAAATTAAAATCTTACATCACAATGGATTATAGCTAGCAAGTGGCCTGTGTGTTTTTTTTGGAATCTCTCAGGCAGAATTTTCCACTCCTTGAACCCTAAGAATAGTGAACTTGAATAGGGGATGGCTTGCCTCAGGCTTTTCTGGGGGAATTTATGTTTTACTCTCTGGTATTACATTAGGGGAAAACATATTATACTATCAGATCAGTCTCTGACATATCATCATATTTTTCCATCTGATATGCGAGATTTTGGCTCTGGAAACTGCAATCAGATTGAAGACGCTGATTGGATGACAGAATGACCTGATATAGCATCAGTTTGTTTTCTCTTGTGTAATATCAGAATAAAAATCTGATAAAATTGTGCTTGCAGTGTCCAGCTTTGAGTCTCCATGTCAGCTTGAGGACTTGCATATAAAACTAGCTAGACAAAACCTCTAGTGATTCTAGTTATGAATTAACAAATAAAGGACTAATCACATTGAGAGGGATATTAAGATAGAGGGAGGGAGAACAAAAGGAGCTGTACCAAGATTGAATCTATGTTTTTCTTGGTTTTCAGGATAGTAACTACATAGTCTCTAGGGACTGTTAAAGTCATTAGTGCCTGGCCACATCTTATAGAAAACTATAGAAGAAAGAAGGAGAGGGATGTTTTAGATGAAGTTGGTTGATTGAATACTAAAGCATCTGTTCAGGTTAATTACTAGCAAACCCATCAATAGTAGAATATAATAAATCTAGGGAATTTATTAGATTGAGTAGAGAGGAATTGGATTCAAATAGTAATAATGATTATCTCAATAATCTAAAGGAGATCACTTGACACTATATTAATTATGCGGCATTTGGATTAAAAGCAGTTAGATATAATGTTTTTCAAAGGTATATTCTGAAGAAAGTAGCACCAGGAAAGATAAATTTTCACTAGGAATACTGGTGAAACAAGCCTAGTTTCAATGAGCTACCCACCAGCATTAAAGTTGGCCTCATGTACAGGCCCTTGTAGGACACACAGGTGCCATTGTATTGTAGTTGGAGTGGAACCAGAGCTAGAACAAAGCTACAGCCATTTTTTCTCAATGTCACCAGACATCAGGTGAAAATTTATTTTCCTGATGTAGAAGAACTTTAAGTTGGAGGAAAATTGATTTAAATTAATTATAAAACAATCTTAGTGAATATTGATTCTACTAGGGGGTATCAAATATACCAAAAAAAATTTAGAAAGCATTCAATTATTTAACAATGAGTTAATTGATCATATGGGTTCAAAGAGTATTTTGATCAAGTACCAACATATTTTAAATGTTTTTTTTGAAACCAGTCAATCACATAATAGTGGATTTGGTCATATTTGGCACCCCCTATTAGTTTTAGACCAGAAAAACCCCTCCTCACTCAGTACTCATTTTAGATATCATTCTCCTCTTATATTATTACATCTGGTTGTTTTCAATCTTCTCTATCTTGTACTTGTCTTCTGACTAGTAGCCATATTTTAAAATGAGATAAATGTCTTGGGATTATCTCTGAGCTAGTTCTGAGATATAACTCATCCAGATTTATCCTAGAATTCTTCAGGGCTAAACACCTTACTACTTTTTTTCTTTTGAGTCCAGTGAAAGGATTATAAAAATCTGGATAATATCAATAGTTTAATTATACAGGTAAGCCAGTTATAAGGTAAGGATCTCCACTCACCAACAACACCAAATCATAAACAGCTTGATGAGTGGTCAAAAAGAAATACACCTGAGCAAATTCATATTCTTGCTGGTCTCCTTGTTTTTGGTCCAATTACTGCTTTTTTCTACAAAAAATCCAAAACTTCACCTACTTTAAATTATTTGGCCTTATTGGAATTTGGCACCAATGTTTTGAAACATAAGGTCAATTGTGGTAGCACTTCTATGATTCCGCATGGGACTTTAGATAATCTTTCCTTGTACTTTCTGGGTTTTTATGCTTTATGAGGTTTAACCAGATTGATGATGATGGCTTGCCAAGGGTTGATTGGAAAAAAACCCACAAAGAGTTTTCACAAATGCCTTTCTATTCACAACCTTGAAATTTTGTTTTCCCAAGATATAGAAATAGATTTGGTCAACTACAACTTCTGATATTTATATACATATATTATATAATATATTTATCATATTTTCTTTGGTTTGCCTTCCATTTCATATTCTCACATTTCCTTGAGTTTTAATTGCCACGTTCTTGCTCATATCACATGTTTGCACTTGAAAAACATGTCAGAATTCAATGTTCAATTATAAACCAAACAGCTCTGAAAGTCTGAGCCTGCCAAATTGATTTTATTGAAATATGATGGCATGAGGTATTGAAAAAACAGGATTATGTCTCAAATAATTGCACCAGAAAAATGGTGGTTGAAAATTAATCATTTAGGGAAGGAAGAGTGGAGAGCTGTTGAAGGGGAAATTCAGTCTATCCAAGCAGCTGAATAACTCTTGTGGAATAACCTGGAAACTTGAGGTGGAGGAAAAGGAACTGTTGGGGTCCTCTTGACTACCACACATATCCAATGATCATTTTCAGAATATCAGCCTTGTTGTCTTCTTTGCTCACCTTCCTCCTGTCAGGCCAAGTGGCCTTGTTTTCTCCTGTATGGCCAAGTGGCCTTGTTCCCTGTTCCCTGTTTGTTGAGTTTTTCTGTTCCTCCTCAAAAGTATCTTCCCTCCCATTAAATTTTCAGAGAATCAACTTGTTTTTTCAGACTAGAATAAATCATAAATATTAAGCTATTTGTAATTACAATCCTTAATTTAATTGATTGTTATTTCTTTTTTCTGAACTCATTTTATGATTACTAAAAATTGATTAGTAAGAATTAACACCTCTTATCATTTGTGACTCATAAGATATTTTTACTTGACTAACTCATCTGGCCTGACTAAAAGAGACTGAGAAGCCTTGTCTAGTTTGTTTTTTACAAGTACTTATTTTTTTGTCTCTCAATTTTTATTCAATATTCTTTATTCATTATTGTTTTTCCAACCACAGTTTAAACTCTTGTATTTACTCTATTTAAGCCATAGCCTGATCAGAGTAAAAACACCATCAGTTCTCCTCAAAAATCAAAGTCCCCATCTTTTGAGTCACCCAGATCTGTTCGTTCAAATCCCCTTCCTTTTTTCATTTCGCCAAAATCCAACACTGTTCCCTGTTCCCTGTTCCAGTTCCGGTGCCCAGCATTTTCCTGTTCCTGTCCCCTGTCCTGTCCCCTGTCTTCTGTCCCCAGGAACTGTCCCCTGTTTAGTAATTATTCATGTATAGGCCCCCTTTGGATCTTGCAAGGGAGCTCTCTAGTTGTTCACTTTACAGTCTGCTCTCCTCTTATGTTGAAATAAAACCATCAAGTCTGAGCCCAACAAATTTCTTTCTTTCTCCTTGGTCCTATCAGTTCATCTCAGATAGTTCCTACCCCTTTATTGCTTCTTATTGTTGAGCTGAAATCTTAACAATTATCATTGAAAAATAAGGATGATGGCTGGAAATGGTTTGGGGTCCTGGGTCAGTTCTGCTGAGGAAAATAAATGGCCTGTCATATGTGTTGGAAAGAATGGTCAAATAATCATCCAATTGGCCTTGGTGACTGATCCAAATGGGTCAGTGACCTGAACACAATTTTAGGCCCCATCAAATTCTGATGGCCCCTCAAGTTTTCTTGTCCAGAGTGCCTTTTTATTTTCCATCTCTTTTAACAAAATCCTTGCAGACCTCATAACACACCATTGGCTTTGCATAGGGCTCTGTTCTATCTGCTGCCAAGGCATGTGCCAAATATTAATACCCACAGTTCCCATAACCCGCAGGGTTATAAGTGGAATGCACATATTTCACAAATCAAAGTGGAAGCTGAGCCTGAAAATATTGATGAGCAATTGGCCCTCGGAATGAGTGAGTGTGTTCCAACTTCTAATTAGCAAGCTTGGGCCACTCACTGCAACATCAGAATTGGTACTTCCAGTTCCAGTCTGACCCACTTTTTCCGGGGCCAGCCTTGGGTGGGGGGTCAGCTTCTGCATTCCCTTACTATAAAAAATAAACACATACCATTCATCCAGGTATTGATCAACTAATGGGCTGCCATGCATCCAGGTATTGATCAAATAATGGGCTGACAGTCAAAGGAACAGTACTTAGGTGGGCTGCAGGAGGAGAATTGGGCCTTGCCTCACCCTGCATCTCAAGACAAGATGGGGAACCTACTGGAATCAGATTTTCCATCTGATTCCCCATACATACTCTTCTGTAAATATGAGTCTTCAGAGGATTTGGAGGATGATCCATCAGTTGAGCTGTCCAAGTCTTCTATATTGCTGTGTGGCTTGACTGCCCAAATTTTCTTGACCCCCCAAGTTGCTGAAAAAGAAGAGATCCTTTTCTGTTTCCCAATAGTCACAATCAAAGTAACCAGCATTAAATTTTCTTTATCATATCCCATATTTTCCTTTAGTTAATTAATCATATCATTTTGTCATTGCTACTCATCCGTGGCAACTCCACATTCTTTCAAACAATAGGTGCTCTGTCATATTCCCTTATTTCTCATTACCCATTTCTTTCTTATGACTCAAAGCTTATCTTCTTAATCTCACACATTATTCATTCAAAATGAATTTTTTCTTGTCTAAGTTGTCATTTGGTAGAACTAACCCATCAAACTTCACTCTTGTCAGATCCTTGCCCAGATCCTAAACTTATAACTTGATATTGTTCTTAATCCCTGGACTTGTTTTTTTAAAAAACCTTTTAACATTGATTTATGAGAGTTTCTTCAGGTCCACTACTGTTGAGTAGTGTAGCTGAGAAGAGTGCTATGCTAATTTGATTCCAGCTAAGGGAATCTCCAATGGGGGAGCTAAATATGGGGAGGCAAAATTGCTTGCTAGCTCCTGTCCGCAGCCATTTGCCTCCCAGAACAGCTGCTGCAATTAGCGCAAGCAGCTAAAACAGAAGCCAAATCAGCCTTTCACTGAAACCCCAATATCCCTGCACATTGCTGATTGTTGTATCTGGCAGGGATTGATTTGGGGGTGGAACAATGGATGTTGTGTAGAATTCACAAGAAGCACACTTGAGTTTCATGTAGAATGAACATGTCACCGGTAGCTAGTGATTTGCCAGATGTGGCAACCCTATCCCTTCTGAGCTCCCTCCCAAGGTTCATAGCAACTGATCTAGCACTCCTGTTGGCTAGCAAATTTCCAGCTTGGGTTGCTCAATGTGGGATAGCAACTTGGTTTAGCTCCCCCGTTGGAGATGCCCTACCACTGCTAAAAATCAGCTAAGAGGACATTTTTGTAGCATTTTTTTTTTCAATGGTGCTAACACTACACACACTAACCACTATTTTTTCTGTAAATGATTTTTTTACCAAATCTCAAGCTAACAGTAAGTTAACTTGTTGTTAGCATAGCTAAAAAGCTGACATTAAGTTAACTGGTTTTGTTAGCATAGTTAAAAAAGCTAACACTACATTATGCTAAAGCTAATGTTAGCGTAGCACCATTGGTTCCAGTCAACATACATAACATCAGGGTTTTCATCAACAGCCATAATTGATCATGGCAACTGACTTAGAGCATGTGAGACCAATTTGTTGTTGTTGACTCTATTAGTTTAAAGTAACGAAACAAAGAAATGAGGATCATTAGCATTCATAGAAAGAAGAAAGCACAGAACATAATTACATTCACATGAATCAAGGAGATAGACGTATTTTCAATCAAATGATTCTTGTTTTAACAACAACAAAAAATGGACAAGGAACTGATGGGGGATGTGTAATTTAAGTGTTCGCTCTATTACTTTATAGACGCGGCAGGCCAGTTGATCTGACCATGATGTTTTTCTTCGATGGATTTATTTTCTTTGAATATGAAAACTTCTGTTTTGATTGCTTGAATGACCAAATGTCTGGGTTCAGGCTCCGTTGGGGGCCGAAGGGAGAACTTCTGACTTGGATGAATTACTCAATTGGTCAGATTCAACAGTAGCTTCACTTTCGATATCTTCTTTTTCAGCCAGTTCACGAGCTTTCTTCATAGCTTCAGCCTCGTTGCTACTCCAAAGAAATCGTGAGAAGAAGACAGAACGAGGTTAATGACCAAGGTCCTTGAGTGATGTTTAATCTTTGATTGATATGAGTGCCACGTACCCGTAGTGACCTTTTCTAGCCCGAACGAACGCATCATGTTTCGCCCGAGCATCCGGGTCTAAGTCAGCCCCATCCTCCTCATCGTCCAGTGCATCATCTCCGGCGGTGGACGATGGACCGACTGGGGGCTGAACCAGGACTTGTCTTCTTTCGGTAGACCCTGAACCACGTCGAGATGATGAGGATGAAAAGCGACGCATGGATGCTGATGGGTTCTGAGGTTGGGCTTCATCTGTTGCCATCGGTTCTTCGTGGATAGCAGGTGCTTGATGAGAAGATGAGGAAGACGACGAGGCGCGGCCGAGATCAAAGTCGGGAATAGCTGTGATTCATGATGATCGAGTGTAGGTGACAAGGGTTAAGTCAGTTTGAGAGATGATCGTGGTGCGTTAGCGCAGTTAGCTCCCAACAAGAGATTCGAATGGAAACTTAACATTCCAGATCCATTACTTCATCTGTCTCGGCATTGTATCGAACCTTTGAACGGAAATCAAGACCTATTTATTAGTTAACAATTTTTGACTATTCTAATACATAGAGAAGAAGAAAGATCATTACAAATGGAGTCTTGGGTTCGGTGATCTTCATTGTGGAATCTCTGTTTCGGAGAAGAGGCAAGTGATGAAAAAAAAGAACGAAAAAATGACAATCAAATGAATTTTAGATGATAGATGTGAGTTGTGATCACGAAGGCCTGGAGTAGAACAAAATAACTGAGAATCGGAAGACCACCCATACACACCGATTAAGATCGTTCAACGCCAAGTTTGGTTCGTCCCATGTTAAGCTAGGTTCTCAAAAGTGGTTGTTGGCGGGCAGGACGAAAAAACAAAGTAGATAGTTGGTGAGTAAAGTACCGGTTATCGGATCAGGTAGATTGGACACATACTGAGGTGAACGAGGCTCTTGGGGGCCGATTTTGTTCTTCAAGATGCCTTTGGGGGAGAGGACCGAGGTGGAATGAGTTCTGTTGTTCATGAGCGCCGAGCGGGAAGTGGGGGTACTCGAGTCGGTGTCGGCCATGACTATATGGTAGTGATAAGTGGGTGGGGGGAATGGTTGGTAGTCAAGGTTGGATATTTGATGTTGAGGTTGTTCTTGGTCAGTTGAGGCTCATGAGCTTGAACCCTGTGGATGGATGGTTCGGTGGGGAATTAAATACGATAATTGAGTTGCAGATTAGTCTGGCTGTGTTCCAGGTCAGTTGACACCACTGGCACAGCGCAACGTTGAGTTACATCATATGTAGTTCTCATCGGCCGCAGACATCCATCATCAGCATCCCTCTTGAGCCTTCTCACAACAATATTTCCTCAAATATGTAAATACGTAAAGAAATAAATGAAACAGTTCATCAGGATATCATCGTTAAATTGTCCTCAATCGCCAGCTAGCATGTTTGTTCATTTGAGCTCGTGATCCCACAATTAGTACATCCCACAAACCAGCTAAATAAGTAGACTGTAGAAGAAATTACCTCATGCAGTCTACCTATTTTGTTAATATCTCAGCGCAGAGAATGGCACAAGTTTATTTCAAGTCCTTCCTTTTTTCTTTGATAGACCATCCTAATATATTTATGTACAGCTATGACACAAAAGCTTGCGGATTTCCCCCCTTTTTTTTATTTTTTTTCCGTTCCCCCCCTCCCCGAAATTTTTTTTCACCCACCGAAGATCAGCGGGGAATCCCCCCCGATGACTATTTCCGATCGGCCCAGCCAGTCTGTGGCTTCAACCAATAGCCGGTATCAACCATCTCGCCTCGATTTCCTCACCACAAACAATCGAAGTCGATCAGCAGCCATTGTGGTAAGTTACATGTTTGATTTTCATCTTGTCAAACTTCCCTGTTTCAATGAAAACTAACTGCTACTCTTTTAATACATTTGATAGAAACGGCATGCACGATGGTGTTCCGCAAATATTCACCCGAGCTCAAATACCAGGCCGTCAATCACGCAATCGAAGGGGCCAACCTAGCTAGTATCAATGATTCCCTGGGGGCTTCCATCAGCCCTGATTCCCTTCATCGATGGATTGGCTTGTATGAGAGGACCCGTGCCGTGGTTTGCGACCCTGCGACCTATCTCCAGAGGGGACGACCATTTGAACTCGGCGATGAAGAATTAAATTACATCAAGGAGCTTGTCACCGATCAACCGTCGATTTATGCCAACGAGATTCAGCGCAGCTTGGCCGAACAGCACTGTATCACAGTCTCAGTATCAACCATTCTGAATACGTTACACGACCGCTTGAACTTGTCAAAGAAGACAATGCGGACCGTGCATCCAAAGCAAGACCAAATCGAACGGGCGCATTACATATATCAGGTCGGGGCAGTACCAACAAGGTGTTTGGTGTTTACTGGTAAGCCCCTCATTTCTGATCAGTCTGATCAGTAGCTTATTTCCACTTGTTTATACCCAGACGAGTCGGGTGTGTGTTTAGAGGCTGTTCAAAGGACTCAAGGATGGGCCCCCATTGGTGAACGAACCCCAAGAGTCCCCCGCGAGAGAAGCACACATCAATACAATATTGTCCCGGCAATTTCGATGTCTGGCTTGGTTGCTCACATGGTCCAAGAGGAATCCATGGACCGAGAGACGTTCCAGTACTTCCTGGAGAACATCCTAGTAAGTTCAATGGCACATAGTATGATAATGCAAACCATCAGGCTGATGTTTGCATTCCCAGATCCCTTCTATGAACCCGTTCCCCCAGGACAACAGTGTCCTCGTTATGGATAACGCACAGATCCATCACAATGGAACAGTAGCCGATATCGTCGAATCTAGTGGATGTCTCTTGTTGTACTTACCAGCTTACTCGCCTGATCTGAACCCGATCGAAAAGGCTTTCAGCGTCTTCAAATCGACTTTGAAACGACATGAGGAATTATTATCTGGTGGCGAGGGTGACTTTGATGTCATCGATGGTTTCATACCACTGGTTTTCACTTCAGAACTCACCCAGAAGCTGTTTCGCGCATCTGGATACAATGTTGTACAGTAGATTCATAATTCTCTCTCCTCTCTCTTAAGAATAGTCACTTCTCTATTCAGAATCAATATGTATTCATTTACATATTTCCTGCCTGTATCCTGCCTGCAATGATTTTAAAACGTACTTGCTTTCTCACTTATTGACTAGGCCCAACCACCTTCACAAGGCTGTTGGGTCCCTATCCTGGCCACAGCTATGTATTCATTTATTTCCTGCCTGTATCCTGCCTGCAATGAATTTAAAACGTACTCGCTGAATTTAAAACGTACTGCTATGTATTCATTTATTTCCTGCCTGTATCCTACCTGCAATGAATTTAAAATGTACTCGCTGAATTTAAAACGTACTCGGTTTCTCACTTATTTACTAGGCCCAACCATCTTCACAAGGCTGTTGGGTCCCTATCCTGGCCACAGCATGCCTCAAAAAAGACAGTGGATACGTTATTGATATTGTTATTGTTAGAAAATAATAAATATGTACAAGATGAGGAGGCTGACATAGGCGATAAAAACTTAACAACATGAGGCTGGCTGACATGATGGGTGAGGATCAGAAGTGAAAGGATAGATGAGATAGATGAGAAATGGTCACACCACAGTTACCCGTTGTTTTTTTAAATGGTGCTCATACTTCTTAAGGTTGGAAATGAGAGCGCGTGCATCACCCTTTTTAAAGCCTTCCTTGACAAGCTCGTCGGGAGTAAAGTTAGCCAGCTTGCTGTAGTGATCAACACCTAGTGAATCGAGATCCTCCTGGATTTTTGGACACGTTGGGTTCACATGGGCGAAACGCAGGTAATCATCTAGAACGACTGTATCATCGATTGGGGATGGGGACGATGGGGGCTGAGATACCTGAGCCGATAGGTGAGACGACTGAGCAAGCGGAGTTGGCTGAAGTAGCTGGGTAGGTTGGAGCTGAGTCGGGTTATTTGGTGGCACACTGTAGGCCATCATCTGGCCAACCATCGGGTTCCAGGCAACATAGACCTGATTCGGATTTGCCATTGGCATGGTAGTCGGTAACATAGCAGGATGAACTGGTGGATAGGGTAGAGGAAGGGGGCCTGGCTGAGCAGGAGCGATTGGTGGTGAATCTTGATGCGGCTGAATTGTTTTCAATTTGTCCTTGGATTTTTCCCAATCAAATCCTGGCACATTGGGTGGATTGTAGATAGTGATAGAATCACTTTTCATCTTTCAGTGGAGAAATTCATCAGCGATCATGATGAAGGATGTGTTGGAACGCAAAATAAAACTCTCACAATAGCTTTAGCCCAGACGGTAAGTCGATCGACATTCAGAATCATATATTGGGTTGGATTTTTGGGGTTGATGTAAACATTGACCTCGTGGAAGCCAGTGAGTTTTGCTTGGGGGGGGTGAGTCGCCTTGATGAGAGAAATAAGATCAAACATATTTGATGAATGTGATGCGCCCGCCGACGGCTCCCAATCATCAGGTTGCTTCTTCTTCTTGGCCTGGGAAGCCTCGAGCTTCTCTTTAGCAGCCTCCCTCTGTTGATATAATAACTATTTTCCCTCAGTGGTCCATCAATGATTACCAAATAAATAATGAAGCGACTAACCTCAGCCACTGTTTTAGGGTTGATCTCGTTAATACAGACATGGAATTTGTAGGCCAACGGGTTTGCCGATTCGTCAAGAAATTGGGTGAATCGTTCATGGGTGTTGATGTTTGCCCGGTTGTTGCTCTGAAAGACTCCACCATGCGGAACAGTCGCATTCCATACTACAAGCCTTGCAGCCTCTTGAATTTCCGCATGGTGCGCAAAGACGGCCGTATCTAGTTCGCGGATAGCACTAAAGGCTGCTTGCTTGAAGGCTGAAAAATTATTGTATCCAAGGTCCCAGAAGAAGAATATATCACCTGGTCGAGACTTAATGTGGTTATATTTGATCTTTCGATCGCTGGGGGGGACCTTTCGTTTGTGAGAACCCCGAGTGGATGAGACCTCCTCATTGGAAGCAATATACAAGGAGTAGTCCAACAAGATTTGAGTATTGCCGTCGGAATTGATAATTCGCTGTTCGATTTTTTTGTTCTTTTTAGTGGACGGCTTTGGTTTGGGATTAACTGAAGTGGTGATTGATTGGGGAGCTGGGGAAGTGTTCAAACAGATATCAGAGGGGCTTCCGGGGAGAGACGGCAATTTATCTTTCTGTAATGGAGCTGGGGTGGCGGACGGGGTGAACCAATTGGCCGAGGAGAGGAACGACCGCTGTTGAACTGGTTCGTCTTCGACCAAAATAGATTCTCCAACGCCATCCATGTATTCCGCGCCAGTTTCAGTGTGTATTGGTTCCTGGAAAGCGGCCTCAATCCAGCTAATATTATGTTGGTATTCTACAAAAGAAAAAACAACGGGATTAGAAATTGGAGTAATGTGACAGAAAAATAATGAGAAATACTCACCTTCATCCATTCTCAGGCCAACAATCCTTGGTTGGTCGACGAGGGTGGTGAGGAAATCGAGGCGAGATGGTTGATACCGGCTATTGGTCGAAGCCACAGACTGGCTGGGCCGATCGGAAATAGTCATCGGGGGGGATTCCCCGCTGATCTTCGGTGGGTGAAAAAAAATTTCGGGGAGGGGGGGAACGGAAAAAAAATAAAAAAAAAGGGGGGAAATCCGCAAGCTTTTGTGTCATAGCTGTACCTGCTAGAGCAGTTTATTTTCCAGCCAAACCCTACCGAAGCCCATACGCACCCGCCAAGGTTTGTTGGTGAATCCTGCAGGACATTCTTATTGTGACCATCCATCAAAAAAGGTTGAAGATTCAGACTTTGTATTTTCCAGCCTTTAGTTTGAATATTGTGATTTTCAGTAAATTTTATTTTCCAGCCTTTAGTTTGAATAGTTTGATTTTCAGTAAATTTTGGAGTCAAGCCAATGTGTATCTTAGGCTGTACTTCACTGAATGCATGACTGCCTAGGTTGCAGTCACCCCAATTAAACTGGGATGTACTCAACATATTAAAACTTGGTTGATCTCAACTGATTAAATATAAAACCAAGGGACCCCTTGAGTTTACATTTCATTGGTTGAGATCAACCAATTTTAAATTGGGGTGTTGCAAGCCTGTCTGGGCACACACCCAAGTTTGGCCCAAAAAAGGCCAAGTGCGCTGGGCCAACCTGTTGAGTTTTTCTTTTTTCTGTTCCTCCTCAAAAGTATCTTCTCCCCATTATAGCTTCAGAGAATCAACTTGATTTTTCAGACTAGAATACATCATAAATATTAAGTTATTTTGTAATTACAAATCTTAATTTAATTGGTAGTGATTTCTTTTCCCTGAACTCATTTTATGATTACTAAAAATTGGTTAGTAAGAATTAACACATCTTACCATTTGTGACTCATAAAATACTTTTAATTTACTAACTCATCTTGACTAAAAGAGACCAAGACACCTTGTCTAGTTTGTTTTTTACAAGTGCTTATTTTTTTGTCTCTCAATTTTTGTTCAATGTCTTTTATGCATTATTGTTTTTCCAAACACAGGTTTTACTCTTGTATTTAGTCTATTTAGGTCATAGTCTGATCAATGTAAAAACATCATCAGTTCTCCTCAGAATTCAACAAGTTCCCATTTCTGAGTCTCCCAGAGTCTGTTCACCACATCCCTTCATCTCTCCTTTTCATCAAAATTTTAACACAACCCTAAAGCCCGCTTGGCCAACTGTCAAGTGCCCATGGTACGGGCCCAAGCCTTGCTTGGCCAAAGCCAAGTAAGGGCCACGCCGTCCAAAATTGATGCACACCTCTTTTCAAGGTGTGCATACCTTTATTTTATTGGCCTTTTTTTTAAGGTTGGCCAAGCCAGAGTCGGACATCTGAAAAAAAAAAGTTAATTTAATAAGAAATCAATTTTAAATTGGAACAGAAAAAGAAAAAGAAGAAACTTACTATGTCAAGTGAAATGACAAGGATCCAAGGAGTGTATCAATTGGCCCAGAGCTTGGGTTTGGCCAAGTGGGACTTGGGCATGTGCCAAAATCTGGGGGCCGCGCAAGATTGAAAATCAAGCCCCCTTGGCACCAACCCATGCCCTCTTGCACTGCCAGCATAATTGCCTAGGATGAAGTCATCCCAGTTAAACTGGGATGCACTCAACCAATTTAAATTTGGTTGAAATCAACTGATGAAATATAAATCCAAGGGAACCCCCTTGGTTTTATATTTAATTGGTTGAGGTCAACCTACTGTAAATTGGTTTTTTTGCATCCTAGTTTAACTGGGATGAACTCAACCTAGGTAATTATGCTGGCAGTGTTGGCGCGGTGTCAAGCAGGACTTGGGTTGGTTCCCAGCAGCGCTTGCAACACCATATTTGGGTGAAACCTAGTTTAACTACTCCAACCCTGGCAGTTAGCTTGAGGCTACACTAGTAGGGCTGTGCATGAAAAATATTTGCTTCTATCTGCTTTTCTTTACCTTGTGTGTTGATTATTGAAGAATCAAGGGAGTCGGACTCACTAGCAGAATGACTGCGGCGGATCAACCACACTCAGAGTTGCGCGACTGATGATAGATAGAGTTGAAACCTAATGTCAGAGCATAATTACTTCTCAGTTTCTCAACCGGTTGTAATTCTTTTGTTCATTCATTGTTTCATCTCATTCTTGAATCATCATTCTCACAACTCGTGTCCTCCATCCACTTGTTGTCGGTCGTTCAGGTGTGATCATCTCTTCCTTCTTTATCATTCTCTCATCTCACTTTGTTCATCACTCTTCTTTTTGTTTCTCTCAGGTGTGCCTCTCTGTTAATCACTGTCTCCAGTGATCGTGTCTCTCACACAGTTGGTTCTTCACAAAGGTGTGATCATGTTTCCTTTTTATTCATTCATTGTTTCATCTCATTCTTGAATCATCATTCTCACAACTCGTGTCCTCCATCCACTCGTTGTCAGTCGTTCAGGTGTGCCTCTCTGTTCATCACTGTCTCCAGTGATCGTGTCTTTCACACAGTTGGGTCTTCACAAAGGTGTGCCTCTCTGTTCATCACTGTCTCCAGTGATCGTGTCTCTCACACAGTCGGTTCTTCACAAAGAACGCGCATACACAACCTCTTCGTCCTTTATTGATTACATGTCTTCAAGATCCAATTTAAGGGAAGAAAATTTGCAGATATAAGTTTGACCTTCCTTTTTTAACTACACATCTTGTACAGGCTGTGTAAGTTGAACAAAATTTGTTGAGATCACCCTGCACCTGCAAGCACACCCACATTAGTTCCAAGTACCTCCCTGAAATAGGTGAAATTCTATTCATACTCATACCCACATAGATGCAAATTTTTGTAGTTAGTACTTATCTACATTTTCAGTTGGATTTACTCATGGTAGCTTTCTCCTAACCATCACCTCTGAGTACACAAATCACCAAGATAAGCCTGCTATGAGTGTGTTTCCTTTTCCTGTTTTTGGAATGCTGAAGAACAAGCTGGGGGTATAAAAAGCAGTGGGAAGATTAATCCCAAAAATCAGTATAGCTGGTATGGATGAAATTTATAACAAGTATTGTAGAGAGGTGCCCAATATAAAGTGGGGTTTTTTCCCTCTGGTAAAAAAATGCCTAATAATTTTGAGTAAATTAATATGGTTTCTGATAGTAACAGAGACCAGAATCATTAGATTTTCTTTTCACTCTCAACCTCTCTTGAGGGAGGGATATTTTCATTAATTTTAGGTTAATTCTCATTAATTTTAGTTTAATGCTCATTAATTTTAGGTTAAACAGGACAAAACAAAATTAGCCACATCTCAGCTTTAAGTTCTATTGGAAAAAGAAGTTATATCTGTTTTATCACCTTGCTTAATGTGTTTGAGTTTCAAATATTGCTCATTTATCTTCTCTTTCTATTCTCCAAATATTTGTTTTGAGTCTGCATCTCAACAGTTTCCTTAGTTGTGGTGTTGGAAATTGGATGTGTAATTTTTTGAATGAAATTGAAAAGGAACATTTTGAAGGGAGAAGTCAGTGTGCATAAACTTTAAAGCTTAAAATGACAGTTCCCCAGCAAAATTATCATTTATGTTGTCATGCAAAGAGTCATATATTTTGTTTCCACACAAGCTGGAATTGAGTTTTCCCTTTTGAGTTTCATAGTGTTTTTAAAATGTATAATGATTTCTGAAGCTTGGGGGGATTCAAATACCATTGGCTTAAAACATCCCTCAGAAACATTATTGGCAACTTTAGGCCACCTGCAACCAGATTCAGTCCAAGTAAGGCCATGCCAATAGATACTACACATCACAATATTGGAGTCAACAATAAGGCTGTGTTATCATTTAATAATCAATCTATTATCCCTTACACCCAGCCAGGATCCTAAAATGTTCTCAATTGCAGAGCCACTACACACACCAAAACCCTCAAAAAATTGATAAATATATTTTTTCTCAGTTTTTACTGCTCTCCAGGCTCCTTTAATTCCAAGCTGACTGAGATTGGTCCCTTCCATGAGCCAGATTTTCCCTTGGAAATTTATCAACATTGAATTTTTTTTGTCTTGTACTCACCTGCAACAAATTTTCCCACACCTATCATGTAGCCTTATAAATTGACAAATATTTTTGAATTTTTCTGTTTCTATCCCTTGTGGACAATTGCATGGCTGCTAAATTTTACCTACAGGGGAAACCCATTTTATTTATCTGAAACTATCTTTGCTACAAAACTTCATCATAGTTGTTTACTTGTTGGGTTGGCCTCTTCTAACAAACCCAATGTGTAATTATAACCCAAAATGACTATGGGAAACTTGCTAGGCCCCAGGTACCTACTTCTTATGAGGGAATTGATAAACCCAAACCCCTGCTGAAGTGCCATGCCAGGGGCGCCCCCTTTTTTGGGCATCAGAAAGCCACTGGATGGGATTGCTACCTGCAAGCCCACGCAGGAAGGTGAAGGTCACATGCCCATCCAATTGTGTGTGACACCTTTAAAAAGACAGGTGTGTCAACTGCACACTCCTGTATAGGGAAGAGAGTGTGGTTGGCAAACCCTTTCTATGTATATGTGTATGGGCTATCACTCATACATATATACATAGAAAAGGTTTGCCAACTGCACAACCTTTCTATGTGTCTATGCATGGGCTATGACCGCACATATACACATAACAGGTGTCAGCTATGTGCATGAAACTCTGGCTTGATGTATATAAAAAGCCAGGTACTATCAATGTTCTGTAAGGTTACCAATGTAATAACTTCTATTAATCTCCATGTAGTGTCTAAACTATGCACTGAGGTTAACCTCAACTCCTTATAATTTTCAGATTTGATGTAAAAATCAGTCTATTAATGGAAGAATAACAGCTAACTGTATAGGTTTGGCTATCTTTTGTCTTTTTACAAAAGGTATAGAAATATAAATTACTAACAAGCATCTGGCAAGAACATAAGCTGACTGGCTACTGTCAGATGTGTTATCCTTGGAGAAACTGTTTTATAAGGAATATATCAAGGCCTAGGATGGGCAATTCTAAGGGAACTTGAGACTTATTCCAGTAATAAGGTGGTTTGGATAGTAAAGGGTAAACCTACTTTAGAATTTAGGAGGATAATTCAGGGCAATCACTAATTTTTTACTGGGGGAATATGCTGAGGATCCAATCCAAGGTCAGGAAATGGCCTCCTTTTCTATTCTAGAGGTCTTCAGGAGAAGTGTCTAGAATGTTTTTATAAATTCTTCTCTAATGTATTACAATTCAAATGCACTATGATGCAATGGGAATTGTATTGTATTAAGAACAGCATTTTATATGTCCCATTGACCTCATGACATGTATGTATAACCAATCACACAATACATAATATGATAATACTTTGAAATTACCATACACTTAGTTAATTTCATTCTTATTAGAATAAGTCTATTCTTCTTATATTTATGCAAATAGTATTATTGTCTCTCAGCTTTTATGACAATACTTTTAATTTATATTTTATCTTGTTATTCCTTTTTCTTACCAAGTACCTTGGAGATATGCCAAAGTACTAGAAGGAGTAGGAATTTAGACCCAGTTCAAGTGATTCACTCCACCTAATTTTACATCATAAGTTGATTTTTAAAATATGATTCTAGGATATTGTATTATTTACAGTATTAGTACAGTGTTTTTATTGTATTTTTACAGCGAAGTCAGTTCTTAGGAGACTCTGGAGTATCTCTAGGACTGAAAACAGGTGAAAGATTGTTTTTTCAGCATTGCTTTCAGGCCCATAACAAAATGATCTACTTTGGCTCTCTGAGCCATCCATTTGGCCATTCCCCCTCCCTGTTGGCTATAAAACAAGCTGTGCTTGGCCCCAAAATTTATGACTATTTCCTTATTTTGATGTCTGAATTATTTTCATGGAAATGCCTTTGATTTTAATTGATGGATCTCAGGACAATACTGTTCTGGGAACCTGATTTGAATTATCAGAGTCTTGAAAATACTAATTTAAAAGCATCAAAGCCTCAAAACAAGACAAATAATGCAATGGAAAACCTTTCACCCTTCCCACATCCTTTTATTTTCCCAACACCTCACAAAAACTATTGGTAAAATAAAAGGGTACATTATCCAAGAAAATCATGTTCATATTTTTCACACAGCTGGCTCTAACCCTTTGATCCTGGTTTCAGTTTCAAAACATGACACAAATGGGATATCTCTGCTAACAGTTGTATTGTAACAGGAATTTAAATGTTGAAGCTACACAAACATCCTTTATGCAGCAGCCATTTTGACTGATGAAATTAACAGTTGGTGGGAGAAAAATCCACTATTTGAGCATAGTTTAGCTGGAAAAAAATCAGCTGACAGCTAAAATTTAGCATAGGGTAGCATAGATTTGATGCTGCTTTGCTAATGGGGACTTCAAAATGTGCTAGCTGCAAAAAAAATAAACAACTTGTTAGTTTACCTGTTATTTTACAAATCTAACCCTACAAAAGATTTTACTGAGAAATTTCTTGCTATGCTAACTGTTAGTTTAGCAGACTGTAGAAACAGCTAAAACTAAAAACTTTCTGGAAGATAACCCCCCTGTTAATAGTCAAATAGCATAGCAGCCTGCTGTTGTCTGGACTGATGGAATGTATTAATCAGCCACCCCAGCCCAAAAATGGAGCACCGCTGGATATGAATATTTCCAATTATTAGGTATATTGCTAAATCTGCTCACAAACTGAATTTAATGCTCTCCATTCAGGAAGTACGCCCCATATGTCATGTGTCAGGAATCCACAAATTCCAGCCCAACAAGATTTCATGGTAGTAAATTCAGAACCCAGAACTAGTGAAAATTGATGGAAGAGAAAAATGGGAAGTGGAGAGAATCCTGGACTGCTGGCAGAACAAGAAAACACAAAAATAACTGGTGAGCTGGAGTTGATATGGACAAGAGGAGAGATTTTTGGAGCCAGAGGAAAACATTAAGAACTTCAGAGATCTATAGGTGGAGGCCAACACAAAATTTCCAAGGATGGTAACCAGAAATTGGAGATTGCAGGGAAGACAGTGAGAGGGAAAGCTTTTACCACTGGTTTTTTGATTCTTCCTGGGGACAGAATGCAGATTCAAACAATGAGGAATTTCTTATTTTGAAAAAGAAAACTTGGGAGGCTTGGGCATTAAAGGGGGGGTAATGTTATGAGCTGTAATGGGACCTTTCATGTATACACCCTATCACATACATGTTGCAGCCACTCATCTATACCAGGAGGCTGAGAATTCAAGCAGTCTCCTCATCCTTCAATCTACATACTAAGGATCTAGAAACCAGAACCACTGAAACCCCTGAAACCAGGCCAATATATCTCTCCCTCAAAGACCAGACCATAACAATGGTAGATGCACTGTTTCTCAAAAAGAAATTCTTCTGCAGAAGCTTTGGTTGAACTTGGGTTATCCATTCTGATTAGAAAGGAAACTTTGCCCCACCCAAGGTTCAGGGCAGTCTCAAGCCAGTCGTTCAAGTTTTTATTTCCACAAATTGAAAAGTCATTACACTTTTTGATGTTATCAGATCAATTTTTTTTTTCTTGTCAGTGGCAGGAAGGAGAGTTTTTTTTCAACCAAATTTTGGATGAAGACACCATTTTCTTCCAAGTCAAGCTCATATTACAATCTCACTTGCTTCTAGAATTCAGTGAAGCATTTTTCTTGGGAAGAGACAGTGACCAGAATTTCCTTCTTAGAAAACAGAGTCACCCAGATTCTCTTTTTTAGATTTGAATTGGTCTGAAGCACACAGCCAGAACTTTATCAAGATTCTATCATCTTCATCATCAGGTTCAAAAATTGGTTGGTTAGTTTTCACCCCAAAAAATTGAATCAGTGTCACTGCATATTTTAGATGCTTGGAAAATCTTGTCCAAACAGTTTTTGGACATATTTTGTCCAACAAGTTTGGCAATCAATGGGTTCGGATTGCCAAAGTTGTTGGAAAAAAATAGCTACAATAGCTTCCCAGACAAGATTTTCCAAGCAGTTAGCTTATGCCATGTGAGTTTCACTTTCCTCTTGTGGGACATTACTTGATGGAGTCATTTGGGAGAGAGGTTTTGATTTATCTGGAATAGTGATTTTAATTCCTTCCAATCCTGATTCTGACATGGTTGGGTGGTGTAAAAATTGACTACTTTTTGGCTGGATGAGTGAGCTGGGTGATGGAGGCACAGAGGGTTTATTACCAAGAGCTATAAGGGCTGCGCATTAGCAGAATGAACGCATTAGCAGAATGAAACTCGTGTGGCCAAGATCCGGTCAATACCGGGTACCGCATTCAGATATCCGGGGTTTCCAGATTCGGATATGCGCCTGAGCCCCCGGTCGAGCTAAGCTGACTGCCTCGGTCGGACGGGTGGTGGCAGTAATAAGGACACCTCGTTCCCAGCCAAGACCACAACACATATATGATCAGCGACTACCTCGAAAAACATAATCAGCATCACTAGAACATTTGCGAAAAACTAGTACCACCCACCAAGAGACACAGGTTGCCCTCTATTGCCCCAGATGGACTCGATACCTGGATTGGAACTGTTTAACTCGTACGAGCAAGAGTTCAACGATCTTGTCATCAGTATTCGGAATGCGCTTAACGTTGATGCTAAAAACTCGGTCGGTGGTAAGTTCTTTGTGATCCTCCTTCATTTAAATCTGCCTCCGTTAACAACCAAACAAAACAGACTTAAAAATGCTGACTGCTTTTCTCATGTGTGATGATGGTTTACGCATGTAGAACAGAGAAAGGCGGTCTTGAGAAGGGTAGAAAGAGACTATGAAGAGGCCGAGGAAATCGTGAGCTCCCTTGACCGTAGTCGAATAGCTAAGAATCTCGTAACACTCACCTTCGCTTGCCTGATCACCATCCTCTTCACAGCTGTCTCAGATGGATGTCGAGCTGCAGTCGCTCGACAGGGCGCTCAAGCCCACCATCAGCCAGAAATTAAAGTCCTTCAAGTCTGAATTGGCCAGCTTCAAATCACAAATTGTTGAGCCCACCTCCACTTCCATCTATTCACCTGCTAAACCGGAAAACAAAAAGCCGATAGATGATTTGACTCCTCTTTCTGGCCTCCTTTCATTGTTTCTGTTTTACTTCTCATCAACACTGTCTAAAGAAACAAGCGCATTTGCAAGCGACGGGTTCGGAACTTCGTTCAGATGCGCCATACCAGGAAGACTCAGATCTTTCAGCGTCGACAAAAGCGCAACAGGCCCAACGCGAGCGGCTCTTGAAAGCAAACTATCTTCTTGAGTCGAGCTCCGATCGGCTCGATTCTAGCCATCGCATCGCCCTCGAAACTGAGCAACTGGGCTCCGGTATCCTGCGCGATCTCAGAGGACAAAGGGAACAGATCGAAGGCACTCGAGATACCGTTCAGTCTCCCTGTTTTCTTCTTGAATTCAAATCTCAGGCCAATTCATCAATTCCTCATGTTTATTCGCTATTTTTTTTGTCGGGTTTAGTTGAGGGAAGCTGATGGCCATCTCGATAAAGCCAGTAACACGCTTAACAAAATGATTCGAAGGTTAGTATTCTCACACCTCTCTTGTTAAGAATTCAGATCACCACAAAGCAAAGCCTTAACTTGGTGCAACACTTGATTGGTTCGACTAACTCGTTATTGATGTGTTGCTCATATTACTAGAATGTACCAGCAACGTGTGATCTCAGGGGTGATAATTTCAGTCTTGATTTTGTTAATGTATGTCATGCCTTCCCCTCTTTTCCTTTCAACCAGCATCAGATCGTATTTCTGTAACTTTTCCACATCTTCTCCGTATTTCACGCTTTTTGCTAATGATGATCCTATGATGGCAGCTTATTTATCTTATATTCCAAGTTCAAATAAAATAGTAAACAAACGCACTCACTCTGTATTTTACATCATCATTTCTCTCACATTTTTCTTTTTGACTGATCTTGACACCATCCAGATATCATCATTCCACAATCTTCCCACATAACAACATGTTAAATGAGGAGAATCAAGTGGGATCAACACACTTGCGAATGTTTTTTTTCTTCATAGTTTAATACTTTGGATCCTGTTGTAATTCTTCGTAGTACATTTTAGTTTTGTTCTTCATTGCCCTTTTTCTAAATCTACTAGTAACATACAAAGTTTATTTCTCTCTGTCTCCCTCTTGAAAGTAAATGCCAATGTCTCTGTGGCAATGATTGGGGGTTGATTATTTGCAAACACCTCCAATTTGAAGTTGAAATCATAAAATCATAAACCTTCTGGGTGATAGTTTGTGTGAAGTTTTGGGCAGTACATATTTTTTGAATTTTGGATTTTGTGATTTAGTGTAAGTCAACTTTGAACACCTTGCATTGAGTGGTTTGACATTCCTCACCTGAAATTCTAAATTCATTGCAAAACCATCTTAGTGCTATTCACAATTGAATCACAAAATAATAAGCATACAAATTCATAAATGACTTTTTTGGAATAGTACTGTTTGGCAATGTCGTACATGTTATTTTTAAAGAGAAATAAAAGTTTCAAAATAAAGTATTCAGTTTTTTTCACAGTTAAGTTACACAGCTGATCTCATCAACATTGGCCTCAGATCCAATTTTTTTAGCATTGTACACTGTTAACTATATTAATCAAAGATAACCTTTGACACAAGATGACCAGGTGGTTAGAATCCTGGGATGAGGTCAGAGAGGAAGTAGCAGAAGACCTAGAGCATTAGAAAACAGAAGCAGTGAAGAAAAATAAAGGACAACTAGTAACTTGAATAAGAGTAAATCTCAAATAATTTTAGCACCTATTTACATAATCATAGACCGCTCATGGTATCCTATTTGCTTTTAACCCATATTCTACTGGTAAACAATATACACCAGGAAAAAAAAATAGTCACTTGTCAAGTGACATCAGAAAGTGCAAAGGACCCTTTGTAATTTTCAATGCTACTTGTAGCCAAGTGATCAGTGTTTTTTCCTGGTGATAAATCTTTATATTACTTGCATGGATCTGAATATGGAATTGCATCCATCCTTATCACATTTAAAATTAAAGGGTGTTCTGATTGGGGCATTTCCAGCCCTCCTTTTCATCTTTTGCATTGCCTTGGTGTTGTAAATTTTTTGGTTAGTCACAAACTGTCCCTCATGTCAGATTTTCAGGTATTTCAATAGATGAGGTGAAGAGGGGAGGAACTATCTTTAAGAAACCAAGGATAGGACCAAGGAGCTAGTAGGGATGAAATATGCTCAGACTTGGTGATTGATTTCAAACATCTGAAGCAGACTCAAGTGAACAACTAGAGAGCCCCCTTGCAAGATCCAAAGGAGGCCTGGACAGGTGAAAAGTGAAAACAGGACAAGACCACAAGGCCAGACAGGGAAATAACAGGACAGGGCCAAATGGCCAGACAGGATAGAGGACAGGGACCACTTGGTTAGACAGAAAATTATTGACCACATGGTCAGACAAACATGGCCACACCAGGAAAAAACAATGATCACTTGATGGCAAGTTACATTTGGACAACTTCAATCATCTATCCTCCATCTATCCACTGCTACTCCTTAAATTACTTTAAAACACAATTGGGTATTCATTTGTCTACCTTGCATAACCAGGGGCTGTGCCTGCTCATAACAACTCTTTCTGCCTTCTGTGAATATAAGTGTTGGGTAGCTGCTCAGCACTTCTCAGCTTTGATTAAAATAGGTACATAGCTCAGTGGAAACTTCATTCCCAACCTCATTTATGTGCCTTCCTTCTGCCCAAAATTTGTGTCTGAGCTGCACCAGACTGAACACTGAACTGAACCAAACTGACACTGAGCTTCACTAGGGCTAATACTGAGCTGCTAGAGTGAAAACTGAACTCCCCTAGGGGGAATATTGAGCTATGCTGGAGTGAACACTTATAAGCTGTGCCAGACTGAACACTCATCTGTGCCAGAGTTTGCGCTTAGCTTTGCTTTTGTGACTCCTGAGCTCAGCCAGGGAAAACTGATGAGCAACAGAAAAAAAATGAAACCAGTGAAAACTGAGCAGAATCAGTGAAACTGAGCAAAATAAGTGGAAAATGAGCAGAATTAGTGAAAATGAGCAGAATCAGTAGTAAAAAAAGGGCAGAATCAGTAAAAATGGGCAGAATCAGTTAAAACTGAGCAGGATGTGGGAAGTGCACAGAATCAGTCAAGACTTAGAAGAATCTTTGGAAACTGAGCAGAATCTGTGGAAACTGAGTAGAATCTGTGGAAACTGAGCAGAATCAGTGAAAATGAGCTGAATCAGTGAAGTGTGATGAGCCAGTGGAAAAGGAACTATTAAATCAAACCACCAAAGATCATATGTACAGGAAGAGTAGGATTAGAGCAGCGTTGTAGCTGCAACCAAAGTTGCAGAATGTCACTTGTCATCAAGTGAGAACTGTTTTTTCCTGGTGCCACTTGGCTGTACAGTAATAAGACTGAACACATGGTTTTACAAAAAGTCATTAAATTTGAGGAGTGGGTGGACAGGAAGCAGATAATTCTGAATTCTGAAACCTCAGTTTTACTAAGATGCCTTGCAATTGCCTGTGGTTGCATTCAAAGAGACAAATGCCAAGCCACCTCTGCTTGGCCTTCTGAAACAAGTGTCTTGTGAAGGAACTCATATTTTTCTTGAATCACATTGCAATTGTGAGGGACAGGCTTTCTGCAGAGATTCCAGCAGTTGCTTTCACAATTCTTGGCAAGTGAATGGTGGCCAGAAATTTTTAAGGTGCACCCAACCTTCTTATTACTTGGTTTTCAAGAACAACAGGAGAAAACTCACCACAAAGTGAGCAGGCAATGTAAATTTTCTTTCCAGTCTTCAATTTGGAGACTGCTGTTCCTGGGCCCATGTGGACACAAATGTCTTCAAATCTTCAACACAGGTGAACATGTATTCAGGTGGTGGGTCCATTGGATCTAGGAAATTAACCTCCATTAGGTCCAATTGGAAATGGTATTCAGAATAAATTTTGCAAGATTATGAAAGTTTAGAAGTTATTGCTTCATCAGGTTCTGATGCTTGTATTGTATCTTACAAGTTATTATATGTAATGGGATAAAAATGGGAAAATTAACTCATACCTAGAAGGGTAGAGGTAAAATGCTTATGGCTGTGTAGTTGGTTGTGGGTGAAGGATTTTAGTAAAGGTGGAAAAGTGACAATGAAGGATTTTAGTAAAAGTGAAAAAGTGTCAAGGCAATTGAGTTGATTTGAAGGAAATGGGAGATAGCAGTTTTAGAAAAAGAGGTGGTTGATGAGGGTGATACCAATGGTGGGCCGCTACACTATGCTACACTATTTGAACTCTAACTATTAGCATAGCAGTTATTTTTTTGCCAGAAAATTTGTAGTGTTAGCTGACGCTACACTCCGCTAAACTAACAGTTAGTGTAGCAAGAAATGTTTCAGCCAATTTTTTTTGTAGTGTTAGCTTTGGAAAATAACCGCTACACTAACAAGTAGCTTAATTGTTTTTCTGCTAACACATATTGAAGTTACCATTAGTGTAGCGGCATCAGATCTACACTACGCTACACTAAAGGTTAGCTGTTAGCTGAATTTTTTCACACTAAATGTTAGCTGTTAGCTGTTTTTTTCCCACTAAATGTTAGCTGTTAGCTAAATTTTTTCCTGCTGAATGTTCCCACTACACTATGCTCAAATAGTGCATTGTGTTGGCCCGCAGCCAGCTGAGGGAACAGTCTGAACAGATTTGTTTGGGTGGATTACATCCCTTCTTGTTTTATCAATAGTTGTGATGATGTGCTTGGGCAAAGAAAAGGATGTGAGAACGTTGAACGTTTTTCTCTTGCACAAATTGTCTTGCATTGAGGCTGTGATTCTTTTAAATTAATATTTTCATGAATCCTGTTGAAGCATTTCTTTTCCAACTTTGCTTGCTTCCTTTGAGTTAAATAAGCATTTCTTCTCATTCTCTGATGGGCATTCTGATTACTGTTCTGGGAAATTTCCATATGAGCAAGATGTGTTATTCAATTGAAATTTGCCCTGGCAGTAATCATATTTCCCAAAGAAATGAAGGAAATACATATCCAAAAATTGGAAAGAGAAAAGATGGAAAAGAGACAAACAATTTTTTTTGAAAAAAAAAAAAATTAAATTCAAGAGAGAAATTAGAAAAAAAAACAGAAATAAGCTGTTTTGATTGCTGTAGTTGCACAAGTACAGGAGTTAAAACAGCATTTTGATTGCTTGACTTGTGAAAGTTGAGATTCTTGATTGCTTTACTTGCACAAGTACAGGATCCTAATTGGGCAGAGTGGACCAGCTTTGACCTCAGACAGTGGAATTTATCACTCCTGCTATACTATAAGTAACTGCAACATACCTAATCAGTGTCACCCTCATTGGTGAGTAGTATTTGTTATGAGGGAGACACTGATTGGGTATGTTGCAGTTACTTATAGTGTAGCAGGAGTGATAAATTCCACTTTCTGGGGTCAAAGCTGGTCCACTCTGCCCAATTAGGTTCCTGTACTTGTGCCAGTAAAGCAATCAAAAATCTCAACTTTCACAAGTAAAGCAATCAAAATTCTGTTTTAACTCCTGTACTTGTGTGACTACAGCAATCAAAACAGCTTATTTCTGTTTTTTTTTTCTAATTTCTCTCTTTATTTATTTATTTTTTTTTCAAAAAAAATTGTTTGTCTCTTTTCCATCTTTTCTCTTTCCAATGTTTGGATATGTGTTTCCTTCATTTCTTTGGGAAATATGATAACTGCCTGGACAAATTTCAATTGAATAACACATCTTGCTCATATGGAAATTGCCCAGAACAGTAATGAGAATGCCCATCAGAGAATGAGAAGAAATGCTTATTTAACTCAAAGGAAGCAAGCAAAGTTGGAAAAGAAATGCTTCAACAGGATTCATGAAAATATTAATTTACAAGAATCAAAGCCTCAAGAAAAGACATGTTTGCTATACTCCCACAAGTATAGCCCTAAACTAACAGTTAGTGCACTGCAAAAGGGCACTACACTAACAGTTAGCATAGCTGAAAAGAGTTCTACGCTAACAGTTAGTGTAGCTGAAAAGAGCGCTACACTAACAGTTAGGCTAGCTGAAAAGAGCGCTACACTAACAGTTAGCATAGCTGAAAAGAGTGCTATGCTAACAGGTAGCATAGCGTTTTTTCCAGCTAACACCACTAAAAATCAGCCAACAAGAAATTCTGTAGTGTTAACTCTTTTTTTTGATGTTGCTAACACTACACTACCCGCTATTTTCTTTTTTGACAATTTTTTTCAGTGTTAGCTGAAGAAATCTTCAGCTAACAATAACTTTTTGTTAGCGTAGCGACAAAAGCTAACATTACGCTACACTACAGCTAATGTTAGCGTAGCGGGCCCACTGTTGGTGATACAAGATGAATGAGTATGTGGAAAAGAGATGGTAAAGGTATGTTTTAAAAATAAACCAAAGTGGAGAGTTTATTCCAGATTTGGTAAACACATCATTGAGGTGACAAGTTTGAATAGAAAAGTGGATAGGTGTTTGGCTGAGTAAGCTACATTTGGCCTTTCAAGCGGTGCAGGCTACAATAAGCTTCCTCTGGGGAATAGGCTTACACACACAATTGGTGTGCCTGTGAGGCACACAAATCCTGATTGGTGTGCTCAACGGCGGCCCATCCACCCACACACCAATATGTATGCGGGTGGGACCGCACACCCTGGGTATAGCCCATGGGATATAGTCTCCCATAGGCTATACCCATAGCCTATGGGATATCTGCCCGCCGGCACTCCAATGGATACACATAATGTATGCATGTGTATCCATTGGCTTGCCGGTGCACGCCAATGGATTATGTCAGAGATGTCCAACTTGGAAATCTCTGACAGCCAGGAGGAATTCTTCCTGGCCAACAACACCCACTCCCATGGCCCTGGGGGTGGGTGTGCTGCCCTGTTGGCATGTTTGGCCGGAACGCCAAGGATTAGCCATGGGCGGGCCAAACCTTGGAGTGCCCGCCAAACACACCAAGGTGCATTGGCGTGCGGGAAAAACACACCATTTTGGGTTGGCATGCACCAGGGGCGTGTGTTTATCAATGCCCTTGTTAATCAGTAAATACAGGTAAGGAATCATCTTGATTCTTGTGGCTTACCATTTGAGGTGAGTTTAATTATCTGACAGCCTTGCATGCTTCATGCAATGGAGCATGAAGCAGAGATGCTTGAATATTCCCATAGATGAGATTTCAGAGATTTAATTATCTTTGTTTGTCCATTGGGTTTGGTGAGAAAATCAGCATGAATTTTAGCCAATGAAATGTACTGAAGCTGAATTGATTTATTCATGAGTAATTCTTGAATAAAGTGTAGCCAAAGATCCATTTGCTTGGTGCAGAATCCATTCTGGCTAACTTGACTGAGTTCCAGATCAATGGCCCCACGGTTTTCAATTAAAATTTTAGTAGGAGTGGAGAGATAAAAGATTCCAATCTCTTGAGAGAGGTTTTCTAACCATTTGAAATATTTGCACAATTCAGCAAGACCCTTATACTTGGCCTCAGTGGGTAATAACAATACCATAGGTTGTTGAGTTTGATTTCCACAAAACAAGGTGGTTATTGATGGTAATGGTGAATCCAGTATGAGATCTTTGCTTGTCAGGGAAATTTCCCCAGTCTGCATCAACACCTGCTGAAAGAGGGTTAGGCTGCGTCACTGAGAATGTTAGGCCCTTGGAATTGGTGCCTTTGAGGTATTGAAGGACTTGAAGTGAAACCTTGTAATGTGAAAATATAGGGTGCTCAAGGAATTGGGATAGTTTGCTCACAGTGTATGATATTTTGTTTTGAGTAAGAAGGCTGATGTAATTGAGCAATCCAATCATTTCTTGGTATTCAATTTTGAGGGTTTGAAGCTGAAATAATTCTTGTTCAGTTTCTTGTTGCAAGTGGGATCTGGGATCAAGTGGACAAGAGGCACTGTCAAGATGTTCAAAATCAAATTCAACAATTTTTGCTCAATTTATTGAGACTGATTGAGGGTTAGTTGGTCCTTGTTCCTGTTGAGTTTCATCCCAAGAAGGAATGAAGTTTCTCCCATATATTTTATTGAGAATTCCTTCATCATTTCATTGCAAAAATATTCAGGGTCTTCACCAATTATGAAGAGATCATTGATGAGAGAAAAGATCCAAAGAGGCTTGGGAGAGGTTCTCCAGAAGACACAAGGGTCAGCAACTGAGGTAGAGAAGCCAAGTCTGTTGAGAAAACTACTTAGCCTTTTGTACCAGGCCAGAGATGCTTTCTTAAGCCTGTAGATGGCCTTATGAAGCTGAAGCATTATTTTTTTACCTGTCTTTCAGCCTGGAGGAGGAAGAATAAATACCAACTCATCCAGAACACACGTAAGAAATGTGTCAGCTATGTGTATGAAACACTGGCTTAATTTCTATAAAAAGCCAGGTACTATCACTGTGCTGAAAGGTTATCTGAATAATAATTACTATTATTCTCTCTATAGTTTCCAAACTATGCACAGAGGATAACCTAAACTCCTTTTTAATTGCTTATTTGGTATACAAATTAGTCAATCAGGAGAAGACTAACAGCTAACCATATAGGTTTGGCTATCTTTTCTGTCTTTTTGAGAGATAAGTAACAATAAAAATTGTTACAAGCAGCTGGCAAGCACTTGAGCTGATTGGCTACTGTCAGAGGTGGCAGTCTTGCAGAAACTGCTTTATAAGGAGTAGTTCAAGGTCTAAGATGGGGAGGTTCTAAGGTAACTTGATAACTAGTCCAGTAAACAAGGTGGGTTGGATAATAAGGGGATAGCACTACTCTAAAATTAGGAGGAGAATATTAAGGGTACTTACTAATGTGGTACTGGGGAATATGCTTAGGATCCAATCCAAGGCCAGGAAATGGCCTCCTTGTATATTCTAGAGGTCTTCAGGGGAAGGTTCTAGAATGTTGTTGTATATTCTGCTCTAAGGTATTACAATTTAAATGCACTATGATGCTATGGGAATTGTATTGAATTGAGCACAGTATTGTCTATGTCCCCATGACCTCATGACATGTATGTATAACCAATCACATCATGGGACATTTCATTTAATAGAACAATACTGGGAAATTACCACGCACTTAGGTAATTTCTTTCTTATAAGCATAATCTTATTTATTATTATATTTATGCAAATAAGCTTATTGTCTCTCAGCTTTTATGACAATAATTTCTAATCCATAATTTATACTTTTTATTCCCTTTTTCTTAAAGTATCTTTATTATATGATAAAGGACTAGAAGGAGTAGGAATTTAGTGGTGGTTTGAGTGAGCTACCCCACTTAATTTTACATTCTGAGTTCATTGATGTATTAATATTTCATGATATATTATTATTTAAAGTAGTAATACATTAATTTTGTTGTATTTTATAGTTTAGTCAGTTCTTAGGATACTCTGGAGTATCTCTAGGGCTGACAAAATGCGCTTTGGATGTTGAGTTGATGTATCTGTAGTTTGTTGATTATTGCATGAGAAAGGAGCATTTGTAGAGAATTTGGTTTCCCAGTGGGCGCGTATTTGAGGTTGAAGTTAAGCCCATGTGTCTTTTTAAACCCTTGAATGCAGATTTGTGCTTTGTATTCAATGAATTCATTCTTGCTCCCAAGTTTCTTCTTATATTCCCGGAATGAGATGAGTTGAGTGGAATCTCTGGCCAAAAGTTATGAAATAACATGTTCTCAATTTCCTGCTCTCCTTCTGCACGCCATTGTTAATGTTCATCACAGTGCATTGCTTGAGAATGATGCTGAGGTTCAATGGCAGCTGAGGCAAGAATTGTGGCTGGTTGTTGAGAGTGTTTGATACATCCCCTTCAAATAAGGTGGGATGAGGTCCCAGAAACAGAGTTAGGTGTTGCTTGATTGGTCTCTGATCATATTTATTGAGTGATGAATTAGAGGAATGATCCAAAGATTCATCTTTCTCCATAAGATCTTGTTGCGGAACCAACATGTCTGATTAAGGAGGTGGGATTATGTCAGTTGCATCATCATCAAAAGGAAGATTGAGAGTACCCAAGGAGCTGGGTGAGGAATCATGTGATTAAATTTAAATGCTGGGATTAATGGCCGCTAGTGTTGGAAAAACAGATTCATCAAAGTAAACATGTTTTGTTTTGATTATACATTTTTTGATGATCCGCGCTATGTGATAAATCAAGAAATCATTGCTGTATCCAATGAAGATACCGTCCCAGGAGATCAGATCAAACTTAGTAGTTGATCTGAGCAGATTGGGTTTGATTACCCAAGCCTTGCAGCCAACCGGGCAAAAGATGGAAATGTTGGGAGCCGGTTTGAAGATTTGCTCAATTGGAGATATTTGACTTTTGCTAAGGGATGGCAAGAAATTATTGGTGGCCATAGCTGTTAGAACTGCTTCACCCCACCATTCCTTAGCTAGATTTAACTTTAATCATACATCTGGCCATTTTGATGATCTTTTGTGTTGAGGTGTACAAGGTGGTGACACATTGTGTTGGATTCCTGCCTCAAGAATAATCAAGGAAAGATTATTGTTGCAGAATTCTACCCCACCATCTGTGATGAGTTTCTTAATATAGTTACTGGTCTGCTTTTCAAAGAAGTTTTTAAATTCCATAATAGCCCGAGTGGCTTGATTCTTTGTTTTGAGTAGTGACACACTGATGAAACCAGTGTGCTGATCAAAAATTGTGGAAAAATACTTTGCACCCAATTTGGTTGATGGCGAGACCGGTCCAACAATATCACTGTGTACAACCTCAAGAGAATGTTCTGTTTGATTGAAATGGCCTTGGAAGGGAATACAACTAGCTTTACCCTTCATGCAAACATTGCAGCTACTTTTGGTGACTAGAGAGATGTCAGAGATGGTGGCCTTGATGTGTGCAATACTGGCATGTTCAAGTCTGGCATTCCGGTGACAGATGAGAAGATGATAGGGGAATAGTTTAAAGGCCTGATGTGGTGGTTGATTTCTAGAATGCCATTGTAAGATTTTCAGGTGAATTTGATGGGATTGTCAATTTCAAAAACAATCATTGAATCTCAGAGAGTGATTGTGGTGGATTGCGTGTTCATTGAAGTGAGAGATAGAAGATTTATTTTCAAGCAAGGAACAAAGAGTGAATAAGGAAGAGACACTTTTTTCCAGAGGAATCTAGTATTTTTGCCATTCCTACGCTTGTGACCAGAAGTCTGGAATTGCTGCTGCCAGTGCTAATGGGAAGGTGAAATTCTGAGACGGTGTTGAAGAATAAAAGGACATTGAACATATGATGTGACACTCCTGAGTAAAGAACTGTAGCGTGATTCATTGGTGACGTATGTAAATCCAACACTGTCATAATGTTGGTGAATGCAGGCTTTTCACATTGAGAAGAGGATGTCTCTGGTATTTCTGAGGAAGATAATCCTGCTTGGTTGATGTATGACTTTGGCTTTCAAACCGGCCTATGAGAGCCTCATGGTTTCCCATGAGCTCCTCATTCAGCAGAAAGGAGTCCCCTAGCTCTTGTTGGCTAGAGGAGAGCTTAGTGACTATGGCACTGGTGATTTTTTGACTTGAGATAACATGATAAATGGCTATGAATTTGGTAAGGCAGGTTTTGATTCCATGTAAGAATTCCAGCAGACTTCTCTCAAACTTGATTTATTGCCAAACAGTGAGGCAACAGTTGTAACACATTGTGGTGTTTCTATATATTCCTGAGATTTTGTGCCACATGAGGTATCCATTGTCTTCAGTTTCAGTGGTTGAGATACTGTTGTAAAGCCTGTTGCTTATCTTTATTCAAATGTGGTGTCCGTAAGTGACTTCCTGAGTCAGGTGTTAGGGGTTTTTCATGGGTCTTGCTATATGTTGCCCCAAAGATCACAACTCCTAAGCAAGCTCCTGTGTCAGATTTCCAATCTCTTCCGCTCACATTCTCTCATCCTAAAATTCCCCATTCTCAATATCAATTTAAACTCCCTTTTATTATCATCAATCATTCAGTCACTCTACATTCTAAGTAGGTTTAAATTAAAATCACTCAGCATAAGGTTGTTTTAAATCACTCTACTGAATGGTAGTTCTATTATCACTCTGGTGTTTTCCCAGTTTTATGATTACTCTGGTATTCTGCCAGGTTAACCATCACTCTAGTATTTTGCTAGTTTTATTTACTCATCACTGTGTCTGCTACTATTCTGAGTAGTGTATTCATTTATTTTTTTGTTTGTTTTTAGTCACCTAGGCCCGTGCATTGATATTTTCACGCCGATGGGCGCACGCCCACGCCCATTGCACACCGATAAAAAAAAAGGTGTGCTGACCGCACGCCTTTTTTTATTGGCGTGCGGGCTGCACGCCCACCCCTGGGCATCAGCACGCCTGTAGATGGGCGTGCGGGCTGCACGCCCATCTACAGGCGTGCGACACTGCAGGCGTGCAGTCGCACGCCCTTTTCATGTGTATAGGCAGGGGCGTGCCCCTGCCTATACACATAGATCGGCGGACCGCCGACCTATTTATATAGGAAGGGGCACGCCCCTTCCTATATACATGCTGATGTCATGCGTACAAAACAATGTACGCATGACATAAGGATCCTTCCCCCCCGCCCCCTCCCAGCCTCCTCGACCGGGAGGGATCCCGGTCGAGGAGGTATACAACCTCCTCACCCGGGAGGGATCCCTCCCGGTCAAGGAGGTTGTATAACCTCCTCGACTGGAGGGGGATTCCCTCCCGGGTGAGAAGGCTGTATGGCCTCCTTGACCGGGAGGGATCCCTCCCGGGTGAGGAGGTTGTATGGCCTCCTTGACCGGGAGGGATCCCTCCTGGGTGAGGAGGTTGTATGGCCTCCTCGACCGGGAGGGATCCCTCCCGGGTGAGGAGGTTGTATGGCCTCCTTGACCGGGAGGGATCCCTCCCGGGTGAGGAATGTATGCATGACATAAGGATCCTTCCCCCCCGCCCCCTCCTAACCTCCTCGACCGGGAGGGATCCCGGTCAAGGAGGTATACAACCTCCTCACCGGGGAGGGATCCCTCCCGGTCAAGGAGGTTGTATAACCTCCTCGACCGGAGGGGGATTCCCTCCCGGGTGAGGAGGTTGTATGGCCTCCTCGACCGGGAGGGATCCCTCCCGGGTGAGGAGGTTGTATGGCCTCCTTGACCGGGAGGTATCCCTCCCGGGTGAGGAGGTTGTATGGCCTCCTCGACCGGGAGGGAATCCCCCTCTGGTCGAGGAGGTTGCAGTCCTCCCCGGCAGGGCGTGCGGCTGCACGCCCATCCTTGGGGTGTCGCACGCCTGTAGATGGGCGTGCAAACTGCACGCCCATCTACAGGCGTGCCCACGCCCATCTACAGGAGTGCCCACGCCCATCTACAGGCGTGCCCACGCCCAAGGATGGGCGTGCAGCCCGCACGCCGATAAAAAAAAAGGCGTGCGGGCTGCACGCCTTTGTTTTTAAGGGCGTGCGTGGGGTGGGCGTGCATTTATCAATGCCCCCTAGGCCCCCTTTGGATCTTGTCAGGAGGCTCTCTAGTTGTGACTATGTGAGTCAGCTCCTTATGTTTGAAATAAAATGATCAAGTTTGAGAAAAAACATCTTTTTCACCCTGATCCAAGCTCCTTGGTCCAATCAGACCCTTCATCACAATTGCCCCCATTCTTGAGGGGGCTTGATAAATGCACGCCCACGCCTGGGGCACACCAACCCAAAATGGTGTGTTTTTCCGGCACACCATTTTGGGTTGGCGTGTTTGGCGGGCACCCCCAAGGATTGGCCCGCCCATGGCCAATCCTTGGCGTGCCAGCCAAAAACAGCAGCTATGTTGGCATGTTTGGCGGGCACGCCAACAGTCCCGCACACCCACCCCCCTGGGAGTGGGCTTTGTTGGCCGGGAGGGAATCCTCCAAGCCAACAAGGCTGTATAACCTTGTTGGCCAGGAGGATTTCCTCCTGGCCAATGAGGTTATACAACCTTTTCTGTCAGCCACTGAGTACATATCACAGTAACTGACATGTACCACGTAACTGCAAGTATTAATAATTATTATTACCCTAATAATAATTACTATTCTTATCTGGGTTTATTATTATTTATTATTATTCATTATTATACCTTTAAAGAAAAATAACTACAAGTAATATTAATTATTATTATCCTTAATAATAATTACTATTCTTTAGTTATTATTATTATTATTATTATTATTATTAATTAATCATTATTACCTTAAAGAGTAATAACTTATTATTATTAAAGTACACTCATTAAAATAGTTAATATAATTGCTTTAATAATACATTCATTAAATAACACATGAATAATTCAGGTTACTCTGAACTCTTGTTATACAAGACACATAACTTGTAGGCCCTTTTTCCACCTTTCACATGAAATATCCAGAGTAACAGATGTCACTCTTTTCCCTCTGATTACGCCCACATTCCTTATCATTGGAATATTTCACGTATAAGATATGTACTTGAATATCTTGTAAATAACAGAACTTATTAATATTATAATAATTAATACTTATAAGATGTGTCAATAACAAATGACACAATTATAAGTTAATATCCTTATTAATATTAATAACAGATCAATTAATACAAATTTCATGATGTGATCCAATTCCACTAAGGACTACAGATCAAAGATGTGTCCCATAACACTGCCTTAGTAGAAATCACCTCATAACCTTAACAGATCCTCCCAAGAGGATATGTCTTTCCCCTGAAGCTCCCCAGTACCTCCCAGGTCCTGGAAGCGCTCATAGTTCCCCCCTGAGGAGATCTTACAATATATAAACAGAATGTAAATAGTTGTTTATCCCCCAGAGAATATTTAGAACACCTTAGCACAGTACATACCATAGAGTTATTTACCTTTCTTGGTTCCCATTCTCCACCAATACCCCAATTCTTGATAATCTATAGTTTAATACTGTTATTACCTCAAGAATTTGCCACAACCTACCTTGAATAAGGTAGAAACCACAAACCCAAGTTGAGTCTCTCCTTGGATGCCTATTAATAATCTGTATTGATTTGGATGCACCTAATTAGAGCAAGCCTCTCAGAAAAGACTTACTGATTGAGGAATAACCCTTTTACAGGACTTTTAACCAACAAAAAACACTTTACATCATCAACCTGACTCAGTTACAACCATTAACCACGGTTAGTTTCACACCCAGGCTGACATCTTCCGCCGGGAGGAAATCCTCCCGGCCAACATGTTTGTATAGCCTTGTTGGCCGGGAGTAAATCATCGCGGTGGACAAGGTTGTATCAAGGTTGTATAGCCTTGTTGGCCAGGAGGAAATCCTCCTGGCCGATGAGGTTATACAGCCTTGTTGGCCAGGAGGATTCCCTCCCGGCCAACATCAGAAGCGTGTGCAACTTGCACACACTACTGATGTTTATTGGATACACATACACTATGTGTATGTGTATCCAATACACATAGGCCATAGGCCAGGGTGTGCGGCCCCACCCGCATATCCATTGGCATGCGGGTAGGCCGCTGAGAAGCACGCAAATGGAGATTGGCATGCTTTCAAAGCACACCAATTGCCATTGGCGTGTTTCACACGCACGCCAAACCCGTTGGAGTGCCTGGAAACACACCAAGGGGAATTGATGTGCCTGCCAAACCTGCAAATTTGGGCTGGCGGGGCGTCAGAACCGCCAAATGCCCCTGGCGTGGGCGTGCATTTATGAAGCCTTACTTTCTGAAGGTCAAATTTCAACACCTGATCTTTTTTGCCCATAACAGGTAGTTTCTTTTGAAAAGCAGTGAAGTCAGATATGCAAGATTGTCTTTGGTGATTGGCACAGCTGCAGCCATGTTTTTCTATACCCTTCTAGATTCAATTTCTGAGGTGAATTTGTGTTCCTGTGGGATTTAGAATGTAAATCTGAAAGATTATGAAAGACTAGAAGTCATTGCTTTGTCAGGTTCTGCTGCTAGTATTGTATCTTACAAGTTATTATATGCAATGAGAGAAAAATGGGAAACTTCACTCATACCCAGAAGGGTAGAGTCAGAGTTTTGGGCTGAAACCCATGACCTGCCACATCCCAAGAGAGGAACCCAAGAAAGCTTGTTGCTTGGCTACTGTGGATTGGGTGAGCCGCACATTAGGGCTGATATAGCTTGTGATGAAAAATACTGTAGTAAAATCTTTGTGGAGAATATTTGACTCCTGGAGTCTGTAGATCAGCCTGCAAACCACAGAAGTGGTTTTCAGGGTGATCTGCTTGTGGTCCCAAAGGGAGCTTCCCAGAATCCCTTCCTGCTCAGGTAAGGGAGTCGGGCTTGGAAGGACAAGTCCCTTATTTCTCTGAGCAAGGAGGGATTACAACTTGAGAACCAAAGGAATTGGGTTCTCAAGACAACTTGAAAAACACCAATTGTTCTCAAGTCAACTTGAGAACAATCAGTGGTTGACTTGAGAATCATTAGTGATTCTCAAGTCAACTTGAGAACAACCAGTGGTTGACTTGAGAAACATTGGTGGTTCTCAAGTCAACCTGAAGACACCATGGATTTGAGGTCTCCCAGGCCAAACCTTAAGTTAGTCCGGAAGCCACCCTCAAGACCAATTTTTGTCTTGAAGGTGGCTTTTCATGAGTATTTTTCATGAAGAAAAATGACCTGTCACCAAGGTGAGGGGGGTTGATAAATGCACGCCCCCCCGGGCACGCCCACGCCCACGCACGCCCTTAAAAAAAAAGGTGTGCAACCCGCACGCCTTTTTTTTATCGGCGTGCGTCCTGCACGCCCATCCTTGGGCGTGGGCACGCCTGTAGATGGGCGTGCAGTTCGCACGCCCATCTACAGGCGTGCGACACCCCCAAGGAGGGCGTGCAGCCGCACGCCCTGCCGGGGAGGACTGCAAGCCCCTTGGCCGGAGGGATCCCCCCGGTCGAGGAGGTTATACAACCTCCTCGACCGGAGGGAATCCCCCTCCGGTCGAGGAGGTTATACAGCCTCCTCGACCGGAGGGATCCCTCCCGGTCGAGGAGGTCATACAACCTCCTCGGCCGGAGGGGGATTCCCTCCGGTCGAGCAGGTTGTATAACCTCCTCGACCGGAGGGGGATTCCCTCCGGTTGAGGAGGTCATACAACCTCCTCGGCCGGAGGGATGCCCCCCGGTTGAGGAGGTTGTACAACCTCCTCGACCGGAGGGGGATTCCCTCCGGTCGAGGAGGTCATACAACCTCCTCGGCCGGAGGGATGCCCCCTCCAGTTGAGGAGGTTGTATAACCTCCTCGGCCGGAGGGATCCCTCCCGGTCGAGGAGGTCATACAACCTCCTCGACCGGAGGGGGCATCCCTCCGGCCAAGGAGGTTGTATGACCTCCTTGACCGGAGGGAATCCCCCTCCGGTCGAGGAGGTTATACAACCTGCTCGACCGGAGGGAATCCCCCTCCGGCCGAGGAGGTTGTATGACCTCCTCGACCGGGAGGGATCCCTCCGGTCGAGGAGGTTGTATGACCTCCTCGACCGGAGGGAATCCCCCTCCGGTCGAGGAGGTTGTACAACCTCCTCAACCGGGGGGCATCCCTCCGGCCGAGGAGGTTATACAACCTCCTCAACCGGAGGGGGCATCCCTCCGGCCGAGGAGGTTGTATGACCTCCTCAACCCCTCCGGTCGAGGAGGTTGTACAGCCTCCTCGGCCGGAGCTGATGTCATGCGTACATTGTTGTGTACGCATGACATCAGCATGTGTATAGGCAGGGGCGTGCCCCCTGCCTATATACATAGAAAGGGCGTGTTGGTCGCACGCCCTTTTCTGAACAGGGCGTGCGACCGCACGCCTGAAGTCTTGCACGCCGATGGGCGTGCAGCCCCCACGCCGATAAAAAAAAGGCGTGCGGGCAGCACACCTTTTTTTTTATCGGCGCGCGTTCGGCGTGGGCGTGCCCGGGGGGGCGTGCATTTATCAACCCCCCAAGGTGAGTCCGTGGTGGACATTTAGAATTAGGATAACAACATATTTTGCCTTTTATCTATACAGTTCCAATATTGATTTATATGCCGTGCAACTCCATTCACTGATTTTCACATTTTCTTTTCTCTCTTGCTTTGTTTTATTTGGCCCTACTTTCTGACTTTTTATTTGTTTCTTCCTATTATTTTGTCTCTCTCATCTACATTTTTCTCTATATTTTGTCTCACATTTTTTTGTTATGGTCAAGATTTTAACCATTTTTCAGAGTCTTTTTGAGGGGCTGGCTATTATAACCTCTACATACATGCACTACCTGTTAACATACTATTGTACATAAATGCTTATATAACATTTCTCATTTCCTCTAAAAGACTCCTCACTGGGTGTTGGTGAAACTTCTCTTTTCCTCAATCTCTTTTATTCCTTTTTCACAGACATCCCACGTAAGCAAGATCAATATATAAAATACTATTATTACGTTTCATTTTTTATTATATTTATTTATTTAATTCTTATTTTTATACTAACTACAATACTCTCTTTTATTCATTTTTCACCAACATCCCAATGTGAGCTGCTATATTACAGAGCCTTAGGCCATCTCCACTGCAGGGAGTTATCTGAGCTGATAAATTGAGATTTTTGGGCTGGCAGATACACACTTGCCAGCCTGGAAATCCATGCCTCCACTGTTTTAGCAGAGCCTAGTAGCCAAACACTTTTTCAGCTGCTGTTCAAGTGTCCTTGACTTCACTCTGGCCCAGACATTCCAACCGCTTTTCCAGCAGCTGTCCCAATCACCAGCAGTGCGGTCCCATCCAACCATGTGACAATTTTGGGATCAGCAACCCTGTTAATTTCATCAGAACAAACATTTTTCACAACTTAGTAAGCATTTCAATTTTACTATTATCAAAGAAAATAACAGTTTGCTAACTAATGATTATTCCTTGCACCTTTGGTCCCAATGGGCTACATTAAATATGCACCTGAAATTAAGTCTCTTGCAGTGAGGCTTTATCTTCAGGACAATCCGGTCAACAATATCAACAATCTCCTCAAGAAAAAAAGAGCCTTAGATTGCTTCAACAATGGAAAGTTTTGTTCATCAACACTTAAAGCGTTGTGAGAGACCCAGATCTATACCAAAAACATGGAGCTCCTTTGATCCTGTCCAACAAAGAACAAGATTTTGTTTTAGATATTCTTTCCAGTGATCCAAGCCTCTATCTTGATTAAATACAAAATGTGGTTGAAGAGCACTCCGGAGCTCCTGTGAGCCAGGCAAAAATCCATTGAGAACTCCACCTACTCCTTCATCTCACCACCAAGGTGGCACACACTGTTCACCCAGATCAGTGCCCTATCAAGCAGGCAATCTATACTGAAAAGGTTTCAAACATTCCAGCTAACTTTATGGTTTTTACTGGTCAGTCTGTTTCTTTTTGCTCAATATATCTCAGGTTATTTACCAATGGGATCACTATAACTCAGATGAAATGGCCATCTGCATGGATGCACTCAAACATTTCAGGGCGTGGGCACTTAAGGGGCAGCAAACCGCTTGGCTCCTTTGGACTCACAACACCTGTTGAGTATCACTTTTACCAGCTGTATCATTGGATGGACTCCTTGCAGTTATTGCCCAGGAGGGATCAATTGACCAACTTGATTTTGAATACTTCCTAGAGGAAGTCCTTGTAAGCCATCTCACTGAATCTTTTCTGAATACAACTATGTATCACAGACAATTTTACATCAGATTCCTGCCATGAACCCCTTCCCAGGACAAAACAGTGTCCTCATTATGGACAATGCTCGGATCCACCATGACAGCCATATAGATGAAATTTTTGCCTCTGAACATGTTCTCTTAATCTATCTTGCACCTTACTCACCAGACTACAACCCCATTGAAAATGTTTTGTTGGTAATCAAGTCTCACTTGAAACGCAATCAGATTTTCATTGGAACTGATGAATATGCCGAGATCACAAAGGCTTATTTTAGCAACATAATCACCCCAGATCTTATGTCTTGTGAGCCTGGGTCTCTAAAGTGACAACAGGACACAAGAATGGGGGGCAACAGTTGTATTTCAAGGGATAAAGAAAACAACTGTTAAAGAAGAAAAGGGGGAAAAGAGGGAAAAGGGCAAAAGATTATTGATTGATCTGTGATTCAAATAATCTGAGTGCTCTTTAATTATGATGATCAACAACTTGAAAATTTGGATAAACTGTGCCAGAGTCTTTGAGAAAGCAACAGCCTCTTCACACAAAGGAAAGGTGGAAGGTATCTGAGAAGACAAGTCTAATCAGCCCAGGTTTTTAGACTATGTCAAGCAAGATAGTCAAGGTTCTTTAGAGGGAAACCTATGTGGTTTGTTTCAAGGAAAAACCACAGAAAAAGACTGAAGCAAAGCTGGTTGATCTCTGAGGATGGTTGAAGCTGATCTGATCTGATGATTGGTGCTTGGATTGATCTGATTTGATGATGGATGAGGAAAGGGAAAAGGAAAGGGAAGAAGGGGAGACCGAGAAGGACTACTGTCAGAAGAGCAAGGTTAAGAAAGGGGACTGACTGAAAATACTGGTGAGGTACTGGGTGAAAGAGGCCTTTGTTTGGTTAGAGTGGTGAGCTGTAACTTGATGAATCCTTGGTGATCTGAGTTGGTGGTTCTGGGTGTCTTTTTTTTGTTTGTGTATCCTGCCTGCAACGGGGGATACACCAACTTCGAAAATTTTCAAGGTTTGCTTATGTAATCTAACATGTAGATGTGGTTGGCTGGCCTTGTTTCACCTGCCCAGCCAGCTGTAGCGTAGAATTGTTTATTTAATTACTCCATGAAGGAGTTGAGAAATTACAAAGTGTTCAGTGAACACTATGGTCAAATTTTAATGAAGAAAAAGAATTTGAATTCAAAACAAGGTTTAAACCTCAGGGTAAAAAGACATAATGCATTTGGGACTGGGATTAAGATAATGAGTGATAAAGGCAGACTTTAGGTCAGCTGCACTGACTCTAAGGTTGACATGTCTAGTGAATTTTGCGGATGTGGATACTTTTAGTTAACTTGTAATTTTTATTGCTCAATTTTTTGTAATTAACTCATGATTCCAGATCCTCAAAGTGCTATGATAAAGCCAAAGGAGAGTCTTCCTTTGGAACAAAAAACCCTCACGGCTGGGAACACAGGCCTATTGGGACAGAAAATATTGCCAAGAGCTATCTAACTTCTGCAAGGCTGGTGATGAGGGAGAGGTATGGTTTGGGGAGGCAAGCTCGGATGAGATCCTTGACTGCATTGCTTTTTACTTACCCTGGCCGATGAACCCGACCAAGCTCAGTTTCTCTAGCTTGGGCTCAGAGGATGGACAGGGACCATTAATGGATGCTCGGACTGACACCCAGATTCTCAATGGTAATATCATGCCACCATTTCTCTGTCTCTATCAAGATCTATGATTTTGAGACAATCAATCAATTCATCAACCTTCTTAACCTTTGTTAGTTGGATGTGGTTACGGTCAAATCCTCTTCCTCCTCTCCCAGGGCCTCTCAGATTGCCCACTCCAAAGGTATCAAAGGACTCCATCTAGAAGTAAAGGTCAGAGAGCCTATTGACCTGTGTCAATGTTAAAACAATTCTGATTTAATCTATGTATATTTGCATGAAGAGACTACATGATCAGAGAGTAACATATCAAGGCTGGGTAATACAGATAAAATAGGATTGAGAGGGGATTTGTTATTTGTTTTTTGATGCGCACAGGCAGTTAGAAAGGAAGTGTTAAATAGAGGGGAGAGGCAAGATAAGTGGGGTATAATGGGTGTACACTGAGCTAAACAATCCTATCCATTGAGTGGTGCTTGATTTGAGTCAAATGAATGCTCAAGTTGTTGAATCCCCTCCAAAAAGAAGATGTGCAGCCCCAGGAGTAAACCCATACATAAATACAAGCATTTCATATGATAACAAACGGAAGAAACTCCAGTGAGTTATTCCAAGGAGAGTCAATTGGGCACAAGTTTGATTTTCAAGAGGTGGGATCTCAGCAATATTGAGATACTCTTCTATTCTAACTGCCTCCATCGCTTGAGATGATGAAGGGTGTGACACATGAAATGAATTGGGAAGTTGATGTGGATTCAAGGTGTGGGTTGGATTGATTAAAGGGAAAGTGGCATAATTATAGGGGATTGGACCAGATTTGGTGAGGGTGTGATTGAAGAAATACTAGAATATAGAGGGACATTGGCTGGGTTATTGGCAGTCTTGGCAGATACTTGATTTGATGACGGGAATTCAGCGCAGGCTGTAACTGGATGAATTGGTTGAGCAACAAAGCTTGAGCTGATAAATCCATGTTGAGGATCACTTGTTTGAATGTCATCTGAGCAGGGCTGAGCCTGTTTGGTGTGTTTTTAAGTATCTTGATTTTGGATGGGCCAGATGCATTGCTCCTTTTTGCAGAGTAGTTGGAGCAAGCAGAGGAAATTGATCTCTCAGAAGTAGACATACTCTCATCAATCAGTAAATCACCAACATCGCCTGCTTGCTGGCCAATATTGGGAAGTTCTTTCTTTGGTGATTTGATTGTTGTCAACTTCCTGTACTCTATTCCACTGATTGTGGCGTGTACAGAGAGGAATAAAAGAAGATATTACACTTTTAAAGTGTAAATAAAGGATTATAAGCTTTATAATATATTCACTATAGTGTAAAAACACTTAAGCAACAAATAAACAGGTTCTAAATGCCTGCTAGCAGACTTCTAGTGGAAAGAAAGTTCCACAGAAGGGTTAACCAGAATATGAAATGGTTCTTCCAAAAGAATTAAGTAATATTAATTTATTGGGGGGAGTGTTTTTTGAGGAATTTTAACTAATAAGATAGTTATAAGGGAAAAGGCCAGTCCTCCTTACTTACAGGAGAAGGTTGGTAGCTTATAATGAGTTGTATAAGTATGGTTTAAAATTGATGAGGAGGTTATCTTCAATTTAGTGAAGAAAACCTCCTCTTAAATAATAAAATCATTATTCTTTCACATGCTTATTGGAAGCAGTGATCAGAGTATGATCACCAGGGGGAAGTGATCACCCTGTTCGTGATCAGATGTGAAATATGGTGTCATTTCTATTTGAAATTACCCCATAAATATTTCACATTAACTATATTTGGTGGTAAATATTTATTTCAGCAATAATTATTTATTTCACTAAGAAATACTTGTGAATAAATTATCTAGGGACCAGAGCTTGAAAAAGCGCTTGCCCTGAAGGATCATTGATTTAAAATCACATGTACTATGTATCTAATACACAATACATAAACTATTTACTTAAATATATATGTAATCTTATAGTATATATTACCTTGGGGTATGCTGGGATTTTCCAGGATTTTCATGGAAAAAGCTATACAAATAAATGGTTCTTTATCCATTTATTGCATGTTTGAAAATTGATTTGCCAAGGATTTTCTTTAACTAAATGGGCATTAATAAAAAAAACCCGGTTTGTCCGCGTTCACACCCGGTTTTCTGCGTGCAGTGCACCCAATTTTCCGTGCGGGCACCCGGTTTTTTGTAATTTTCAATTTTTACGCAAATAGCATATGGAGGGGGGCATGTGATGCGCGCAACCTCCCAAATCATCCTCATTCAACATTTTATTTAAAACAAATAAGATAAATAAGATAAATAAGTAAAACAAGTAAAATAAACAAAATGAAATAAAATAAATAGAATAAATGAAATGAATAAAATAGATAAATAAAATAAAAAGCAAGAGACATAATTGCAAGTTAATAATTTATTAATAAATAATAAATGTAATAAACAACAAAGAGACATTAGTACAGACTAAGAATGTGCACACATAATAAGTATAAGAAAGAGAAATTGTTATAAACACTACTGATAACAACTATAAAATGCTTAAAAATGGTGAATCTATGCCTGAATTACATTCCTGAACCCATATGTAATGTGTAATAATTATCTTACATTTAACACTCCAAAGCATCATACAATGTACCATACCTCTGTGTATCATTATATTTCCATTTCTTTGTCATGAAATCTGATAATAGGGGGTATCAAATATGACCAAATCCACGATTATCTAATCAACGGGTTTCACCAAATCCACAATTATGAAACCAGTGGATAAAAATTCCAAATAATGCCATTATTTGCACTAGACGTGTCAAGTATCAACAACAAAAACCCCAATATAATTACAAAAACCATGATTCTCCACATTTCAACCAATCAAAACTCAGGATCCAAACTTGCAATATACAACCCCAATACAATCAATTATCCTCCACGATTCAACCCCAACCAACAATAAATTGTTGCCAATACAACTCCACCCAGTCACAAACCCAAACTTGTTCTTCAGTTTTCCTCAAAATTTGGTAAGTTTAGTCAATTATAAACTTGCTTGCAGAAAAAACATTAATCAATCATTCCCTGATCCCAGAACGATGCCTATCAAAAAAACAAATAAATTCATCACCATTTAACAGCTACAAGGACAAGTACAAGAAAACACATACCCAATCCCTCTCCACTGGCTTTGGACTCACCGATAAAGACCAATCATCAGGAATGATTACCATTGACAAGAAGCTTGAAAAAATTTGTCCACATTTCCATGCTATGCATCAGCTGATGGGGGAGAAACCATTTGTGACGCCCTGATGAGAGCTCTGACTCTTCTGGTCCCAAGGACAACAATTTGGACAAAAATGTTGAGAAAGATGACTCAGATAATGTATCTGTGGATTCCAATAACTCTAGGTCTCCAGTTGTAAGACCAATCAGTTGTTTCATCTTTCTTGATAATTGCTAATATATTCAATGTTGTTTATACGTGATGACTCAGTCAGAAACTGGTGAGAATAGGTCTGAAGGAGGCAAGGACGGTGAATAGGTGTGTTTGAATTTCTTTTGATTACTTATGCAATTTTTTCTTCAAACAATCCACCTTTCCACTAAATCATTTGGGAAGGAGTTGGGCCATTAAGTGTTTGTGAAAATCAATCAGATGAAAATGAAGTGTTGTAAATTGTATATTGAAAAAGAAGGTGACAGTGGCTCCTGGCAATTATATTCATCCCCTCCATCCTCCTCACTAATGTGCTGTGACTGTTCTTGATCAAGAGGAAGAGCACACCACCAATGGATGTTACAGTTCTCACTTGATTTTTGACCAGTAACTGGCACATCAGATTGGATTGGGGATTGGATGTGGGGTGGGTCTTGAGTTTGGTTGGGTCCAGAGGCCAAAGATTTCTCCCCTCCTTCCTCCTCACTAATGTTCCGTGACTGTTCTAGATCAAGAGGAATAGCACATCGCCAATGGATGTTACAGTTCTTACTTGATCTTTGAACAGTCAGCGGCACATCAGCTTGGATTGGGGAGGGGGTGGGCAAGCGTTCTTGTGGTTGGTTGGGTTCAGCGGCCAAAGAATCCTGTTGTAGAAGGGGGACAAAATCAAGCTATTTAGGGATGAGCAACTTCCTCTTTCCTCAGTGCGCAACTGGGATGCCGTGTTGAGGTAGACAGTGATGTTTTGAGAAGACTGAAGCAGACTGAGGTGAGTCTAGGTTGAGCAATCAACAGGTTCAGAGGTCGTGGTGAGAGAGGGGATGTTAGGTTGATAGAGATCAGAGACAAGGAGGTTGGCGCTAATCAGTTTAAGACAAAACAGAGCAGCATGAGAATCACGCTGAATTTTTACAGCAGAGGAGGTGAGAGTAGCAAGGAGATGAGAGGGACGAGAGGGTTGATGAGCGCGTAGGATGGCGTTGGCTAGGTCAAGCTTGGTGGGGAGATGGCCGGAACAAATTGACTTGACAAGTCGCTGCTCTAGGATTTCCATTGGCCATCCAAATACCTCAGACGCCTTCGGAAGGCAAGAAGATGAGAACAAACCAAAGTATTGCCCAATCACTCGTTCTTCAATCATCATCATCAATCGTTCCGACTGTTGGGCTAGATACAAATTGGTCCGATACAACGGCTGGTTGATCCATTCAAAAACTCATCAGTCTCTTCCCTAAGCCCTCTTGTCCACTCTCTTCTTGATGATTGTTGATAGATTTGAACTGACCTGAGAAAGCTTTAAATACTCAAACACCTCGCAGAAGGGCACGGAAAGCTAGACTGGTTGGCTTTGAATGCCAGCCATCGTTTGCGACCCTCATCCAAGAGTTTCTGCCAATGATGCTCATTGATCCCCGCCTTCTCACTCTGCTCAATCCTTTCCTCACTATCGGACTGTCCCAGAAAGTCCACCGGTTTAGTCTCTCTTTGCTGCGGATAATATACATTTTTGGTACTGCGATGGGAGCTTCTATGCTCTGACATCGACAGTCCTGTAGAATCAAGAAGGGTTGGTGGGTCCTTGTAGGAAGAGTGGCGATATTCGAAGATAAAGTCTTGAGAAGCTTCAGCCAGTAACTTCGGGTCAAATTAGAATGATAGTGTCCCTCAGGTACAACAATCAGGTCTCCGCTCTGATGAGAGAAACTGGGTCTGAGGACAGCGGGCACGAGGCGCCGGTGAGTGAAGATGATGTGGAAGGATGAATTTCACATCAGACATAATGAAGGGAAAAGTAAAACAAAAGAAAAGAAGGAAAGAGAGAAAAAGAGAAATGATGACTATACCTGAGGACAGCGGGCATGAGGCGCCGGTGAGTGAAGATGATGTGGAAGGATGAGGAAAGAGTCCTTCCACACCCGCTGCCTCAGGTAGACTAACTACAAACTGTGACATCTGAGTGAAATATGAAAAACATGTATGTAGCACACGACAAAAGGAAATACATAAGATGAAAGAGAAACCTGTAATCTTAACACCCCCCCCTTGCTGCCTACATGAACAAAGATAAGAATAGAAAAGAAAAGAAAGAAGAGGAGGAGAAAGTAGAAGGGAAAGACAAGACTGCATGGAGAGGGAAAAAGAAGGAAAAAGTTGAGAAAAGGAGAGAATGAGTGGAGGGAGGGTAGAGGTGGGGAAAATGAGGGGGAAGGTAGGTAGGACATTGGGTTTGGAAGAGGAAAGAGAAAGAAATTTTCACGGAACTATGCCAAACATGAACCGGTGTTTTTCCAGTGCGACTCGAGACAGTGGTTTCGTGAGCATGTCCGCTAACATCTCCTTGGTAGAGACGTGAAGAAGTGCCATGGCGCCGTCCTGAACACACTCCCTGATGAAGTGGTACCTCGCGTGTATGTGTTTGGTTCTGGCGTGGTGTTCCGGATTTTTCGCCAGAGCTTCTGCGCCTTCATTGTCGACGTGTAGGGGAATTGCCGTGTCGGGGCGAAGGCGAAGTTCGGTGAGTAGATGTTGAAGCCAGATGCCCTCCTTGCAGGAATCAGAGAGCGCTTTGTATTCCGCTTCGGTACTCGACAGAGAGACGGTGGCTTGCTTACGGGACTTCCACGAGATGGCTCCGTCGCCCACACGATACGTGTATGCGGAGGTCGAGTGCCGATTGTCCCGGTCTTCTGCCCAGTCCGAATCAGAGTAGCCTGAGAGAGCGAGGCTGCCGCCCAGCTTGAGTTTGAGATGTTTGGTCGAGACTAGATAGTTCAGAATCCGGATGCCTGCGTGCCAGTGGGACGCAGACGGATCCCGTAAATGTTGGGAGAGTCTGTTCACCGCAAAGGAAATGTCTGGGCGTGTGCATTGCGACACCCAGAGGAGAGAACCGATAAGCTGAGGGTAAGGTCCAGGCGATGGCGGATCCGCGGGACTACGATGTCAAAGATTTTTGAAGTTGACGTCTGTCGGAGTCGCCACTGAGGTGTGATGGCCGTCAAGGAAACGGCCAGCTATTTCGGTGATGTAATGGGATTGATTGAGAAAAATGGCTTTATTTGGGATATCACGAGTAATTTTGAGGGAGAGAAAGTGATTTAATTCTTCGTCGGCTCCAATCTTGAATTTCTTCCCGACCTCAGAGATAATGGAGTCGACAAATTGAGGTTCGCCCACAATCGCCAGGTCGTCAACATGAGTGGTTAGGGCACCTATTAGTCGGCCGGAATGAAGTTTGAAGTATAGGGTCGGGTCATACTTGGAGTTCCTCAGGCCTAGATGAACAAGGGCGTTGTGTAGTTCGATATTCCACTGACGTGGGGATTGCTTAAGACAGTAGAGAGACCGGTTGACTTCGCAGACCCAGTCCGGATGTTGGGGATCTTCGAATCCCGGGGGTTGCTCCATGAAGATAGGATGGTCAAGGTGGCCGTTGAGGAACGCCGTCTTGAAGTCCACCTGACGACCTTTCCAGCCTTTGCTGGCCAGTAGAGTGAAGATAAGTCGAAGAGTTTCCAGTCTGAGGGTCGGAGAAAAGACTTCGTCATAGTCTAGGCCTTGAACTTGAGTGTAGCCCATCGCGACGAGTCGTGCCTTCAGCTTTTGGATGGATTGATCGGGGCGACGCTTGACTTTAAAGACCCATTTTGACTTTATGATCTTTCTCTTGTCTGGTCGCGGTACCAATCGCCAGGTTTGCATTCCTAGGAGAGATGCAAACTCTTCGTCTGCGGCCTTCAACCATCGGTGTTTGTTAGGTGATTTAAGCAATTGCCGCCAGGTTTTCGGAGTGTCGATATTTGAATCCACTGTGGTGTTCTTGGACCACTGGCCGTAGCGGTCAGGGGCTTTCCGTTCCCGGCCGGAGCGACGACGAGGGGGAGGCGGGGCCGGCTTAGGGGATGGAGACTTCGGTTTGGGAGAAGGCGAGCGGGGCACTGGTGACGACGGAGATGGTGACCTGTGAGAGACAGGAGGGGGGGGAGAAGGGGGGTTAGAAGGAGGAGGAGCCGGAATCGGAGAAAGAGAGATTATTGATATGCCGGGGGATTCACGATCTATCAATGGGGAAGTTTGGGGAGACGACTCAGGAGTGTCGTTTGGAGAATCGGAATCTGACGCTATCCGTTCCGGACTTCTTGGTGCGTTGCCGGGAGCGTGAATCGAGGCTGTCAAGCGCCGATCGAAGCGGGGCTGGAGAGGAATGTTCAGGAGTGGTAAGTCAGCTGTCAGTGGCCGTGAGGGAGCGCGTGGATTGGAGTTTTCCAGAGGGGACGGAGTGGCCACTGGCGGAGTGAGATGTGTGGTGTTGGGTACACTTGAGCGCTGGTCAGGAAGGACGGTAGGTAGGTTTTCGGAGGTCCGTTGAGGCCAATCGATCTCGACTGCTAACGGAGCCGGAGACGGGGTAAGTTTTGAACCATAGGGAAATGACGTATCGTCGAAAATTACGTCTCTGGATTTAACGATCGTCCTTTTTTCCAGATCCCACAGTCGATAGCCATTGCCGTCCGAGAGATAGGAGAGGAGAATGGAGACCCGTCCTTTCATATCAAGCTTCTTTCTGTTAGCTTCTGGGATTTTTTACCACACCAGACATCCAAATGGATGTAATGCTTTGACGTCGACCAATGGCTCTCCGAGGATCGAAACCGGTGGCTTGAACCCTACGGGAGTTCGACAAGGGAATGAATTAAAGGCAAACATGAAATGACGAATCGCGTCTGCCCAAAATGATTTTGGTAGATTAGCGTTTAGAAGGGATGATCTGACGAGATTGCTTATCGTTCGATTGGTCCTCTCGGCTACACCATTGAGTTCTGGGGAGTGAGGAGGGCCAGGTTCGTGTTTGATGCCGGCTTGGGACAAGTAAGAGGAAAAATTGTTGGACATGTACTCGCCACCATTGTCGGTCCTCAAAGACACAATTTTGGGCCTTTTTTCTCAAAGAATGCGCGAAAAACTTTAAAACAAGCGAACGAGTCGCTCTTTGATTGGATGATTTCACCTGGTATAGAGGAGCGGTAGGAGGACCGAGACTTGAAAGCTTTTTGAGGCATCTTCGACTGGACGCATATTGAACATTGCTGGACGTCGATTTCATTCATTGTTGTCGGAATGATGCCGTGGAGTTTGAGGAATGCTTTTAGGGGTTTCACGCCGATGTGGGAAAGACGTAGATGATAGGACATAAGGGAGTTGTCTGAGGGTGTGGGATAGAGAGATATTGACGAGTTTGAGCTTACAGTTTCCGACGGAAGGTAGTATAGGTTCCCTCGGCGATAGCCTCTCCCCGCAAGATCCCCCGTAATCTGAGCAGATTGAGTGGTGAGGAAATCGCACGATGATTTGGTAAAGACCACCGTCAGTCCCTGATCGCACATAGCGGCCACGGAGAGAAGTGGTTTGTGGAGTGTCGGGACTACGAGAGACTTGACCGATTTGCCACCCTCGAGTGGAAGCTTTAGAAGACCCTTGTGAGAGGCTTCGACAAGGGAATAGTCAGCAAGGCGGACGGGGGTTCGGTCGGGTTTCAGAAGATCAACCGCTGAGATGTCAGGAGTCATTGACATAGAGCATCCGGAATCGATATTGGCATCCCCCCCTTGCGGCATTCCGGATGGAGTAGAGAGTGAAACCACCGCGTTACCTGCCGTCACCTCGACCTCGGAGCCAGAATAATCTGAGTCTTTGTCTTCATCGTATTTGTGGGACGATTGGCCTAGCGTGGCCGCCGAAGTTCTGCCTGCTCGAGCTGCGGGTTTGGTAGAAGAGACGTTTTTGTCTTGCTGACTCGCTTCCCAGCGTGCTTTCTGAGCCGCTTTGTGATCGGCAATAATTTTCCTCGTGTTGTTGCACGAGTTTAGATCATGTGAATCACTGTTACACAGTGGACATCGACAAGTTTTCTTTGCGGTGTCGTTTTGGGGAACCTTGGAGGAGTTGGCTGGCGGAGGCGCTTTGGATGAGTTTGTTTTAGTAGACGAGACCGAGATGATGTCGCCGTGAGATTCACGGCGGATAGCTTCATTCTTCAAAGCCGAGATGATCGTGTCTGTCTTAACCCCCTCCTGATTCATGAGCGCCGAGACGCAGTGGAGCCAGTCGGGGGGTATGGAGCTGAGAAGCGCGGCGGTATGGACATCGTCCGGAGTGAGGGGTTTGGTAGGAGTGACCAGGGCGTTCAGGTGTTTGTACGAGTTTGCAAGTGACTCGATGTGCGAGTGAATGTCATTGCCCTCCATACGGGCATTGACCAGCTTGCGGATCCAGTAGACGCGGCCACCGGTCGAAGAGTCTTGGTGGGCACGGGACAGGTCGTCCCAGATCTTAGCGGCGTTATCCTCGTCGGCTAGGTGTCGGAGATTAGCCTCATCTACGATCTGTACCAGTACAGCGCAGACTAAGTCGTTGTCTTCTTCCCACAAGGCCAGTCGAAGGTTGGAAGGTGCCGGTGTCAGGACGTGGTTGACCTTCGCGGATTTTAGTACGCGAAGCACGACTTTCTTCCAGTTTAAAAAGTTGGAATCGGACCCCGGTGCCTTGAGAATTGGGAGTCTCGCCGTCGAGATTTTTGCGGTTGAGGCGGAGACTTGAGGGCCGAGGTTTATGTTGGTGTGGGTTGATGGGACCTCCTTGGTGTCGTTTGACATCATAGTTAGGGAGGTGAAAGTGGGTGATCCTTGTTGAGAAATCCACGAATTAGAGTCACTCGATAGGCCGATATTTTACGTGCTTGGCAATGCTGGTTGTAGCTGGAAGCTAGCTGGGACTCATAACCTGATGAGAGAAACTGGGTCTGAGGACAGCGTGCACGAGGCGCCTGTGAGTGAAGATGATGTGGAAGGATGAATTTCACATCAGACATAATGAAGGGAAAAGTAAAACAAAAGAAAAGAAGGAAAGAGAGAAAAAGAGAAATGATGACTATACCTGAGGACAGCGGGCATGAGGCGCCGGTGAGTGAAGATGATGTGGAAGGATGAGGAAAGAGTCCTTCCACACCCGCTGCCTCAGGTAGACTAACTACAAACTGTGACATCTGAGTGAAATATGAAAAACATGTATGTAGCACACGACAAAAGGAAATACATAAGATGAAAGAGAAACCTGTAATCTTAACACGCTCAGTCTGGTGGCCTGCGCACTTGAATGCTTATTATTGCGGTCAATCTTGCGTTTTGAATCGAGTATTACTGGGCTTTCTTCACGTTCATCAATCCGAGAGAATCCAAGATTACGGCTACTACCGGTAATTTTGCCGGGATTGTTTACTGAAGTTGAGCGAGATAAACTAGATGATTGGGGTATTCGGAGCCAGTTTTTCGATTTTCCCCCAAAAGAATTAGTTATATGAGCAGTTGACTTGCGATCACTTGCAGAGATTTTTCCGCTACGGAGGTGAGAGCTAGTATTTTGGCTCAACAAACGACTTAATTCGGAGTCATCGAAGTTGGGAGAAAAGTTTGAGTAAGCCAATAGTAAGGTTGTTGTTGAGCCTGATTTGACTACCGTCTCGGCAACGATGCCTTCCAGTAAATCTCGTAAGAGTCTTTCGGCCCACCATCCAGATCCACCATCAGATATATCCTGGCTACTGCCTGGCTCGTAGTCAGAAAAGCGTTCCAATGCACTTGAAGCCTTTATTTGGCCACCACCACTTCCCTGATTTTCTGGGTCTGTGGTGTCAGGTGCAGGCAAAGATTTATGAGTTGCCAAATGACCCCGGGCGGCTAGAGGTCCATAGTGGCCCTGCATCAGTTTCTCGCCAAACGCGGGAACAACGTCAATCACTTCGCTAGTCACATATTCCAGTTCTTCACATAATTCGGCGAGCAAAGCCCGGTCAACTTTACTTTGCGATTGGCAGGTCAAATGGGCAGATTTTAGGGTTTCGTCAAGTTCGTCAATTGGCTCGTGGTGAGGATTGGGTATACTAAGCCCCCATGGGTCGCTTTCAGGACTGTCCAAGTTGATCAATGTGGTATCTGCATTTGTTGGCTGGGTTAGTCCCGGCGACTGAGCGTCATAGCCACTACAATTGGTGGTTATGAGATTAGAAGTGGCTAGATCGGTGATTGTTGGATCGCTTGATGGTCCTGCCCTCGAGTGCTAATTCGTATGCACTCAGAGAGATCGATGAAGATGTTTGGGCTAAGAATTGGAGCCAATTTATTGCTTGTCAACCTATATATTCATCCATGTTTTCAAAAATCATATCAACTCCTAGTCAGTTCTACCGTTTTAAGGACAACTTCCTGAGAAAACATATTCATTGATGAGCCACATGTGAGGAAGACCTGTATACTGTGAGATTTGGTTAATGAGCTCAAATGAGACATCGACCTGTCCGGAAGCTGCCATGGTCTTCTATGATGGTGATGAGTTGTGGGTTGATCAAATTGTCAATTTTGGCTTGGCTGATTCTACAGTTCATTCACCGACGGTTATTTTTATCTCGGACGTTGTGGAACTCCTAAAGGATCAGGAAAGAGCTTGAAGGGGAAATAGACAACAAATCCAGTAAGTAGAAGATGTTGAAGCTACAGGTGCTGATGAGGCTGCCCTTCTTGACTAATGCTGAGGGGAAAGGGTTTCACTAAGAAAAAGAAAGAAAAGGTGTGGCTATATTTCTACTAATCCTTAGACTGCTGCTACTAATGGGAACTTAGGTTTTCTAATCAATCTGAGGCAGGGACCTTAAGAGGAGTGAGAAAAGCACTGAGAAAGAGTATGGGGTATGTGTTATGATTGTTATTTGTGTGAAGGTTGATGCAAAAGTAAATGTAAAAGGTTTAAAGGTAAATGTAAATGTAAACTGTACTTTGGTAAAAGGGGGGGGTGAATGCCTCATCCATAGAACTAAGGGGAGTTCTACTTATACAAAAGCGCACAAGATGGCTGATCCTGGCAGTAAAGAGAAAGGGGAAATGTGTTCAGAGGTATACAACCAAAAGAGAGTAGTGATAGTGTAAGAAAGATGAGCCAATGTAGCTAGTAACTATGTATATAAGGAATGTAATGTGACTAGTAACCAAAAAGGATGATAAAGGCAGAAGATGTAACTATGTAATATGAATGACTGTGCTGTACAACTTCATACCAAAGAAGATATAAACTAAAGAAGAGTATGTAATATCTGTGTTTTATTTATGTACTGTATATTTATAAATCAATACCTTGTATAATATCCTATGGGGTTCTAGTATTGGTAAAGTTATGTGGTTATAAGTGGTAATATTCTAAGAATGCTAATAACTTCTGAACCAAAGGGAAATCAGGGGTACTTTGAGTGAGTGACTAGGGGTATTTTTGTATGTAGAATCTGATTATGTAATAATAATGAAGTATATGTGAGAGGAAATGTAAGTTTGTTGATGATTGTATGTGAAAAGGTATGGATTACCACAACGTACATATGGTTCATCGTTGCGAGGTAAGTACAGTCGGTTACCCGGGCCCATGGTCATGCTTGCTAAGAGACGTTTCAAAACAAACAAACCAGCCAGGCAATCTGGATTGTTGTTGCTATAGCTTTTTCGGCATTGACAAAAGCTTGATGAAGATCCCGGTCGAAAGCTTCCATCAACGGATACTGTTTTTTTTGCAGCTGAGCTTCAATTAGATCCAACTTGAGTGCGGGCAAATCTTGTGCAATAGTTGTATTGGACAAAGCACTTTGATGAGGTGTTGGATGAATAGCGACTGGCTGGAAGATGTTCGTTTTTGAGTTGAGTGATGATAAAGCTGGCAAGGGCTTGTGAATTTAGGTGTGATTTTCTCGTCTACTGATGCCGTTGTTGTTGTTGCTGCTGTTGTTGCTGTTGATGATGATGGATGGTAGAGATTCTTGACCAGCTTGATTAACTGAGGATAGCCAAGACTGGGATGATGAGGATCTATACAGATTGGTTGATTGATTGAGGATGAAAAGACATCTCCAAGAGGTGTGATGATTGCTTTGTTCAGGTGAGGTGTGATGAGGTGTAAAAATGACGGATTAGGAAGTGACGGATTTGGATGAAATACCAGGTTTTTTTTGATATTGGTGTTTTCAAAACCCGTTTGCTTTTTAGCTACCCCGTTTTGAAAACCCATTGATTAGAAATTGTGGATTTGGCAATTTCTAATCAACGGGTTTTAATTGTGGATTTGGTCATATTTGATACCCCCTAATTATAATCAGTATTTGTTTCCAATGATTTATTCACCCTCTAAAGTGTATGAATCCATTTAAAAACTCCCCAAATATCTTGAAAGACAGGCGTGAAGGTGTTTGGAAATAAATTGAGTCCAAAAATCATAAAAGTCCAACCAATTATTTAAAAAAAAAATTGTTAGTCACATTAAATTCTACCCTCCTTAAAGTGTTGTAAAAAAATTGTAAATGTTGAAAAACCCTGAAAGTTAAGCCGTGGGGATTTTTTATGAAAAACCCGGGTGGATTGGCCAACAAAAATAGAAGACATGGTTTTTTTGCAAAATAGAAATTACCATAAAATTTTACACCCCTGATAGTGTAATAAATAAATTTAAAATCTTGACAAACAATTAAAATCCGCCTGCAAAAAAATAAATAAAAAAACAGGGTGTAAATGCAGAAAACCGGGTGTACTGCGCAGCAATTTGGACGTTGCCACTGCCTAAAACCGGGTGTAAACGCGGAAAAACTGGGTTTTTTTATTAATGCCCAATTGAATTTCCTTTTATTTTTGATAAAAAACAGATATAATTTATATAATTTTATTGCTATTTTCTGAATGTGGTCATGAGTGTTGCTTGAACACAGAGCCTTATGTATTAGTCAGATAGTCAGATGCTCGGGGAATTGGGGCCCCTGAGGTGGATGAGTCAGATCAACCCTAGGCTCCCCAGCCTCAATTGCATGTGCCCAGCACTGCCAGCATAATTGCCTAGGTTGAGTTCATCCCAGTTAAACTAGGATGCAAACAACCAATTGAAAGTAGGTTGACCTCAACCAATGAAATATAAAACCAAGGGGGGTCCCTTGGATTTATATTTCATCAGTTGATTTCAACCAAGTTTAAATTGGTTGAGTGCATCCCAGTTTAACTGGGACAACTTCATCCTAGGCAATTATGCTGGCAGTGCAGTCCCAGATCTTCTTGTGGAGCATCTTCATGTCCATAAATGGATCATTTGGATTCACAAATGCCAGATACTCAGACTTAACCCTGTTGGAATTTAATCAAATACTTTCACACAATTTGGAAACAATCACATGCACCTGGTGTGCCCCAATGTTGGCCTTTTTCTGAGTTTAAACATAGAGGTCCAATAAGCCTCTTGGAATCTCAGAAGTAAACAAACCTGTAGAATAATTACTTACATTCACCAACTGATGCTTATGTTGTCATTCAAGAGTTGCACGTACTGCCAGTGGGCCAAACTGCATGGTAATTAAGTTGCACATCTGATTACCCTTAAATTACCAACAAATTACCTCATAGCCACTTTAGTAAACACCAAAAAATTGTTATTTTCTTTCAATTCTAAGCCGCACTTGATACTGTATGTTGTATTCCCATATATCATGCCAATCCATTGGATGAGGCCATCAGAATTGAGCTTTTGGAGGAAAACTTTGAAGTACTCTTGAGTTGGTCCAAGGTGTTGGATTACTGCCAATTTAAAAGCTGGCCAATTGGTTTTCTGAAGATTGATTGGAATTGGTGTTGGAGGGGGTTTAGAAATCATTCAAGACCAAAGCTTGTTTGGCAATGGTTGGAAAGATTTGTAGGCTGCGTTGGTGAGAACCGGATTCTCCATGAAAAGGAATTACCAAGTTGAATGGCTGTGACTTGTGCTCTGTTATTGGCGGTGATCTTGGGAGCAGGGCATTCCAACTTGCCATCATCCTGGAATTGAGTCTCTTCAACCAGCACTTGGCTCATTCTAGCAGCCAAAAAACACATATTATAATTGCTAGCATGAAGTACAAAAAGGTGAGATAAGGAAAACTTTGGCACTGACCTTCCTGGTGGTGGTGGTGTTGAAGATGGAACCTAGACCCAAAAAAATTGGAGATGGACCGTATGGGAAAGAAATTGTAGCAATATTTTATTCCAGTACTGCTAGATTCACTTATATCCCTCCCGGTACTTCTTGGAATATCCAGGCTGGAGAGCTAGTTTGTTGTTTGGTTGATGTCATCCCAGAAACCAGCTGACCAAGTGTTTGGCTACTAGGCTTGGCTAAAACAGTGGAGGCATGGATTTTCAGGCTGGCAAGTGTGTATCCGCCAGCCTGAAAATCCGTGAGACAAGCTTTCCCCTGGAGGTCCCATAGATTTTGGGCCTGGTGGAAGATCTGTGTCATTTGTTTTTTGGCCAAAAATCCCAGGTTGCATGACAACCTTTCTGAGAATAGCTGTATTGTAACTTGGAGCAGTGAAACCTTTTAGGTGTTACCAAGAAGTCCCGGTTGTGTGTGAGTTAAAATGACCAGGGGGGAGGGGCAAGATTTCACAAGTGGTTGCTGTGAAATACTTGGCCCATGGGCTGCTATCCAGATGCTATAGTAGTTCCAGATCTGGAACTGCTATAGCAGCCAAGCTAAAAAAAGTGCTACTTTAGCAGCTGCGGTGGCGCTGCTAAATAGGGTTTGGGGTGCTATATTTAGAGCATCCACAGTTGTTTTGATAAAATTTCAACAACTGTGGAGCCCTTAACAAGCTTGATAGTTGATTTATTGAGCCCGTCCCCACTTGTGGCTCAATAACCCGGCTCAATTGCTGGGATATTGATCTGTTCCACACTCATGCCCTCTGCAACTTGAGTCAATAACTCGGGGGGGGGGGGGGGGGGGATTTTGGGAGAGGTTGAAGTCAGGGATTTTGGTTGGGGGGAGGGTTCATCAAAAGGTGACTTGTGAAAGATAATCACGACTTACCTTATCAAGCTCAATAGAGGTCCATAAATTTATGGACCTCTATCAAGAATTCTATCAAATCAACAGTTATTGTGCGCTATCAAGTGCACAAGTGTGCAACGTCTTGATAAAGTTGGCTTATTGAGCCAACTTATCAAGACAATTGTGGATGCTCTTAGTATAGCATCCCAATATAGCAGCTGTGGTGGAAATGCCCTTAAGGAGGGCACAAGGGTGAGAATACTATGGATGTCAAGAAATATGTCTGAGTTTTGCCTTGCGCATGTCCGGATGTGGATTTCAGCTGTCCTCTTTTTGAAAAAACTTGTCCGCTTTTTTCCTCATCTGTCCGGCAGTAGAAAAGATTTGTCCTCTCATGGACTTCGACCGGTCCGGAGTTTGACTTGATCTGGTCCGGTTGTTGAAGACAGATGTCCGTCCATCCACTTCAACCTGTCCTGTGATGGAAGACACCAGCCATTGGCTTTCTGCCACTTCAGTCTCTCTCACAGATCAAATTAATTTGATGTTTTTTTTTTTCTTTTTTCATGTGTATAAATTTCTTTTTTACTTATATTTAGACATATATTTACATAAAAAAAGGGAAATATAAAAAAAATAGTGGTGTGATTCTGATTTAAGGAACCTGAAAGAAGTTTTCAGGATCCTTGATTATGTTACCAGTAATTGGCTGCATGTGAGTACAGCTAGAGTAAAAATTTTGACAATGTAAGAGCAATTTTTGACAAATATCGGGTGTCATCTTGCTGTTGATTGCATCACGGATTGCTGCTGCCAAGTCGGGTCGCGATCTGATATCTGTGTGTTTAACGTGGGTCTTTATTATGTTAAATGCAAGCTCAATTGGGTTCAAAAAAGGCAAGTATTTGGGTAAGAACTCAATTGTAATCTTCTTAGTTGACTTGTTAAGCAAGCTTCAAACTTTTTCAAAATCTTCCCCACCATGGACCCTGGCGTTGTCCATGACAATGATCGATCCATTGGGGCAGTGATCTTTGAGTCAAATAAGGAAGTTACAGATATTGATGGCAGTTGTCCCTATTTTCTTTTTTCTCTCCTCATTCAGCAATTTGAAGTAAATCATCCCCTCCTCGGACATAGCACTGAGTAGATTGATCATGCTGCCTCTTGCGTTTGTTTTGAAGGCTGCTGCTTGTCCTGTTTGTTTTTTTGGAATCAGTATTTGAGACCATAGAAAACAGATAGAAAAAAAAACATACCGCTTAAAGCATAACCATGCAAAGGATGAGTCTGGGAGTTGAACCCAGACTCATCAATAAAAATTAGTTTCTGACCCACATTGGTCACCCGATTCAAGACGTAATTGTGTTGTTGTTGGAGGAAAGCGGCCTCATTCCACTTTTGTGGAATAGGAGTGACAGTCTTCCAGGTCACTTCAATTGATCTGAGGCTCTTATGGATGGCTGAAGGTTAAACTTGAAGATCAAATTTCCTTTTAACGTGTTTGGTGAGCTGTTTGGGTGCAGTGCTTGGGCTCTGCTCAAGCAACAGGAGAATCGATGTGATGATGTCAGTCGTCATTTTTGATTTTGACCCACGTGGGTTGGTTGAAGAAGTCGGTTTGTTGTTGCAAGCATCATTGATGATGCATCAGACTTGTTGGTCTGATATGCCAAAAGATTTGGCAACATCAACTTGCTTCTTTCCATTTTTGAGTATTTCTTTTTCAATTAGGTTCTTGACCTCGCCGCTGATTGGTTGGTGAGGTCGTCGTTGAGTACTAGAGCGGTCCTTAGCCTTTCTGTTCTTGGCAGAATTCTTGTTAAGATTCTTGAAGGCCTTCAATGCCAATTGGTTGGAGACAATTCGTTTATGGATCTCTTCCATTGATTTTGCATGCAATTCAAATTCTTGCTGTAGCTGTTCAGCCTCGTCATTTTGTCTGTTTGTCTCATTGGAAACTCCAACCGCATCTGAAATGGAAGGACCTTCCCCATCATCCAGATTTTCCGCGGCGGAGTCGTCTACAAGACCTGGATCAATCATTGCTTGAGTACCTTAATATTTTCCAGAGATACAATGGATGTTAGTAAGTACTTACTTATTGATAGCAGTAGGAAAGACTGATAAAGAAAAAAAGAAGAAGAATTTACTTACCTGACCGAGTTGAGACCAAAAAACCACACCGAGAGTTGTCCGTTGAGCGATACACACGGACAGGCTTGGGTCAACAGCCGGCGGCGACCAGGAAGAAAACGAAGCGCGGTTTCAACCCCCGATGTCCGGGTTTTGACCCCGCCTGTCCGGGTTTTGACTTGCAATGCCACCCGGACATGCGCGAGTCAAAACCCGGACAGTTTTCTCGACATCCATAGTATGGACATCAATTTTTCATGTACTTCATTTTGAATATGCAATTGAGTGCCACGACCGCACCCACAAACTGTGCGTTACGTTTCCCCTATATATATCCCTCCCCTGCCCTCTCGCGCGCCCTTTTCCTTTCCCTTGTCAAACAACACTTCTCCAGATGGAACCCGATCGAGTCGCTCGTTATCCGTCTCCAATGGATATACGGGCGCTATCGGTGCAGAAGTGGTTTTCCTCCTCGGAAATCTCCTAAAGCGACCTGCACTTCTGGCTAACCCCACCCGCCTGGCTTGTGACACGACGTTTTCCATGCCTAGGAATGAAGTACCACATTCCATCCATTCACCAGCCTTGCTATTTTCCGCTGTTCTCCTAATATAAATATGAAATGTAACATGACCTAATTGTTCTCTTCAACCTCTCTTATGTGAAATGAACTCCTTAAAATTTGTGTGGTCACAGCAGTTGTTTCTGTGCCCCATCTCAGGCCCAGAATGTTAAGCTTTCTTGCAACATCAAGACTAGCAAACAGAACCTGACCGCACAAGCTCCCTCAAGGGCTGATGAGTGGTGATTCACTTGTCGTTGTGTATGAAAAACTTTGCGCGAGGCAAGGTCCGAGATCAGAGTATTCCGGGATGTTTCTTCGCTCGCAGAGCATTAGATAAATGCGCAGCATTAGATAAATGCGCGGTATATATATATCTCATTCCAATTCCAAATAAGGTGACATGACTAAACAAATAGACGATGTCCGCGAGCTGAAACTACAGATGGAGCTAATTTAGCTCTGAATCGGCCGATGGACCACTATCCGAGTCATTCAATGAAATCTCTTCACCGTTCGCCTTCAAGTCGATTCCTGACCACTCATCTTCTTCATCACCTGATTCTTGAGCATCATGTTTTTCTTCAGCATTCTGCTCTTCTTGAGAATCGTGACCTTTGGCAACGGCAACTGCTGAAAGACACGTCAGTCGACACCCTCCCGTGTCGTATTTTACGATTGGCTCGAGTTCATGAGGACTATCTGGGTCGTTCCATTGCTCTGATAGCAATTGGTAGACATGACAGAACCCATCGCTTGATATCGTTACCGCATAAGTAGAATCCTCTGCGTTGGTCAAAGTGACCAGCTCGACGTATTTGAGTCTGAGTTAAAGTTTTAATAACAGTGAGATGAGAAACAGAAAGGTTAGCAAGAAGGAAAATGTGGCTTGTCGGTTAGAACTCTAGAAAAAAAACATCTGGACTGACCGATTTGAATGACCAAGTAGCTCAGCTACGCATTGCGGTTCAGTGTCGCTGTTGACGGCTGATTGACCCAAATGAAAGATCCGACCAACTGAGTCATCACAAGCCAAAATTAAATATTCTTCGGATCGTTTATCAATGAAAAACTTGGCGTCGTGGACTCGACCTCGGGGAGATGTGAAGGTGAATAAGGGCGCCATTATCTAACATGAGGTAAAGACACAGACGAGGGTCCTGACTCAGGTACTGGACATTTTTATTGATCCTTCATCGAACGGAAGAACTCAACTGTGTCATAAACTGTGACGATTGTTCCAGTAACCACAACCATTTTTTTGCCACTTGGACTCCAACCGATACGCTCAGCTTCTGTCCCCAGTCGGACACTTGCCATCGGTTTCCCCTTATCCTTCCCCCCACTGAGATCCCACATCCTGAGGCAACGATCTTGACCAACACTGAGCATAACCCGACCTTTTTGAGGCTCGATAGCCAGATCATTGACTCGACCTTTTCCGCCTCCTGAGAATTTTCGGACCAATGCCCAATCACTCGTACGATAGACCGTCATGCCACCTGTTTCATCGCCCACGACTAGAATCTTGCCTGAACGATCGAACTGTGCTATCCTTACACCAGGCTCGCGACCAGCACCACCGGCGTCGGTGGCAAGCACCCCACAGGATAGTGTCCCAAGACATCGTCGCTTCGATAACGACCACAGAGTAAGCGGCGAGTCTGCAGCGCTGCTGGCTAATATTGGCGTGGCAGGATACGATGGCACGGCGAGAACGTTAAGCGGACTACGATGGGCGACGAAATGAAATAAGGTGGTGAAGGTCGGAATGGCCGGAGCTGGAGGAAAAGTAAGATTGAGTCCGTAGAGAATGTGCTCATATGTGCCGATGACGATGGTTATAGAATTTGGCTTGGGAGGAGAGCGAATGGTAACAGGTTCTGACTGAGATGGTTTGGTAGGATTACGAGCTTTCTTGGATTTCGGACCTGACAGCGTCGATGACCCCGATGGCTGGGATTGATGGACAGGTCGTTTCATGGTCGAGGGTTCCAAACACGGCTATAGGTAAGGGAAGAATTTTGTTCTGGTCAAATGTTTTGTTGGATGCATAAATATTCAAAACCCCAAAGCTTGGACTGTGGTTCACAACATTCTCCGCAGCTATCGCTCAAGCCGCACAGATTTGGATGTAGTCCATCTATCACTCCCATATAAGTCTATTTGTCTCGTACCTCCACATTAACTTGGATTGATTCATTTTTTCAACAGAAGAAGGTTTCCCAGCGTTTTGGAAATGCACAAGATTGCCAGCTCCAAAAGTTGACCTCCATCACCTTTCAGTTTGCACTGCCATCACAATTGTATGGGTTGAGGTTGTTCCACTTGAACTTGGATGCACCCAAAAAAGTTTAAACTTGGTTGATCCTAACCAAGGAAATGGTGGGAAAGAAGGTGAAGTAACTATGACGCACATTCATCTAGAAAAACAAGGAAGAAAAGAGAGAGAGAGAGAAAGAGACACTAATTATTACTGCAAGAAAATCTACTTCAACTGTCATCAGTTAACATGCAAGAACTTTGATGTTACTCTAACCTTAACTTGGACTTGGTAAATTCTTGAATTTGCAGTGATTGTGGACCAAAAGCAATTACCTTCAAGTAAGAACAAAGCTTGCTTGAAGTATTCTGCATTTCAACTGGTAACAGTTCAGATTTGCTTGCAGTGAATTAATGTAAACTTCCAACACAAAGCCCAGGTGCTCACATCAGATATCTTTCAAAGTAAAAAGCTGAATTGTTCTGCATTTGGTTAGGAAATCAAACTGGTTGAAGGGGTTTACTCTCTTTATCTTGTAAATTTTTGGAGCAAGCAAACACTATAGATGACACTATTGACACAATAAGCTTTGTTGGAATTCTCTTCTTCCACTCATCCCTCAAATCCCACCCTCAATATTACCTTTTCCTTTAGCACTGATTAGATTGGACTAGGAGATTTTTTTGACTTTGTACACTGATTAATCATGCAGAATTTTTTCTCTGATGTAGTAGTTGTTTTTCCTTAAATCGGTTAAACTCATACTTCTTCCTTCTTCCATTGTCTTCCATTTCTTATTTATTCATTTTACTCAAACTACCTGTTAATCAAGGCTCTGTTGAGTATAAGATTAGAGCCTTACTGAACACAATTACACCATCAGTTCTCCTCCTCACTGAGTTGTGCCACCCTCACTAGGAAAAAACAATGATCACTTGGCTACAAGTGACATTGGAAATTAAAAAGGGGTGTACTTTCTGATTTCACTTGTGGGCAAGTGATCATTGTTTTTTCCTGGTGCTGGCCTGTTCCATAAGTGTCACCAGATTATGTTCACCTTTCCTTTCACTTCTACCAAACCTTTTAATCTCTTATTAAAAAAAGCTTTGAATTTCTACTATCAGCTTCAGTTCTCTTTATTTTCAAGAATTGAAAAATGTGAGAAGTCTTGAAATTCTTAAAGGGGTAGGCCAAGCAATTCACCAAGTTTTCTAGAATGGCTTGAATACTCATCAAAGGGTTGTCATTATCTTGGAGGTTTTGTCAGATCCACAAAAGGAAAAAGCCATGTTTGTCCATGACAAGTACAATAATGAATGAAAATTGTCAGAAGTCATAACCTGGTATCTGCCAAATCTACTAGGGTCATCTGGGGTTTTTGGCAGAGGCCAAACAAGAAAGTAAAATTTTGTAATTAAATTTTGTAGGTGGTAATTCCATCATTCACTGATCTCCCTGTGCTCTCTTTTCCCTTCCCTGCCACTCCTGTCACTATCTTTCACTCATTTATCTTCATGGAGACTACATATTATGTTTTTACAAATGCTTGGACTGATTTGCATCAAGATTTGTTAAAATCTGTCAAAAAAAAACAATCTTTTATGTTTTTTGAAACCCATGATCTGGTCATTAATGATCAACATGGCTGATTCCTGATGCTGTGCGTGGCAGTAACCTGAAGATTAAACTGGGGCTGTGGCCTTAATCCCACAAACTTGCCATCCAAAAATCTCCAAAAAGTCCAAGCATTTGTAAAAACACAATATGAATGTAACCCTTCACCTTCTGTCCCACACTCTGACCCCAAAGTTGTAGTAGCATTTAACACAGCTATCTAGATAGAAAAGCAAAGCATCACTTCTTCTGCATCTGTTCCCTGAGGTCCATATTCAAAGGTTTTTTTTGCCTGGAGTGAAGTTCTGATGGACATGAAGTTTTTTTATAAAAATGATAATTCAAACATTTTGGCTGGTTTGAAAAACTAAAACACTGTGTGTGGAAAAATGACTAAGGACAAAAATACTTTTTGTGAGTAAGCAAAAAATCCCCTTGTAAATGAATTTTTTTATTCAATAAAATCCCTCCCAGTCTTGCAAAGAAGGCTACAACCCATCAGAGAAATGATAACTACTATTCTGGGGCTGATGGTTGTATTTCAAACCAGGCAGCTGTTGAGACCAAAAAATTAGAAATGACTCAAAACTGACAGGTGAGCATTTTTGGGTATAGATGAATTCTTGAGGGGAAACCTGGCAGAATATTGACTGCTGTATCTCAGCCTGGATGCAGAACTAAAGGTGGTTAAAAACTGTAAATGAGGTAGGTTGATGATAAGGCGGTTTAGGGGCATTGATAAATGCACGCCCCCCCAGGCACGCCCACACCCAACGCACACCGATAAAAAGAAAGGTGTGCTGCCCGCACGCCTTTTTTTTATCGGCGTGCGGGCTGCACGCCCATCGGCGTGCAACACTTCAGGCGTGCGGTCGCACGCCCTTTTCAGAACAGGGCGTGCGGTTCGCACACCCCGTTCAGAAAAGGGTGTGCAAACCACATGCCCTTTCTATGTGTATAGGCAGGGGCGTGCCCCTGCCTATATACATAGAACCGGCGTGCGGCTTGCACGCCAATTCCATGTATATAGGTAGGGGCACGCCCCTGCCTATATACATGCTGATGTCATGCGTACACATGAATGTACACATGACATCAGCTCCGGTTGAGGAATACAGCCTCCTTGACCGGGAGGCAATCCCTCCCGGTCGAGGAGGTTGTACAACCTCCTCAACCGGGGGAGATCCCTCCAGTCAAGGAGGTTGTACAACCTCCTTTTTTTTATCGGCGTGCGGGCTGCACGCCCATCCTTGGGCGTGGGCACGCCTGTAGATGGGCGTGCAGCTCGCACACCCATCTACAGGCGTGCAACACCCCCAAGGATGGGCGTGCAGCCGCATGCCTGCCCGGGAGGACTGCAAGCCCCTCGACCAGGAGGGATCCCCCCCGGTCGAGGAGGTTGTACACCCTCCTCGACTGGGAGGGATTCCCTCCCGGTCGAGGAGGTTGTACAACCTCCTCAACCGGAGGGATTCCCTCCAGTCAAGGAGGTTGTACAACCTCCTCAACCGGAGGGATTCCCTCCAGTCAAGGAGTTTGTACAACCTCCTCGACTGGGGGGGATCCCTCCGGCCAAGGAGGTTGTACAACCTCCTCGACTGGGGGGATCCCTCCGGCCAAGGAGGTTGTACAACCTCCTTGACTGGAGGGAATACATCCGGTCAAGGAGGTTGTACACCCTCCTTGACTGGAGGGAATCCCTCCGGTCGAGGAGGTTGTACAACCTCCTTGGCCGGAGCCCCCCGGTTGAGGAGGCTGTACGACCTCCTTGGCCGGAGGGATTCCCTCCCGGTTGAGGAGGTTTATTCCCTCCAGTCAAGGAGGTTGTACAACCTCCTTGGCCGGAGGGATCCCCCCCAGTCAAGGAGGTTGTACAACCTCCTTGGCCGGAGGGATCCCCCCCAGTCGAGGAGGTTGTACAACCTCCTTGACTGGAGGGAATCCCTCCGGTTGAGGAGGTTGTACAACCTCCTCGACCGGGAGGGAATCCCTCCCAGTCGAGGAGGGTGTACAACCTCCTCGACCGGGGGGGATCCCTCCTGGTCGAGGGGCTTGCAGTCCTCCCCGGCAGGCATGCGGCTGCACGCCCATCCTTGGGGGTGTTGCACGCCTGTAGATGGGTGTGCGAGCTGCACGCCCATCTACAGGCGTGCCCACGCCCAAGGATGGGCGTGCAGCCCGCACGCCAACAAAAAAAAAGGCGTGCGGGCTGCACACCTTTTTTTTTAAGGGCGTGCGTGGGCGTGGGCGTGCCCGGGGGGGGGCGTGCATTTATCAATGCCCGCGGTTTAGTGGTAAGAAATAATGTTTGAAAGTGAAAAACAACTGAACAAGGATTCAATTCACAGTTAACAGTTCTTGAAAGTTCATCAAAATCCAGAAAAGGGTTTTAATTTTCACTTACACTACAAGAAAAACTCTAGACACTTCCAGCAGTTGACATGCAGAAGCTCAGGGGAAGCTTGTATTGATACTCAAGAATTTCTCAAAGGTTGTTTCAGCCAGGCCTTGATGCACAGTCAGTGTGCATGAAGGGGTATGAAGGAGTCACATGGAGTTACAATGGAAGTTACACTGAAGTATTCTGCATGTCAACTGCTGGCAGTGTCTAGATTTTTTCTTCTAGTGTGAAGGACTTGCTCACTTGGGTTTGTGGTTTTCAACTGCAAATCATAAATTGTAACAATATTGGAGTATTCTATAACAGTATTGGAAGATAGAATATTCAAAATTGGTGTATGGTGGAGAATATAGCAAGGTATAAATTGATGGTTGTACTGTGATAAGTGTTTCTACTAGTATTATCTGTTGGATAAACAGTCAGTAGGTTTGAAGTGAGTAATTGAGATCTTGCTTATGTGGCACATCAATTAGTAATAGTATGTGCATACACCATGTAGCCAAGTTTCATACCCAGCTTTAATAGAGTTTCTGCATGTAAACCAAAGGCAGTTGAGCCAGTTTTTTTGTGCAGTGTAACTGTCAGCTACTTCCAGGCTGTGTGCATAGAAAAATGTTGGTTACAATTTCCAGCTCAAGGCTAAGCTGCACTTATTTTCAGATAAATTATACTTGACCAAAGAAGTAATTCTTCGTACAATTTTTTTTTTCTGTAATCCTCCAACCTATGTGGTCTCTTTACTACATGCAAAGATGCACAAAAAAGGTTTTCTTTCAATTGTTTTTTTTTTTTGACAGGCATGAGGAGGGCTCAGGCCAAGAACCACATTGGGCCAGCTTCTGTTGACTGGATTGGGGTTCTCTAACGTAGCCAACAATTTTGCAACCTCGGGCTATGCCAACACAGCTCCAACCCATTCCCCACGACGAGATGTCTGCACTGTGAGATCCAGAGCAGATAGGTTGGTGCCAACCTGCTTTTGACTCCACAGTCAAGCCCACACGGGCTCAAAGAGGAATTCGAGCTGTGGCGCATGTCGACCAAACTGTCTTTAGCTATACATGTATTTCCGGAACTTTAGGTCCCACACATAGGTACTGGTTATTGTTACAACCTAGAAATTGTAGGTAGAAATCATGATATTCATAGTGCAATGCTCAAGGCAAAACTTACACTTGAAAAAACTCTCCCCCATGTCTCAAAAGTCTGCGAGCCAATGAGTGCAGTGACCGCTGAAGACAGTTTCACTTGAGTCAAGGATTTCTTGCTCCAGGATTTGGTTGATGATTTCTACTGATCAAGGCTGAAATTTTTCAAACCATCTGCAATTCCAGCTGGGGATGTCTCTTCTTGATTGGACTGTCCTTCGCGCATTTGATGATCATCCGGAGTCTGTGATCGCGTTGCGCTATTTGAGGGGAGAGCGGACGAGACAGGTGATGATACGCATAGCTCAGCATCTTCTTTGAGCATCTGCTTCCGTAATCTGCTAACAATGGGCAGCGTCAGAAATTACTGCGCAAGATCATGGATCAAGAGGATACCAGAGAGATGATTGACCTTTGTGCGTTTTGACGATGCTTCTTACTACGTTCATGATTATCCCATGCCCCCTGGCTCTTGAATTCTTTACTACAAGCAGCACAATACCAATCATTGACAGCGGCTTCGGGCTCTTCCTCTTCTGATTCCTCCTCGGTTACGGACTCGGCTTTGTTATCCTCCGCACCTGAACTTTCGTCCCTCTCGTCCTTCTGACGTTGCCAGGATTGTTCGCGAAACTGGCGGGCCTCGTCCTCTCTTTCCTTGGCTCTCTTTTCAGCAACCTCGCGAAGCTCACGCTTGATCCGTTGGATCTCCTGGGCCCGCCATTTTTCAGGGTTGCTTGCCGCACTGGCAGCAAAGCGTGGGTCACGTTTCTTCATAAAACTGACTAGGCTCCGGATCGTTTCGTTGTATTCTCGTCGGGCGTTCTCTCGTTCGCGTTGATTCTCCTTTTCGATCAGCCGCTTGATCCGACGGTCAACTTGTTGGTTTGTCCGATGAGGCTCAACCCATTCAAAGCTTTTCTGAGTGGCAAAATTACTCCAGGCGGAGTAAAAATGTTTTAACGCTCGTGTTCCATCGACGTCGTGGTCGTAACTAGACCCACTGGTCCCAAAGGAAGGATAGATGATTGTGGTATCCTTTCTTGCGATTTTTTCTTCTATCGATAACTGGCTGAAAAGGTTTCTATAAATTGTGAAAAAGGATGTAGCTGAATCTGAGAAATCACCCTTCCAGAGTGTTGAATCAAAAAACTTGAGTAGTTGCTTTGAGGTGATACCCGGGTTAAGTGTTGAGCGAGAGGTGGTCGGCTTAAGATGGGTGGGATCAAAGTCATCCAAACCTGTCCAAAACCGGTTCGATAAGAATCATTATGCAGGCCACTGGAAGGCAAACAATCTAGATAACATACCACTATCGTTCGCATTTAGGAGCTCATCACGATGTCTATCATAGAACGCACGTTCGTCTTCATCGCTCAAGATCTAACTCGGAGAATAATACACCAAAGAGAACCCCCTTCGACGAGTTTCGTCAGTTTGCAAATAAATGGAGGAATTTCTTTTTTTAGGAAAAAGTAAAGTAAGATAAAATAAAAGAAACACTGCTGATGAATGGGGAACATACCTCATAGGCTTGTTGGATCTTAGCAAACATTTTGGTAGCATTTTCAACGTTGTCGTAATTCTTATCCGGATGATGAACCAGGGCTTGTTTCCTGAATGCCTTCTTGATTTCTTCAGTCGAGGCGTCTGGACTAACTTGCAATACTGTATGAACCGAAGTTAGAGTGATTTTCTTTCGAATCGGATTCAATTTCAAAAATGAGCACCAAACTTTGGTAAAGATCTTCCGTTGAATCTTCGCTTGGATTATTCTCATTCGATGGATCCCCGCCAGCCCTTCTTGGGCCACCACTGGGTCGAGATTCATTGGCACCCATCCTGATTCCTAATGACGATGTATTCGACCTTCCGTTGTGGGTATATCTTCGTGAACCTTGAGTCTTGAGTCTCGACTGGATGCTTGCCTGAAGTAGAACACGGTTCCCTGTTGTATGCTTGGACCCGGGACAGGTCCCTGACATCTTCGTGAACCCTAGAAGGATACTTGTACCCCGCCAAGCCAGATCTGTCCCTTGACGATGGATGAGATGTCTTCCGAAGATTGGCTCGAAGAATCTCTTCAAGTTCCTCAACATCAGGGACACCAACAAATCTCGGAAGTCGAATACACCCGATTGTCTGAACAGTTCCACACGGTTTAGTCCTCGTAGCTCTCTCTGCTCTCATCAGTCGACCGTCCCGTCAGACTGCTTTCACAATCGGACACTGATTTATGCTATCTTCTTGCTTGGCCTTCGCTAGACAGGCTATCGAGAGGGGATTCACAAAGGGAAAGACCTGGCGATACAGGAAGGATTCAATAATGGCTTTGTGGGTGGAGCTCAGCGAGGGAGACGATTGGGTTCACTCCGAGGAAGGGCATCGGCAACGCTGAACATACTCCTAAAGCAGATGGAAGAAGATGCTCGAGTACATCGAGTACGCCAATTGATCCGAGAACTCAACCAGTATGGAACTACTCCAGCTACGAGTCATTCATCACAAGCCAACGAGCTTGAAGACTTGACTAGCCGGATGGATGGATTGATGACCTCATCTAATCCTACCCAATCTCAACCCGTCACACAGCAGTATCAAGAAGAGCAAGATAATCAACTTCTTGAACGATGTCAATTCGAACTGGATGCTATCCTTGCCAGTATGAACATTTGGTTACCAAGCCTCTGATTATACATGATCTCTCGTTATGCATAACTCATTAGAAATGATCTACTCAGATTCTCTCCAAAAAAATGAGTTTTACACCTTGGATAGCGCATTGGGTTGCTAAATGCTAATCACATATTTCCACATTCACTTGCATTGCTTCTTTGGTTATATCCTCTGATCACACCACAAGCCTCTATTCTGACGCAGATCATGAGCACCTCTTTTAAACATTTCCTGTAACTACGTGGTGTCCTCTCTGTTAATTGAAGTTTTTGTTCTTTAATTGATGCAACATTATTTCTTTCTTTCTTGACTTTGTGTGTTTTACGCTATTTGAAGTTAAGTCAGTCCTCCACCCCCAGATCAACTGCATATACACGTTTGTTGACATCAAGAAGCCAGTGTAAAGCCAAAGGTCGCCATCTCGAACGTAATGACAGCTTTCATAATGGGCATCAAGGGCCGAATGAAACAACTAACGATACTGAATTATATTTACATACCAAGAACTCAACTTGTGTGTGTAGATTTGTTTTTCATAGCTGAATGATAGTAAGTGATAGAACATCTATAGATGAGAAAGATTTGTTTTATTTAAAAAAAATGATAATATGAATTTAAATTAAACAAATAAAAAACAAACAGGCACATGTACGTACAAACGTAAAGGAACGATTGAAGCAAGATATGGGGGGAGATCTGGCCAAAGGTTCTTTCAGGGGAAATCAAAGGACGAGGTAAACAATGCAAGACAGGAAGTAATATGAACAGAGCGGGGGATGTTTCGGTAAGATTAAGCTGTGTAGTTGCAAAGTTCATCGGGGGACAGGCATTGGTTTGATTGCAGTCGAGGTCCCACCAGCGGTGCGTGGAACAAATTTCTTAAAATTAGTACTCCCACTCGTTGTCGCACCTTGGTTACTTGACGCCACATATTTCGAAACGTGTTGATGAAAATCAACTGGTCGGCTGATCGTCGAGCTGCGATCAATGTCACCATCCGCCATCAAACCATTAAGAGCAGAACAAGATTAGTATTTATTCTCAGCCTTGATGATAAATGATGAAATATCAAACGTTGGAACACACGTTGTCGGTTTGCTATCTTCGCGGGTATTGTGACTGGTTTTCTGTGGTTGTTTGTTCGAATCTTGAGTTTTAAATTTATTCAAGACTTTCAAAATAGATGTGCCATGTTGATTGATACACCTGATTATATAAAAGGAAATCAACTATGAGTCTCTAAGACATCGTGGGATGTAAGGGTAACAATAAACGGGGAGATAATTCAAAATCGAAGATAAGTATGAAAAAGAAAACAGACTTACTGCTGCGAGAGTCCATCAATGGCACCCAAGTCTTGTATAGCTAATTAATATCAGAAACAGGGGTAATATCAGTCAACCAAACCAGTAAGAAAGATGCTTTCGTTGGATGTTAAAGAAGAAGAAGAAAAAGGCAATATCGTAGTGCGATTTTGATTTTTTTTGGCTTGATCTCTTTGGCACAAAAGTAAAAAGAAAGGATCCAGCAAGAAGAGGGTAAAGGTCTTACAATGGGGCTGAATGCAGGCTATTGTTTGGAGGGCTTCCTCACTAGGAAAGTCTTCATCCAAATCGTCACCGTCCGTTAAGATATCCTTATTGATTGAAAAAGGAAAAAAGGAGGGAAGTATACTTGTTCAGACAAAAAGAAGACTCTTTTGGAAACAGAAAAAGGAAAACAGAGAAAACTTACCCTAAGAAGTAGGAGGGCTTTGTAACAGCCTTGCACCGAACTCTGTTCATCAGGTTGTAGCTCGTTCAATTGACGTTTAGCTTTAATAGTAGCCAGGGCCTGCTTAGCGCCACCTCTGACTGGGGGGCCGCCGTTTTGGGCGCGCAATGCTCTAGATGGTCTAGCGGGAGCGTCTGATTGGTGAGACTCTTCGACGACAAAATCTTGATCCGAGTCTTCTACTACGCTAACATCTTTCCCTCCACCTTTCTTGGCCTTGACCACCGTCTGCTTTGGCGCCCCGTTCGGCGCGGTCCGTTTTGCGGGACCAGATTGTCCGCTGAACGCCATCATCACCTGCCCGTTACTATTCAGTAGCTCCTGATGAGCCGGCCCAAGCTATCAAGATTACCAATACATCTATCTATCAGTTGTTTATCCCCTCCGATTGAGAAAGGTTGATAGAATCGGTGCTTTACCTGGACATAAGCGTTAACGAAACCCATGGCATTGGTCTCAAATCTTTCATTTAACATGTCTTTGGAAACCATCAGATGAAGTAACCTCTCGCAATCAGTTCGATCGAGAGAACTGCCTTGTCCAGCCCCATCTAGTTGATCGTGTCCGGCATTCGTAATCTGGAGTCAATGTTTGGCGACGTTGGTCAAGATTCACAGACAACTTCAGGGTAGGAGATGACTCCGACTCCAGAGAAAGATGGAGATTCACCTTTTTAGTCTTGCTACCTCTGAAGACATCGACGATATGAATGATGGTAACCGATTCGGATCGACGGGCAGTGATTTGTTTGACTAACTTGACCACTCCCTTCATCAACTGAGAGACATCTTTCATCACGACCCTCTCTGGGTTCTTGCACGTATCACAGGTCCCCCTACACTCCGAAGCCAAGAATTTCTCGCCGAAATAACTCAGGATTTGCGACCTCCTACAGTCTAACTTATTAAGACAGAACCCGACCACCTGTTTCGCATTTGCCTGTTGACGCTCGATTTGGTCTCTCGAGGTCGTCGTTTGCTCTACCATTCTCATAAAAACAGTCTATTTTTCTCCATTGATAATAATGGCAAGGGCAATGATGAAGAGAAAGGCAAATTTGACTTGGTGAGTATGTATTATTCTTCCAGAAAAACCGGACCCGCTTGGAACGTTTTTTTTTTTGCCAGGTTGATTGGCAATGCAACAAGAATGGGTTATTTTGGTACGACTCACAAAATCTCGATAAGCGTAAAACAAGATGCATTCAGAGATCTGTCCATCTCTGCCTGCTCGACCAGTTTCTTGATAGTATCCTTCGAGAGAAGAGGGCATCGAATGATGAACGACAAACCGAACGTCTGGCTTGTCGATTCCCATGCCGAAACTGATGAAAAATTTCAATAAGATCAAAGATTTGTTAGTCTCTTTGCGTTGCTTTCTGGAGTTGGTGAGGATGATTGATATGATCTCGTAACATACGCTATTGTTGCACAAATCACTTGAAGTTTGCCAACTTGCCAGCCGTGTTGAATTTTCTGCCGATCATCTTTGGACATTCCCTATTTAGTGAGAGAATCAGAATCAAGCTTGGGGTCTGAATACAGAACAAGATGGCACTGATGTGGATGTGAATAGCTATAGGTAGGGAATAAAACAAAATTCTCACCGCATGGTAATGATGAGCTTTGATGCGGTTTTTTGTAGAGAGATGGGCGGCAACCTCTTCGCATTGCTTTTTTGAAAGACAATAAATAATTCCGCTTTCACCCTGATGATCAACGGTAATGATCCGAATGATATCGTTGAGCACGTCTTTCGTCTTAGGTCGGACCTCATACCTCAAATTGGCTCGATTAAAGGATTGAGTCAAGACCCGACAGCCAGTGATTTTCAGGTTTGACATCACGTCCTGTTGGACCCTGTGGTTTGCTGTTGCCGTTAAAGCGATAAATGGGATATTCTTGAATTCCTTACGAAGCATCGGTCCGATGTCCTTATAGTCGGGACCTAGATTGCTCCCCGAAGATCAAAAAAGCAAATTAGACTGAATCGAAAATCTGTCCATGAAGGACGAAAACCTTTCGGTCTTTCTTGGTGAAGAAGGGTTTTGGAAGCTGAGAGTTTGCGCGGATTGATTATATTGACTCACGAAAATCATGTCCCCATTGACTTACACAGTGAGCTTCATCGAAAACAAAGCGAGCCAGCAACTTGCGGTTTTTGAGGTCGGTTAAGATGCTAGACAACACAGAACTCCTCATAATCTGAACCACCAATCAAACCACACACCTCGTCATGAGAAAACCGGCGGAGCCATCGGGTGAAGCTCTTCAACCCCCTCTCTGTTTTTGACAATTCATATGAGAGCGAAACAAAAAAAATACCACGTACCATCTCAGGGGTGACGTAAACCAGACACAAGGCAGGGTCGACTGAGCGAAGATCGTTTATCACATAGTCTCTCTCTTGGGCTGTCATCGTGCCCGTAAATGCAGCGGCTCCGATATGTTTAGCACACAATGCCTGAACTTGATCGGTTATCAGACTGATCAAGGGACTGATGACAATTGTCACTCCCTTGGTCACACCCGATCTTACCACAGCTGGTAATTGGTAACACAAAGCTTTGGAGAAATAGAAATATGTATAAAAAAATGAACATCTGTAAGTGAAATATCCACTAGGGTTCGTATGCTCGGTTCTCTGGAGTCGGTTGACGCGTGTTACTCACATTTACCGCCTCCTGTCGGCATTAAAACAAAGCAGTGTTTTCCAGAGAGTGTGGTATTGATGGCATCGACTTGGTTGTGTCTCCAGGTGTGCAGTTTGAATATTTTGACGAGAGCTTTGCCGACGTCTCTAGACCAGGGATGGTTCATTTTCTTGGAATAATCTTCGAGAGGTTGTGTGATCGGTGCTTCGATTGGTGGGGGATTTGGTTTATGCGATGGGGTCGTCGAGGGTTTACTTCGAGTGGGTTGGATAATGTCTATAGATCCACTCGGCGCCGGATTTTGTGAATCGTTGTGTTGGTCTGGATGCTCATCCTCTAGCTCGTGTATGTCATCCTCGTCAGCTGAAAAGATACCGTCTAGAAGATATGGATCTATTGAGTTGTGGCTGGCTTCGTGCACGGGTTCATCTATACACTCGGGCTCTGCCTCATCGGCTTGGTATGGGGTTACAATTCTGCGAGCGTCATCAAAGTGCGTACTGGATTGATGATAGGCGTTCTTTGAAGTCGAGGCGACTGGTCTATCGATGGTAGCAGGTTGATGGATTGTTTGGTTGGGTGGGATCGTTGGTGGTGAAGGAGGAGCGATAATTCTTGTTGCTGAGACTGAACGATGAGTAGATCTAGGGGTTTGCTGATCAGATGATGATGGCTTGGTTGGAGGAATGTGATTCTCGTTCGATAAACGCGAGGAGGTCGAGGGCGAAGTGGCAAAGGCAGGGACGACACAACTGATGGGAGGGGCGGTCTTACTTGTCGCGACGATCGACCCAACAGATGATTTAGAGGATTCAAGTGTGATGCCGATGGATTCGCGTCGCTGAACTTCCGTGTTGAACTGAGCGAGCCTACCATCCAGATAGGATCTGATTGTGGCGCGAGTAAATACCAGAAGACAAGTCAGAGCCCTGATGCACATATAAACTTGGTGATAATAAAAGAGAGAAAAAGGAGGACGATCATAACTTTGTGTTGAGTAAACAGCCAAAGTCTTCACCCGTCGAACATTCTCCAGTCTGAAAGATGCTGACCATGTTCTCTAGAGTCACTACGAGCCTAGAGATGCAGGTGTGTCGCTTGATGTAGAGAGTTTCGAGATCGATCTGAAGGGGAGGAGGTCAATCAAATCAGCTTTTGCTTTTTGTTTTTTGTTGTTGTTCTTCTTCTTCTTTGTTGTTTTTTCTGTTCAGCAACAGGGGAGGGGAGATGATGAAGAGCAAACTTCTTGTATACTAGGTTCGACAAATGCCCGACCGGGCAAGCCAAGAGGGGGTCGACCATTGAGATTGGAAGGTGTAGAGAGGGGTGTATTGGGTTGTGTGAGATGAGAAGGTTTCAGTGGTGGAGGCTTGGGCTGAATGACAGTGCTTGCAAGTTCGGTAGGTCTGGCTTGACGTTGATTGACCTTGGAGGGCTGGCTGTGTTCTGATTGATGAATTTCCTCGAGAAAGGCTATCTCATCGTCATCGAGGAGTTCGAATGCTTGAGTGGGTGGGGTTGCGCGTGATTTTTTGATCGATGGGGCTGGATGGTTATCGGTAGGAGGGGGTCGTTTGGTGCTCGTAATCGGTGTTAGGTTATTAGTCGATTGGATTACCATTGGGCTTGGACGGGTATCAGCTTGAAGGTTTCTAGCTTGGTTTGAGTGGGTTGAGATGGATTGAGATTGGTGGGAGTCATCCTTGAAGGCGAAAGGGGTCATTGGGGATATCAGTCTCGTTCGTCCTGATGAGTTTGATGAATTTTGAGAGGTGGAGACTGAATGAAAGGCTAGGGTTGTTGATGTTGTAAGTAGGTTAGTGATATCCGTTGGTTGGTTTGAAAGGCATCTTGGGTTTGAACAAGAGTCTTCGCTGAAGTGGTTCGAGTTGAGAACAGTGATCAAGGGGAACATATTTATGTACATAGCTCTATGGGTCATATGACATCATCCACACCCTCAACCTCTTCTAGCTGAGAAAAATGGTGGAGGCACAAATCTTGATCCAAGCTACCTCCTAATTAAGACTTTGGACTCTTCAAAAATAGGGAATTATACCTCACAGTCCTACCATCAACTCTGTTTTATCAGTCCATGTATTTATGTACTGCTGATTTGCAAACTAAGCAGAAGAACTTTTAAAATTGTTTCACTTATTACCATGTGAGTGAAGCAAGAAATATAGTATAAGAATCTACATACAATTGTATGCTAATAAAGAGTATGTGTATATGGATTTTGATAGTATGTATATAGGGGTTATAATAGCCCCCTTGAAAAGACTCCGACAAAAGGACAAAAACTTGGCCAAGACAAACAGGAAGAATTCGAGAAAGAAAAAATATGTATAGAAGAATGGAGTAGAGATGAAGAAAAAAATGGAATACATGATAAAACAATAAAGTAGAGAGAAAGATGATAAAAAAATCATCTAAACAGGTTCAAGGTTTGGGATGGGATCAAGCCTGCATAAATAGAAGGAAACACATGTTGTTATCTTGATTCAAACAAATATCTGAAATTTGATCCATGAAGCAAAACAGACAATTGCAGGAGATGTGTGTGTAATGCAGCTAGTGCATGCTAATCCCCCTGGTACTTGCCATAACTTATGTCTGCTACCTCGGAGCAGACATTTTGAGGCTGGACAGGATCCTCTCAAAAGGCATTGATCCAAGGATTGATCCAAGGGCCTTAGTCATGATATCGGCAAGTTGTTGGTCTGTTGGTACCCAACTGATGGCAAGTCATTGAGGATGGAGTTGATCATTAATGTAGAAGCAGTCCTGTTCAAAGTGCCAATTTTGCTTGTTTTCTGAGTTATCCTTTGAAATCTTAACTGCAGCATTGTTGTCACACATGAGAGTAGGAGTGATGGTCCAACTTGTCATATCAAAGTAAAGTTCCTTAAGCCAAACAGCATGCTGTGCTGCCCACCAAAGCGCCATGAATTCAGTGTGGCAAGTGGAAGATGCCACAGACAGTTTGTGTTTGCTGGGCCAGAAGATAGGACACCCAAATAAAGTTGTTGCAGAACTGTGCATCAATATGGCAAATCCCCCCCCCCCCCCCCCAGGTGGCATCCACCCAAGTCAGCATTGTTTGATCATCTCCTGGTTCAAAGACTGAGGCCTTTGTTGGGAGTGTGATATCACAATTTTTGTGAAATATTATCTTGGGCTGTTTGGCAACAGCCTCTATATAGTGTAGTAAAAACATTCTATATAGTGTAGTAAAAACATACCACAATTATTAGGGGATTGATAACCACACACCCATGCCAGGGGCACACCCTTTTTTGGGCATCAGCACGCCTGTAGATGGGCGTGCAAACTGCACACCCATCTACAGGTGTGCAACACCCACCCAAAAAAGGGTGTGCAATTGCACACCCACGTTTGAGCAGGTGACAGCATAGTCCCCATTTGTGGGGACTAAAGGTACTCTACCAGCTTCATCTCTTATAAATATTCTGGGGGAACTTTACACACCACTGACATGCCAAACACCAGTAATCATCCACTCATACATTATTACAGGGCATAGTAATGAGAATATTCCATGAACTTTGCATAGAATATTACACCTGTCATATTTCACTCCCAAACAAGGCCTGAATTTCTACATCCAAAAGCCTTAATGTAGCCAAGTATGTGTTCTATAGCTCCCCAATGTCTGTGAGCCAGTGATTTGGCAATGCGGGCAAGGAAACCAACTGCAAAGGCTAGATCCGGTGACGTAACTACCACTAGATAATTCAAAGACCCAACAATCAATAAATAGCCATTTGGATTGATGATTTGTTTGGAAGAGTTAGAGGAAGTCAGCAACACCATATCCTTAATGGGAATAGATCTTGTGAGTGTGGTGGGTTTAGTAAAAGAATTGAGTATCTTGCTGGTCAAGAAAGGCTGAGACAGAGAAATTTGGATGGTGACAGTTGTTTGACCTTGATGTCCACTATGGTGTGCAGTGAGTCATCCCAGGTGGTGCGTAGTTTGGGTTCCAAAGCCATGCAAAAATCAGGTTTGACAAAGCAGTCACCACTCCAGTGTCCACATGAATTCACACAAGGATGGTGTCATTTCCTTGCTGCACATGGTAAAATAAGTCATTGTAGAAACTCACAAGGAAACCAATCTGTTCCATTACCTGCACAAAGTGCTTTGAAAAGCAGTGAACACCCTTCTTGGTACAAAGCCCTTGTACAGCTTACAAGACTTCCCCCGGTGTTCCTCTGGCACCTTGACCCATATATCCTCATCAATGTCTCCATGTAGGTAAGCAGAAGTGATGTCAAAATACTCCACAAGCCATTGGTTGGAAACTGCAACAGTAAAGAGCATATGCAGTGATGCAAAAGCTGCCATTGGCTCCCAAGTGTTGTGGTAGTCCTGCTCAAAGTTTTTACTGAATCCTTGGACAATATAACAGGTCTTATACTTCTTAATTTGATTGCACTTGATATCAAAAAGCCACCTGGTGTCCATTTGCCATTGGCATGGCAGTACATGTTCAAAATTCCAGACAGACATCTTCCAAATGTTGGAAAACTCTGTGTACACGTCTGTGGCCCACCAATCCCCATTCTTCCTAGCAATTGCTCAATCATAATGTTGAATATTGTGATCAACAGTGTTCCAAAAATCAGCACATTGGATAAGGACTTGGTAGCCTGGTTGGCAAAGGCAGCACTTATAGTATAGTTTCTTAGCTTCAAGCTAAGGTCACTGGTTAAAATCCTGCCCAAGTCAATCATTTTCTGCTTAATTTCTGAAAAATGCTTTGTTAATTCTAACACATAAGTGCTGCGTAGAAGTTGGCTCCTAGTTACCTCAGCAACACCAGTGTTTTCAGGTAACTGGATAGTGATTTTCCCCTTGGCCATGTTCAATCCCACAACCAGTGCTGTGTTGAAAATCATCAGATATACATCCTTTATGTTCAGCGGCTTGTCTATGGGAAATCTGAATGATGCTTGAATTGTTGAATTGTATGATCTATCCCACATTTTGTAGCTTGAGTAGCGGTAGTGTTGCCTTCCGCTCTGGTTGCACTGTTGAAAAATTTGATAACAGAAGGTGATGTTACCAAGGGAATATGAGAGGGTTTGGACGGCTTAATGATATCAATTGATGAATAAGGGAATGTGACAATGGAAAATTCAAATAAATTATTGTTATATTATCTGGTACCCAAAAAATCCAGCCTTTTCTGCCTTGCACATAACCTATAAAATTACATTGCCACACCCGCAGATCTGTTTCCCTCTCCGGTAGATGTTGGGCTTGTGTATGAAAGCAACTTCCACAAAAGTCTGTAAGTGATCAAACACCAGTTTCACACCAAGCCTCATCTCCAGTCAAATAATTTATCAGCCAATTGTGAGTAAAGTGACCTCAAAATAAGCAAAGCCCCAAAACTCAACTGGGAGCCCCAAGGCAATGGTTGCTGTCCATGAAATGTTGCCCAATTTCCTATGAAGCTGCTCCACAGCTCTGTTTTGATTGGGTCCATACAGCATTGAATGTTGATGCTTGATGCCTTTATCCTTCAGCCATGCTAGAAAAACCTTAGAGGTAAATTCACCACCACCATCAGTCCTGGAGAATTTGAGCTTCTTTCCCTTCAATAATTTGATCTTCTCAAAGTAATGTTTGAAATTTATGCACAAATTGCTTTTGTTTTTGAGGAGGGAAACCTCAGAGTAAGTACTGGCAAGCTCACAAAAGACAACAATGTACTTTCCGCCATTGAAACCCTCAACAAAGGGGCCAAGAACATCAGACACAATGGTGTCCATTGGGAAAACCTTCAGTTCCTTGGATATTCAAGCACCCTGCGGGCGTTGATAAATGCACGCCAACGGCGCACGCCAACGCCAACCCGCACGCCACTTTTTTTTGGCGTGCGGGGCCTACACGCCAAAAAAATTGGCGTGTAGGGTCTACACGCCAATTTTATTTGGCGTGTGAGACCCACACGCCAATTTTGTTTGGCGTGTGGGCCCCGCACGCCAATTTTTTTGGCGTGCGGGTCCCCTCTCGCTCACATAATCGAATGGGAGGGCCCATTCGATTACGTGAGCGGGCCGGCTGACGAGGTTATACAACCTCGTCAGCCGGGAGGACTTCCTCCCGGCACGAGGCTGTATAACCTTGTCGGCCGGGAGGACTTCCTCCCGGCCGACGAGGTTATACAACCTTGTTGGCCAGGAGGAAGTCCTCCTGGCTGACGAGGCTGTATAGCCTTGTCGGCCGGGAGGACTTCCTCCCGGCCGACGAGGTTATACAACCTCGTCAGCCAGGAGGAAGTCCTCCTGGCTGACGAGGTTGTATAGCCTCGTCAGCCGGGAGGACTTCCTCCCGGCTGATGAGGTTATACAACCTCGTCAGCCAGGAGGAAGTCCTCCTGGCCGACGAGGCTGTATAACCTTGTCGGCCGGGAGGACTTCCTCCCGGCCGACGAGGTTATACAACCTCGTCGCCAGGAGGAAGTCCTCCTGGCTGACAAGGCTGTATAACCTCGTCGGCCGGGAGGACTTCCTCCTGGCTGACGAGGTTATACAACCTCGTCGGCCAGGAGGAAGTCCTCCTAGCCCGAGGTTATACAGCCTCGTAGACTTCCTCCTGGCTGACGAGGTTGTATAATAGCCAGCGGCTGACGAGGTTATACAACCTCGTCAGCCAGGAGGACTTCCTCCTGGCTGACGAGGTTGTATAACCTCGTCAGCCGGGAGGAAGTCCTCCCGGCCGACGAGGCTATACAGCCTCGTCAGCCGGCCCGCTCACGTAATCGAATGGGACCTCCCATTCGATTACGTGAGCGGGATCCCCCCACACGCCAAACAATTGGCGTGTGGGAGCCGCACGCCAATTGTTTGGCGTGCGCTCCCACACGCCAATTGTTTGGCGTGTGGGAGCGCACGCCAATTGTTTGGCGTGTGGGAGCGCACGCCAAACAATTGGCGTGTGGGAACCACACGCCATTTTTGGCGTGTGGGTCTCACACGCCAAATAAAATTGGCGTGTAGACCCCACACGCCACTTTTTTTTGGCGTGTAGGCCCCGCACGCCAAAAAAAATTGGCGTGTAGGCCCCGCACGCCAAAAAAAATTGGCGTGCGGGTTGGCGTTGGCGTGCGCGCTTGGCGTGCGTTTATCAACGCCCCACCCTGCAATCTCTTACCCTTGCTGATTAGGCAATCCTCACAAATGAAATACTTATTTGTCAGCTTGGTTGGTAAACCTGTGAATGTTCCTGCCATGCACATCTCAATGATTTTCTTAAGGCTTATGTGCCCAAGTTGTTGGTGCCAAATTAGCAAATCCTTAGACTTGATCAAGGTGTCAAAAACCAAGATTTTATTTGATGCAGAGAGTGTATTCACAGTAGAAACAAAATAAAGATGCAGGAACAACAACAATTGGAGGGTTGGAAAATTTCAACATTACAGGCACTTGCCAGCAAAAACTCATTGAGTATGATTGGATTGAGAAACTATTTGGAAAAGACACTGATGCATTACCATTTGTATCCACAGAGAATTTTCCTCCACCAAGCCGCAGGGAGTTTGTGCAGAGAAGTGTACATGTAGTGTTGGGGCTGTAGTGATTTTTTTGAAGTGTGATAGATCCTGATGCATTAAAAAGTGTCATCTTCCCAACTACAGTCACAAAATATTGGTTGGAATTATTTGTGACAGATATTGGGATGGGGTGCTCAAGAAGAGTGCAGTCAAAAAGAAGAGCTAAATTTTTGGTGAATGTATGAGATGCACACAAATCTAACCCAAAAAACCTGCCACTCTGCTTAATAAGATGGTCAATTTCCTCCTGTGAAACCTGTGGGCTTAGATTTTCTAGTTTCACAGATTGCATAAAGGGGATATCAGCGGTTTCCACAGCTTTCCACTGCTGCATGACCTCAGCGCTGTTTGCATGAAAACCAGTACAAGGGGGTGCAGTATAATCTTGGACAGAAGAGGCTGTTTTTTTGTGACTTTTTGAAAGGGATTGTTGGATGTGGGGTTTGGTGCTTTTTTTTATTGAGTGCATTCACTAGTGTTGTGATGTTTCATCTTGAGGTCATCTTGAAGAGAGTGCACCACTTACTGTTTGCTGGTTTGGACTCAACACTGGTGTATGATGGAAAATATTGAGTCACACAGTCTTGTTGCTTGCTGCTCTGATAAACAACTCCTTGGTTAATATGAACCCTGAACAAAAAAGGTTTTTTTGGGGAGTTTTCAATATAGCAGGAGTTCTTTCACATCCACATCACACCCCCTTTCCATTTACCATCAGCACTTACCTATGCCCTTTTAGGTATGAGAGATGATGTTTCTTTTATTACAAAACAAATACTTTTAATCTAAAACTATGGAAAATCTAACATGAAAAACACTTTCATTTCTTTTCAGTCTTGAAAAAAATTAAGTAAATTGTCACAGTGGTTTGGCAATGCAGTGGGGTGGCTCTAAATGGCATTGATAAACCACATTGTGACCATTTGTTGTGACTTGAAATGTAAATTGCTAACTGGGGGGTGTACAATGGGTTTGAAGCTAAAGATAATCCCCCAGGAGTGGACACCCCTGGCCAGTCTCAGAGGGGTCCTAAGGTCATAACATTATCCCCCCTCTTATGCCCAATCCCGGGCAGCATTAAAACCCTGGCTGTTGGGAAAAAAACTTGCCCTTGCCCCCTACCTCCTCTTTCTTCGCCGTCTCTTGTGCTTGTCTGAAGCTTCAGGGAATCTTGCTTTGAATTTGTTGACCATCTCTTGACAGTTTTCCAGGTTCTCCTCCGGCTCCCACAAGTTTTCTTGAGGTCCAAATCCCTTCCAGCCTACTAAATACTGACGCCGCTCCCCCCGTATCCGGCAATCCAAAACCTCCTCCACTTCCCACTCGTCCCCTCCGTCGACTGTGATGGGGTCTGGCGTGGGAGGGCGGCGGCCGCTGATCGGGTCCGGATGATGCTTTCAAAGTAGAGACACATGAAAAACCGGGTGTACACCCCGCAAAGAAATAGGGAGTATCAGTTCATAAGCAGAACGCGAACTTATTTTAGAGATTGGGAAGGGGCCTAGCCATCGGTCATCCAGCTTGGGGCACGGTCTGGTTGTCGAGATGTTTTGGCTGTTGAGCCAAACCTTGTCCCCAATCCTCCAATCCGGATTGTTCCGGGCATGCTGGTCGAAACGGCTCTTCATGGATTCCGGCGCGCGTTGCAGGCATTCCTTCAATTCCCCTTGGACTTCACTAAGCTTTTCCAGGCGTTCTTCCACTACCAGTAGACACTGTTCCGACGAAGGTACGCGCCCATAAGACAGATTAAATCCACAGTTTGCCTTGAACGGCAACACGCCCGTCGAGACATGGTCGTGGTTATTGTGAGCAAATTCAGCTGTCGGCAGTAGTTGAGCCCAGTTGTCTTGGTGATAGTTGATAAAGTGTCGTAGATACTGTTCGATGGCCTTGTTGGCGATCTCAGATTGGCCATCTGTCTGCGGGTGGAATGCGGTTGACGGGTGGAGCCTGATTCCTAGCTGGCGGTCCAATTCCCGCGTGATCTGGGAGATAAATACTGAGCCCCGATCAGACACAATTGTCTTCGGTGTCCCATGTAACTTCCATACATTCTCTAACATCAAACGTGCAAGGCCTTTGGCGTTGAGAGTCTTGCTGCAAGGTACGAAATGTGCCATTTTTGTCAGGTGGTCGACTACTGTCAGGATACTGTTGTATCCCTCTGATACTGGGAGGTCTGTAATTAAATCATAACTTATATCAGTCCATGGGCCTGCCGGAATTGGGAGAGGTTCAAGCAGTCCGAGCGGCTTTTTGCTGCATGGCTTGGTCCTCTGACAGGAGTCACATCCGTCAACGTACCAATTCACTAGTTGCTTGATGGAAGGCCAAGTGAACGACCGTTGGACTAAACCAAGGGTTTTTGAACGTCCCGGGTGGCCAGCCAGCTTCGAATCATGGTGGCTTTTGATTATCTGGCGGCGTAGCTCGGAGTCTTGGGGCACTACCACCCGGTGTCCATGATAGAGGAGGTCGTTTTGCACTGTATAGCGCGAAAGCTTTGGGTTTAATCGTCTCAAGGTCGGTGATTTCGCCAATGCCAGGAGAGACGTGTACTCGGTGTCCACAGGCCCCCCCCGTCGTATCCCTTTGATTATCTCGGCTTCTGTCCAAATATCCCAAAGAGAAGAGGGCTGGCCAGCTGAGACAGGAAAAAATGAATGGGAAACTAACTCACATTGCGGGGGTGTCAATGTACTATTACGCTCTGAATAAGAGCCACCAATAAAATCATTGGGAGTACACACCCCCTTTTCAAGTTGCCTAGCTTCCCCCACGGGATCCTGGTCCGTCAATGAGGGTTTGGTCGGGCATGACGAAACTGCAATGGAATTCAAACCAAGGACGTCCTCTGAACCAAGGACGTCCACATCAAACCAGTAGTCCGCCGTTTTCAAGGTCCACGGATCCATCAACAAAACAACCCTCAAATTCAGCAATTGCCGTAAAAGTATCCGGTTGGATGTTGTCCAAAGGTAAGCTTCTCGGCCTTGTCTGGTGCCAAGTTGGGTCGGCAAGACAGGGCGTCTGGGCGGACTGCTTCTTGGCCGGGTCGGAAAACAATGTCAAAGTCGAAACACCCTAAGATTTCGGCCCATCTGGCTTGGCGGCGAGTGAGTTGCTTGTTGGTCATGAAGTTTTCGAGGTTTTGATGGTCAGTATAGACAATGGCGTGCAGTCGGTGCGGGTTGCCTTCCAAATAGTGTTGCCATTCCTTGAACGACGCAACAATGGCCAGCAATTCCTTGTCAAAGATGGCATAGTCCCGCTTGGCCTTGATGAGCGACCGGGATAAGTAGGCGAAGGGATGAAGCAGATTGTCCTTGGGGCAGACTTGAGACAATACGGCTCCTAGGGCGAAATCAGAACAATCACACTCCAGCACAAAGGAGCGGTACGGGTCGGCGATCTTCAGGATTGGCGCGGACGTGAACAAAGACTTGAGGTTGGTACAAGCGGACTGGCAATCCCGCGTCCAGACAAATGCAGAGTCCTTCTTGGTCAGATTGTGGAGGGGGCGCGCGACTATTGAGAACTGGTCAATGAACCGGCAATAAAAGTTCGCAAATCCTATGAACTTTTGCAGCTCGGTGAGATTCTGGGGTGAAGGCCAGTCCCACACAGCTTTAACTTTAGTTGGGTCCATATGGATGCGGTTGCAAGAGATAAGAAGGCCTACATATTCTACTTCTTTCCTTGAAAACTCACATTTCTTGGGTTTCAGCCACAGGGTATGCTTGCTCAACGTCTCCAGGACGCTTTGGACGGCCTCTTTGTGGTTGGAACCGGTCTTTGTGTAGATCATAATGTCGTCAAGGTAAGCCGTGACATCCTTCCCAATACGTCCAAGCAGTATATCCTGCATAAAGTATTGAAAATACCCTGGAGCGCCAGTCGGTCCAAATGGCATTGTCAGTGGTGTGAATTGTACCGACCTACATATGAACACCAATTTGTCTTCATCCCCTTCAGCAACACGTAAATTCCCATATGCATTCCGCAGATCGAGTTTGGTGAAGGTGCAGGCATCCAGAAGGCTGTCCACCAGGTCCATCGTGAGAGGAAGTGGGTATTTGTTCTTGATAGTCACCGCGTTGAGTTTGCGGTAATCAAAACAGGGTCTTAAATTACCGTCCTTCTTCCCAGAAAATATGATGGGAGCCGCCCATGGGGAAGTAGTCCGGCGGATGGTACCATTCAAGAGTCCTTAATTGATCAGTGTGTCTAGGGCTTCGTTTTCAGCGGGGGATAGCGGGATAATCCGACCAGCCTGCGGCACGGCATTGGGCATCAGTTCTACCTGAAAATCATATCAATGACAAGGCGGCAGTCCTTGTGAGGCCGATTTGCGGAACATGTGAATATACCGGTGGTATGCGGCCGGAACCAGCTCTTCCAGCGGCCTGACAATGGCCTTCAAGGCATCGCGGGCTGCCAAACGAGCAGAGGTTGACCACAAAGTCCGGGCGGCCGCCAGTCCTATAGGATGAGGAGGAGCGCACTGGCCAGCTGAATCATGACAAGGTGAAGGTTGGAAAGACTTACAATGTGGGGGTGCTAATGTGTCCTCCAACTGGGTTGGATAGGTAGACACACACCCCCTTGTCAGAATCCTAGCGTCCCTCCTGGGAAAATCCAACACAGAGGGTTTTGGCGGAGACGACGAAGCTGTACAAACAGCTGCAACAGACGGGACAAAACAACGTTTAGCCCAATCAATCAGATGACCATTGTGTCTTAGCCACGGCATGCCAAGGATGCCATCATACGACTCTTTGAGAGTCGTGACAATCATTGGGGAGGGGTTGGGTTCATTGGGAAGTTTAACAGAAAGTTCAAAAGAGGCGGATTGGATGGATCTCTCAAATCCAGAGATAGTGCGGCGGGTCGGTGTTGCGTATTGCAACAGCCCCAGCTGGCGGGCGTAAGATTCACTCAGTAAATTGTGAGTGGCTCCGGAACCAATGAGGAAAGAGGGAACGGATGTGACTCGGGGGCGTTTGCAATAGAGATAGGCAAAGGTAAAAAAAACCTGGGGTCAATTTCATTACGTTTACTAATAAGGTTACTAGCGCCAATATCTACTATAACAGACGGGTTAAGAATACTACTCAGGACAGGTACATCCATCAGGCCTGAGTGCCCCCATTTTTTGACAACGAACTAGCGGAGTCGGGGTTGGTGGGGTGGAGGTGTTCGCGCGGGCTTGATTGATCCCCGCCTGGACCTCTGAGATACGGGCAGTCAATGAGGTCGGTTGGGTTCCTGGGGTCCTCCTGCGTCCCGCCGTGCACCCATGGGATAGGTGGCCCTCCTGGCCACAGCGGAAGCAGAGACCAAGGCGGGATCGCCGGTCCCGCTCCTCCTCAGACAGTCGAGTCGGTCTGTTGTTGGGGTTGCTCCGGACGGCCAAAAGATCCATCGCATCCGGGTCAGGGGCTGGGGTGTTGGTACTGGGGATGGGATTGGAGTGACCGCTCCGGATTGCCTTGATGGTGTTACCAGCCCGTAACACCATTTCCTGCATCTCCGGGAGAGTGGCAAAAGCGACACTGCTCATTACCACTGCCAGTTGAACCTTTTCTTTCAGCCCTTGCTGGTACATGCTCATCAACATGGTTTTGCTCCACTCAAGGGCACGAGCGTGCATGTTGAAAGTTTGCGTATAATTTGCCACTGTACCAGTCTGGCGGATGCTCCTCAAGGCTACCTTGGCTTGGTGTTTGCGGTTGAGATCAAAAAAACTGGCTTTAAAGCCGTTCAAGAATTCCAAAAAGACGATGGGGGTACTTGCGAACAATTTCGTTGTGTACGGTTGGGCCCAGGTCGCGGTGTAGTCGGTTAAAAACAAGATGGCAAAAGCAACCTTGCTGGAGTCTTCAGGGAAGCCTTCCGGGTAAGTAAGGGTGTGAAGGCCAATTTGGCTGACAAAATTCTCCGTGAGGGCTCCACGGGTCCCATTGAACGTTTTAGGTTTGGCGAGGATGACAGTGGACGGGGCAGTAGCAGGGGGCTGGCCTTGGTTTCTAGCCGCGGGGCCGTTGGGATGGTTGGCAGTATGGTGGGTGGATGCAGTCTCAAGTCAGGCCTCCGCTTGGCGAAGGCGCTCCTCGGCTGCCAATCTTTGGGAACGTTCTTCAGTCAGCATGCACATCATCTTGTTGAGCCTTGCGTTGACTGCGTCCATGCTGTGAAAAAACAAGGGGTTTGTTGTCAGCGGTGCTCACAGCTGGGCCGTTGTGGAAATAAAGGCGACCTCGGTAACAGAAATGGTAGGTTGCCCTTCTTCCTGGTTGGTTCCGGTAGTTCTTTGATTTCCTCTGCGGGATAAACACTGTCAGCGGATAGTCAACTGGTTTCCCTGCAACACCTTATACTCAGCAAGGGGACCGTTCCTCTTGCGTTTGTCGTCCTGATGATGCCCTACGCAGTTCCGCTTGTCCGCACACGCTGAATAATCGCTGAGAGAACTCTAAACAATGAGGTTTTCTTATATACGCTGTAGTTGATAGCTATCTACTAAGATGATAAGATAAGATAAGATCCCGCAGCCCTGGTACAACCCTCTATTTAGACAACAGTCCCCCCGATCATGTCCCGCATTCCCCGGTACTGTCCCTGGAGCCCTACTTGCCTGTCTCCTCGCTCCCGCATCGCACCGCAGCCTGTCCCCGACTACTATACCCCGTTGACCCCCGCAGCCGTCTGTCGCTCCCCTGCACACGACTCCGCTTCTTCTGCCCCCGCTCCGCTTGCGGCCTGGCGCCCCGAGCCCCGTGGTTCCGCCCGGTCCATTACGTTGCGCATACTGAAGCGGCCTTCGTCCGCTCGACCAATTGCCCGCGCCAACTATAGAATGTCACATGCTGCACCCCGTGCTTTTCCCCGCGGAATGTCCGATGACATTTGGTAGGTACCCCCTTACCTCAGCCTCAGTCTGCCGCTGAGCCCGCGGCTGCGGGCTCAGCTTCAGTGCTGCACCTCTGGTATATAAGTTCTCCCACAACGTAAATACACAAATTTGCAAAGGACATTACTGTGGTATGACACGGGCTTTCCCTGCCACAGTGTACCCTAGTCGTCCGGGGTGGTAAGGAAAGATTGGAAGGCTGACAGGGATAGAGCGAGGGCTACAAGGCCACACGGTCGGGTTGGATGACGGCGAAGGGGCCGGGCGGCGGTGAGGTGGAGGTACCAGCTAGCGCGGCTCTGGCTACCAAAGCAGCGGCAACGTGGCGGCGCCTAGAGCGGCGGCGGCTAGGGAGGGATGGATTAGGGGTAGTCTCCGAGGGTAGGGCTATTCCAGGGCAGGTCCAGCGACGGTGGTGATCTGTGGTGAGAAAATTTTAGAGTTAGCAATATGTTGTGACTTGAAATGTAAATTGCTAACTGGGGGGTGTACAATGGGTTCGAAGCTAAAGATAATCCCCCAGGAGTGGACACCCCTTGCCAGTCTCAGAGGGGTCCTAAGGTCATAACACCATTTCATAGAATTGGTCCAAAGTTCCTGCATGGCTTCCACATCTGGAAACCCAGAACAGGTGATACTTTTGTAGAAGAACTGAGCAGGATCTTGTAATGCTTAGACTTTCCATGATTTGTTGGCCATGCAAGAATCCTGGCCATCCAGTAAAGACATTGGTGACATTTTTGATCTCAGTGCAAACCAGAAGGGTCAAAATATCATAAAATCCCTTGCATGAGAAATAATCAGGCCCATATTTCTCAGGGTAGCTCTGTAGGACTACTAGTGCGCCATCAATCAGTAACAAAAATCCCTCAAATACAACCTCTTTGAAGCTATTTGGCAAATACTGACATGAAAAACTGTTGGGCCAAGTGAATAGTTATGATTTAAGACCCAGGATAGCCATGAATTACTGCCAACTGATTTAAGTGGTATGTCAAATTTTTATTAAAAATTGTTCACAGTATCATGATATGATCATTGGGTATGTTGAATCTATATGGGAGGTATGTGCAAATTAACCAATGCAGGAAAGCTTGGGTTCAGCCAGATAACCACATGGCTATCCTTATAAAGGAATATATTTATTCATATATTCCAGTATAGGTATGTCTTTCAATAATGAGCCAGGAGCCTGAGCAGTTGACTCACATGTCATTATTGAATCACCCCTTAAAAATTATATTCAGCTTGAATTCTCACTAAAATTGATTTGTAGATCAATGTCAGCTCACATAACAGAAAGTAACTCTCACAGAAAGGCAAGAAATTCAGATCCCACAATGATTACATACACCACAATGATACCAATAGCTACCTCCTGAATGCAGTTATGCATCATGTACAATATTTTCACTGCAAGATGTCAGATCATTTGAATTTATTTCCAATACCAGAGGTTTCAGCCCTAGAGATACTCCAGAGCATCCTAAGAACTGACTTCACTGTAAGAAATATCCAAAATACTGTATTGCTACTGTAAATAATAACATATCCCAAAATATTATTTGATAAATCAAATTATGATGTAAAATTAAGTGGGGTAACTTGCTAAAACCACTACTAAATTCCTACTCCTTCTAGTACTTTATCATGTAATAAAGATACTTAGAAAAGGGAACAAAGATTATAAATTATGGATTAGAAAGTATTGTCATAAAAGCTGAGAGACAATAAGCTTATTTGAATAAATATAAGAATAAAAATTATGCTAATAAGAATGAAATTACCTAAGTTTGTGGTAATTTCCCAGTATTGTTCTACTAAATGAATTGGCCCATGTTGTGATTGGTTATGCATACATTTCATGAGGTCATGGGGACATAGAAAATAATGTGCTCAATTTAATAAAATTCCCATTGCATCATAGTGCATTTGAATTGTAATACATTAGAGCAGAATATACAACAACATTCTAGAACCTTCCCCTGAAGACCTCTAGAATATAAAAGGAGGCCATTTCCCCAGTACCACATTAGTAAGTACCCTGAATATTCTCCTCCTACTTTTAGAGTATTTGTATTTCTTTTATTATCCAACCCACCTTGTTTACTGGAATAGTTATCAAGTTACCTTAGAACCTCCCCATCTTAGACCTTGACTCTTTCCTTAAAAAGAAGTTGCTGCAAGACTACCACCTCTGACAGTAGCCAATCAGCTCAAGTGCTTTCCAGCTGCTTAGTAACAATTTATATTGTTACCTATCTCTCAAAAAGATAGAAAGATAACCAAACATATATGGTTAGCTGTTATTCTTCTCCTGATTGACTAATTTGTAAATCAGATAAGGAAATTAAAAAGGAGTTTAGGTTATCCTCTGTGCATAGTTTGGACACTATAGAGAGAATAATAGTAATTATTATTCAGATAAACTTTCAGCACAGTGATAATGTTTGGCTTTTTTATAGACATTAAGCCAGTGTTTCATACACATAGCTGACACGTTTTCTACAATCATTCAGGGAAACACCAGCAATCAAGGCTGCAGAATTGAAGAGAAAATCAGTTTGAAACCTAACATGAGGGTCTATAAATTACACATGATTTTATCTACATTGTAATCTCTTTTCCTAATTCAAGTTTCATTAATTATTTCTTGACTCACTCAACTTGCTCTTATCATTGCTTGTCTCTGTCTCACAGGTGTGATCTAACATTGTACATTTCTATATCTTCTTCCTCTCATTCAAACTCAGTTCTCTTCTTGTTTTGTTTATCTCAGGTGTGGCTCCTTATTCCTTCACTCAATTGGTTCCTATGGTTCTTCAATGATGATGAATAGAGCCAGTACATTTCAAACACTGCTAACACAGTCCTCCTTGCATTTTCTAGCCTATCCAATGCTCTGGTTTATAGGTTTTCTAACTTTGGCTACCAAAAACTTTGGCATATTCTGGGTCCAGCTGATGATGTAGTAGCGCAGGTTTCAGAGTCGGGAAGGATTAATAGGCGTTTACGATTGGAAGTGCGTGGTCGATCAAAAACTTAAGCATGGTATGTAGTACATTAGTCATACATCGTTCATAACCGGTAAATCTTGCGCAGGAGTGGAAAGGCATGTGTATATCAACGACTCAAAAAGATAACTAACCTAGGGTTCAGTCCGAGGACCCCAAATACGAAAAACAAAGGTACATCAAACCGACTAGTGCTTGGAGTGAGGAAGGTGAAGGAATAACAAGGATTAACTTACAAGGAAAAAGTCGGGAGAGCGATTTATTTGGCATTGGTGATTAGCATGCTAATGATGGTATGGCAAATCTCATCAGCCTTGATTCCGTAATGAGTATGTACTCCTTTGAAGAAATGACTCACTTTTGACGAGTCAAGTTGTTGACATAAGTCTGTAACATTTCATTTTCTGCTTTCTTCTTCTCGAATTCGCCTTCAACCTTCTTTATTTCATCTAGAACACCTGTTGGATTATAAACAGATTAGTTAGCTTTTGATATTACTTTCCGAAACATCCAACCCACGTAGAAGATTGGGAGGATTCCTTGGGTTTTGGGATAAATTTGTTTACATTAGAAGGAGACGTAATCGATCTAACCTTTAAGATTCTGTTGGAGACTTTGAATCTCTCTGAAATTTGGGTTGAACCAAGGGAGGCAGCATCATAAGCAAGGATCGACAGGTATTTTAACGGATATTACTTCGGTAGTCTGGTGGTTGAATTGGCAGGACAACTGACTTGATTAGTTTTTCACGCTGGATGGCTCTTGAGGCTGCCTCAGGGTCTTCGGAGTCCGAATCGACACATTGATGTGGATCAAGGCCTGTAAATTCGCTCGAGCCGATATCACCATCGTCCATGCTTGATGTCAAGGTCGAATGTGGTGACTGGGTTTGGTGTGTTTGAAGGCTGACGGAACCCCTGCGGAGATTCATTCGTACTGCGCAAGCTCAGGTTGAATATCCCAAATGGACCCTCTCCTCCAAATTGTCAAGCTTGCCATATCCCAGCAGCAGCACCCACCCAATTCCAAGGCCATCGAGCATCAAAACGGCATGTCCGGAAAGCAGCGACGCGATAGATCGGAGGCTCTAAGTCAAGCTCAAAGGCAATTACCTATCTATGCTGGTACATCTCAAAAACTAAAATGAAATTCTCAGTGGACTCACCAACAACTACTGAGACCCTTTTCTTTTGTAACTGCTCTACCACGTATCAGGAAAAGAAGCGATAATCAATGAAACTTGGAATAATGATACGATCGTCGTCTTGGGAGAGACTGGATGCGGTAAAACAACTCAGATACCACAATACCTCATCGGACCAGAATATCACAAACTTGCGAACAGCTCAACCAAACCTATCAAGGTCGTCGTCACACAGCCCAGAAGAGTTGCCGCAATGTCATTGGCTAACAGAGTCTCCGAGGAGGTTGGCTGTCGACTTGGAACCACTGTTGGCTATACCGTTCGGTTTGATGACTGTAGCGATCAGAAAACCAGGCTGAAATATGTTACCGATGGGACATTGTTGCAAGAAATGCTCTCCGACAAGCTGCTATCAAAATATGATATTGTGATCATTGACGAAGCTCACGAGCGGTCCCTGCGGACGGATATGCTCCTAGGATTTCTCAAAGGGGTACAGAAAACCCGGCGAACTATGGTCGAAGAGAGCTCACCTTTCCTGCCAAAACAATCTGCGAACCACCAGGGCACAGCAACCCCAGCTCGACCACTTAAAGTGATTATCATGAGTGCGACTATCGATGCCGAGCGATTCAGTCAGTTTTTTGATGAGTTGAGCCCACATTATCTCTCCTTGCATCTGATTCTCAAGGACTGATGAAACCTGCTTCTTCTCCAAGCATAGCGCCAAGATTTTATACATCAAAGGTCGTCAACACCCAGTCACCGTGTTCTACGCACAAGAGCCACAAGAAGACTACGTCGAATCTGCCCTCAAGACCTCATTACAGATACACACCACATATCCGCTGGGTGACGTGCTAATCTTTCTGACGGGTTAGTGCGCATCCACATCCTGGCTACTGAACTCTTGAGGGTACTGATCCTGATTATCTTTTACGTTGATGGCTAGGTCAAGATGAGATCGAAAACATGCAAGCGCAGCTACAGATGTATGCCAATGATCTGACACCGAAGATGCCCAAAGTCAGTCATATCGCACTTTCTTTTTCTTGAATTGAGTAGAAGCGATCAATATAACTAAGCAGAAGATGGGGTTACTTTCCAGATGATAATCTGTCCGCTCTATGCCAAGCTTCCACCTCACCAGCAACAACAAGTCTTCCAACGAACACCTCCTAACTCCCGAAAGTTCATCCTATCAACCAACGTAGCCGAGACCTCGGTCACAATCCCCGGAGTGAGCTACGTGATTGACACCGGGTTTGCTAAGATCAAACGCTTCCATAGCATGGCCGGTGTCGAAGAATTGCGGGCTGAGCCCATCAGCCAGTCTTCTGCCAACCAGCGTACGGGCAGAGCAGGTCGAGAGGTAAAGTGTTACACACCCCACCTCACCAATACTTTTGTCAAGGATTGGTGGCTCATTGCCTGGTTTTGAACAGTGCCCGGGCAAATGTTGGAGACTCTACTCGCAAGAAACCTACAACTCGCTGACCAAAATTACCGAGCCGGAGATCCAGCGATGCAGCTTATCGTTTGCGATATTACATCTATTGGCGACTGGAGTGGAAGATATATTCAGTTTTGAGTTTATGGACAAGCCCAAATTGGATGATCGTCAGTGACCCTTCTTGCTTTTGAGAACATTTTCGTGGGAAATTCTTAGTATCTTGGCTAACCGCAAGTGTTCAATGTGTCTAGTCAAATTTGCTCTGGTCCATTTGGCCCTCCTGGGTGCTCTGGATTCGGGCTCGAAGATCAACGCACTTGGTCGGCAGATGTCCACCCTGCCTCTAGACCCGCCTCTTGCCAGATGCCTCTTGGCTTCCTTCGAGCATCGATGTGCCTCTGAGATGATCGACTTGATCGCACTCTTGGAGCATTCTGATACACTTTTGGTCAATACAATCAGTACCCGTGAGGTAGCCCAGGAGGCCAGAAGAAAGTTCATCCATCGAGATGGCGACCACTTGCTCCTCTTGAACATCCTCAAAGCATATCAGAGTACCACTGAGAATTGCCAGTCACAAGCTAAGATAAACATTGAACAGAAGAATTGGTGCAAGGAGAACTTCATCAATCCAAAAGCCTTGAGTAATGTACTCGAATCTAGAAAACAGCTCCGGGATCGATGTAAAAGGTTAGGCTTGGATTGGAGCCAGTCCAGTCGAGATGAAGAGGTATCAAAGACGATCGGCGCGAGTGTCGCAGAGGAGGACTCGTCGCCGATCTTGTGCAGTCTACTTGCCGGTCTGGCTACACAGTTAGCGATCAGACAGCCTGACCAAAGCTACATCAACCCTGTCACTAAAGTGGTAAGCCATTTTATTATGTTTGTTTCCGACTCTTTCTAAATCGATCGCTTATCAGCGTGCTTGATCATCCACTCCAGCATATCAAGATCCATCCATCCTCCAGTCTTTACGGCAAGGCAGTCGAAACGTTTATATACCACGAGCTGGTAAGCCCTTTTGCCCCTCTACGACTCTCGAGACGAGCGACTAGTGACATTTATCTTGAATAGGTTCATACCTCTTCGACCTACGCGAGAATGTGTAGTGTGATGAAGCCTCTCTGGATCCAGGATCATACTACACTGTTTAACTCCACCTGATCTATTTTAATATAGCTGCTTTTAGAACGAAATAGATACCCGAAGTTCATATTTATGTCCCATAGACGGTGAATGCTTGTTTTGAGACCCATTGATCTAATTTTGCCCCGAATCCGTTTCTTTTTTTCTTCTTTTTTTTGTAGTTGTATTGGGGTTTTGAATGATTTTTTTTTTATTAATATCTCCCGGAAGTTTCTTTGATGATGCGTCTTGTTTTGATGTTTTTAAAAAGTTATCAATGCATGTATTCATGGACATAATATATTCAATGACTACTGTATCGGATGCCATGGGGAGTTTTGACTCGAGCTCTTGTCGACCTTCAACCACTATCTCACCAACAAGATGGCCCAGACCCACTTCCTCGCCTTACCCAACAAGGACTTGATCACCTCCTTCTCGTTCAACTACTATGGTACTCGACTCGCCGTATCCTCACTCGACCACCACCTCTACGTACTCTCGTCTGACCCGGAAAGCGGCAAGTGGCCCGAGGACCAAAGCCAGGAACAACAACCAAACCTGGCTGTCGACCCAACGGCTCAGAATAATTCTCAGACCTCCCAGCGGAAGACTCCCTCGATTCAGGCTTGGACTGCCCACGAAGGACCCGTCATCAAGGTCGTCTGGTCCGATCCTATCCATGGTGAAATATTAGCTTCAGCCGGAACCGACGGAACGGTCCGGATCTGGGAAGAAGGTGTGTAAAAACTTATTACTGAGGGCGTATTAGATGAGCCCTGACTGAGAGCGCGTTCTTCTTTCGCGTTTTGTTTGTCATGAACAACCTTGGTCTCTACATCGATTTGAATAGATACCAGACGGTCCGATCACTCTAATGTGGATGAAGACCAGACTGGCGCTAAATCGAATCCAGCCAAGCAAAACTCAGGTTTGACACCCGGAGGATGGTACCAGCAAACGATCCTAGCAGATTCAAACCGAACGATCCGAGATATTGGCTTCAGTCCATCGGAAACGAGCCTGAGACTGGCATCGATCTCGACCGACAACCATCTAAGGGTATACGAATGTCTCGAGACTAACTCGTTCTCGAGCGATAACTGGAACCTGGTCATCAACATCGATCTTTCAGTCCTCCCGAGCCATCCCACGAACTCTTCCGAGCATCTCAACCCCACCCTGGCCACGATCCCCGGGTCGAGCACCGGAACCGGTGGGCCAACTGGGATGGGATTCCAGCAGCATTCCTCGTTCACCTCCGTCCGTGGCTTCGACCCTACAGTCAGCCTCAATAATCCCAAGAATCACTCGAGCACGAACTTCAACCTGATCAACCCCTTATCTGGACTCAGGTCATCGGCCACTGCCACTCATACGTCACCCTTCAACCAAGGCTCCTCAATCAACAACAGCAGCCTCCCCTCCTCCGAACAGCATCTCGAGTCTTTTGGCGGATGGGCCCTCAGCTGGTGTCCCGAATCCTACTGGGGCGATATCCTCGCCGCGTCCGCTGGTGGGTCCGGTTCTATCAGACTCTTCAAATTCTCCGGCCAATCCCAGTGGGAAAACTTTGGCCTCTTGAGCCCGCTCAGTCATGTGAAATCCTCGACCGGCTCGGACCCCACTCTCCCCTCGCACCACAACAACACTAACACCAATAGTAACAATAATAGTAACAATAACAGCCAACGACAGGCCAGTGGGTCCACAACAGTAGGAGCAGGATCAGTCACTACAGTCTCACCGATCTCTAGTCTAGCCTGGGCCCCACCTTGTGGTCGAGACTATCATCTGATCGCGGCGGGACATCGGGACGGCCGAGCACGGATCTGGAAACTGATCCCCGGCCTTCCTCCTTCTTCTCATTGGTCATTCGCCCTTGACACCGAACTCGAAGATCACATTCATTCTCCGAAACCCCTAGACTCCCTCTCTACTAATCATCAACTTCATAAAAATCCAACCCCACCTTCAGCTGACGCTGGTGTGGGCAAATGCGATTGGAACGTCACTGGGACCGTTTTGAGTACTAGTGGCTCAGATGGAAAGGTTCGGATTTGGAAAAGTTGAGTCTTCCCCTTTTTATCAATATTACCATTCTCTACTGTATCCCCTCCCCCATAAAGAGTTTCCAGAAAAGGCTGAACTCTTCAACAAACTTCCCCTGTTTTTTTCTTTGTTAACAAAAAATAAAACATCTTTCATTCTCAGTGGGTTATACTTCTCGTTGGGTTAACACGGCCGAAATCAACTGCATCGATGATCATAATCGAGAAACTGAACACGCTACCAATACCAATAATTCGACTAGCGGAATAATCACCGTCGGTTAAACAAACATAAAAATATACATCAAAAACATTACATAAACAAAGCAAGAATGATCTTCCTGCTTATTGGGTTTTTACACATATATATACATCTTTTACTTTGTATTCCTATACCGTATTTACCTTACTTGACTTCATTTGATCACCTCTTACTATAACCTATAGGCTAGTTTTCCCTTTCTTCTTTTCTTTTTTTGGCGGAATTAAGAGTAAATCACCTACATAGTATCGGGTTTTTTTTCTTTTTTTTCTATTTTCAATCGAGAGATATCTGATTGTCGTCATTAAGATAAGAAAGATAACAAAGGTGAGTGCGCTCATCCCAATGCTGCTTGCTGTCAGCATACTCATTCTGACTACATAAATATTTGAATCATATAAGGTAGGTTTCTGAGTATGTACATCAATACATATTGTGTTTTGACTTAGGCTTGGACTGATCTACGTGAAGCTTATTAAAAATTGGTAAAAATAAGGCGCTGTTTGACAGCAGTTATTTTATGTAATAACCACTGCTTTTTCATAACCGGGCCTCACAGAGGCCCACATTACATCACCCGTGTGTTTGGCAGTTTTGGGAAACTATGAAGGTCATCACAACTTTCCTCATCATTCAACATCATCCCTGCCATTTCCCAAATAGTACCCCTGAGGGTGTATTTGGTGTCATGTCAGTACCAATACATAGAACCCTCCCACACAATCAAAAATAAACCCACCTCACTTATTGAATTATGTGTGAAATATCCAATCAGCTCAACTATCCGCATAAGCATATTCATAACGGTGCCTCAAACAGTTTTTCCTTTCTATAGTCAATCAAATTATTCAAGAACTAAAGAAAGGAAAAACTGTAAGTCAAACTCAGTCTCACTCATTTCTGGTTGGTGGTAATGATGGAAAATTGATGGTTTCTTTCTTCTCTGTTTCTCTGTTTCTCTTATTCTTATCTATTAGTTGTTTGACTCCATCAAAATTGTTGTGTCGCCTCATCTCCACTCCAATAACTATTGAATCTCAACAGGTCTTTATCATTTTCTCTTATCATATAATTTATCAATTATTTTCTTAGTTACAATTTCTTTTTCCATATCTACTAGATTCTCTTATTACAATCATCATTGTTGGGTATTATTAACCCTCCTCATCATCTCATCTATTCAGGTTAGATGTTAGTAATATTTCTTTTTCTTTCTCTACTTTGAGTCAATCAAATTATTCAAGAACTAAAGAAAGGAAAAACTTTGTTTGACTCCATCAAAATCGTTGTGTTGCCTCATCTCCACTCCAATAACTATTTAATCTCAACAGATTCTCTTATTACAATCATTGTTGTCGGGTATTATTAACCCTCCTCATCATCTCATCTATTCAGGTTAGATATTCTCTTATTACAATCATTGTCATTGGGTATTATTAACCCTCCTCATCATCTCATCTATTCAGTTCCTTGCCAAAGATCCAAAAACTATATCACTTTGACATCTCAAGACTATGCCTTCACTCAATCCCTGGAGCCCAAACAACCCACTCCATCCTCTTTTGATCAAGATCAACAACAAAAAACAACTCCAACCAGGCTTGTAGACAGATTTCAACCAATTCACCACAACGGTCAAACTCTCCAAAACTCAATCAGATGGAACTGAGTTCACCTCCTGGTCAGAATCCCAATGATCAGCCCAATCCAACATCAAAATCAATGAAGATGGGCTGGTTTCACTTAAGCAAAATACTGATTCAGGTAAGTTGCAAATCCACAAAATTGTTTTGGAGCTCCAAGATGGAGCATGCAGCTATTGAACTCTACATCCAGGAAGTTTGTGAAGGCAAACAATCCAAAAACGGCTTCAAACCCAAGACACACAAAGCCATTGCAGAAGCCCTGCAGGCAAAGTTCCCAACCTGTGATTTGGATGAGAAAAAAGTGAAGTCTAAATATGAGCAGGTACATCTTGAGTTGAGATTTTTTACTATTTACACATACAGCTGAGATACTTTCAAATTTTCCAGGGGTACCAAAAAAACTACTATGTTTTCCTTGAGCTGAAGAATCAAAGTGGATTTGGATGGAATGACAAGAACTCTGAGGTTACTGCATTGGAAAATTTCTGGACCAATTAACTCATTGTCAGTTTCTGTGAATATCTTTTTTGCTTGCAATAGATTCCTAACCATCCCTTTTTTGTAATCTCACCCGCAAGCCAGGAAGTTTAAGGGAAAACCATTCCCTGAGTGGCCATTACTGGTTGAGATTTTTGAGAGGATTGTTGCCACAGGGTTAAATCAAACCTCTTTGCTCTTCTTTCAAAGTTGATACCCCCAGGAAAGTGGTGCTTCTGAAAACTCACCTTTCAGTCTCTCATTTGGAGGGTTAATCCCCACAGGTCCACCATGCCGCTGTACTTTGTGGACATGAGTACTACCCCAATGAAATGATTGGTATGTTCTGTCCTGAAACTCCAAGTGTCCTTCTTCCTGGTTGGTTCCGGTGGTTCTTGGATTTCCTCTGCGGAATGAACAGCTGTTAGTAGATGACTAACTGGATTCCCTGAAACACGTTATACTCAGAAAGTGGACCTTTCTGTTTGCTTTTGCCTTCCTGGTGATGCCCTTCACAGTTCTCCTTTTTGTATTCCTTTCCTTTCCGCTTGTCCACATGCGCTGATTTCAATAACAGTTGATGTAAAAGAGATGTCTTGTACAATGATGATGGTAGCTATCTAATCTAATCATAAGATAAGATAATCCCCCCCCAAACTCTAATAAAACAACTCTATTTATACAACACCTGCCCCCCGGTCTTGTCCCGCAATCCGCGGTACTGTCCCTGGAACCCTACTTGCCTGATCCTCCAAAGGCAAGTTTTTTGATGTAGGTTTGGTGTTTGTAGCTGAAAAATGTTGGAAGAGCTTTGTAAAGAATTAATTCTTAATTTACATAATATCTAGAAAGTTTTGATCACTCCCTTGAACCAATTCCATCATGTAAAGCCATCCAGTCAGGACCAAGGTTTTGTAAGGAGTTTTGTTTGTCTGGAGATAGTTTTAAACAGGGAGGAGTGCAATGATTTGCAGGAGAAAAATGATTTTGGCTTCCCAATTTTATTATATGTCGGAGGCAGAGGAGCTTGTTGATTGGCTAGAAATCAAAGAAATGGATGCAACATCAGAATGATAATTGGGGATGGATTGAGCTAAATCTCTTTGTGGGTTGATGTCAATTTTTGTTTTTTTTCCTGGGGATAAGTTCATGATCCATGGTTATGATGGCAAGCCAAACACTTCTTGCCCAGTGGTTATGTGAAATTTTTGGAGGTTGATAAATACACACCCCTGGCGGCACACCCATCAAAAAAAGGGTGTGCAGCCCGGACACCCTTTTTTTGACAGGCGTGCGTGCTGCACGCCCTGTTTTGGGTGTGGGCACACCTGTAGATGGGTGTGCAGTTTGCATGCCCATCCACAGGAGTGCAACAGCCCGTAGGATGGGTGTGCAACAGCCTGTAGTATGGGAGTGCAACAGCCCGTAGGATGGGCGTGCAACAGCCCGTAGGATGGGCATGCAGCCGCATGCCCTTCCGGGGAGGTATACAACCTCCTTGGCCGGAGGGATCCCCCCTGGTCAAGGAGGTTATACAGCCTCCTTGACAGGAGGGAATCCCTCCAGCCAAGGAGTTTGTATAACCTCCTCAACCAGAGGGATCCCCCCTCCGGCCAAACAGAGGGATTCCCTCTGGTCAAGGAGGCTGTATAACCTCCTCAACCAGGGGGGATCTCTCCGGCCAAGGAGGTTGTATAACCTCCTCAACCAGAGGGAGTCCCTCCAGTTGAGGAGGTTGAGGGGCAACCTCCTCAACCGGAGGGAATCCCTCCTGTCAAGGGGCAACCTCCTTGACCGGAGGGAATCTCTCCTTTCAAGGGGAAACCTCCTTGACCGGAAGGAATCCCTCCAGCCAAGGAAGTTGTATACCTCCCTGGAAGGGTGTGAAAACTGCACGCCCATCCTAAAGGCTGTTGAACACCTGTAGATGGGCGTGCAAACTGCACGCCTATCTACAGGTGTGCCCACACCCAAAACAGGGCGTGCAGCACACACACCTGTCAAAAAAAGGGTGTACGGGCTGCACACCCTTTTTTTGATGGGCCTGCCCCGGGCTTGGGCGTGTATTTATCAACCCCCAAAATGTTTATGACAGGAGTGGTAGCCAAACACCTGTGGTATTTTGAAAAATATTAATTGTTGGTGATTTGAATTACAATAGGTAATCTTGAAACATTACATAACATAAATGTGTCAAAACAGGGCCTAAATTATCAACTTTAAGTTTTTGACTTTAGGTTTTTCCCCCAAGACCAAAACGGGATCATTTATTATCCCCATGACCACAGCAGCCACCATTGCTGTCCCTCAATGGATACAAAATCATTCCTCACATCCGCCAGTCTTGATGGTCAATGGATACAGCCAACAATCCAATCTAAAAAAAGCTGATATAAATTGGCTTGAAACTACTGTGTTTTGAAATCATCTTGGACATTTCCAAAAAAAAAGAAAGATAAAGTTATGCGTTTATGCTGCTGTGTACATTGAACTACAACAATCTCAAGTCAACCGGACAGGAGCACATGCTGCAGATCACATGATGATTAAAGTTGAATCAAGTGTAATGAAACCTAAACCCAATCCAAGATTGAGTAATACATTATCATAGTCCACTTCATGTATTCCTCTTTTTCTCTTATGTTTATTTATTCATCAACTTTTCAATCAACTCACATAATCTCCAACTCACGTGTCCACAGGTATGTCTTGGATGTATTTCATTCATTCTCATTTCATTGTCTTTCATTATTTTCATCACTCTTACAACCATTTTGTTCTTGTCATCTTTAAGTGTGCTCTCCAACTTGTCTACTAAGACTTGTCCGCTTCATTTCTAACAACTAGCTGTTGTTATAAAAAGGTTTTTGGCTAGCTCGTCCATTAGTGTAGCAGTTTAATCTGCCAGTTTCTGCCACACAGAATGTGGGTGATACTTCATTGACCCTGATATACTTCATCCCACCGGTTTGATGCACCAGGACCTAACCAATCCCATTGATACAGATACCAACCCAGAAACCCTATAAATTCAAAAGCGCAAGGCAGATCAATTTTTTTCTGTTTTTATAAGCCACAAATCAAGGCCTCCGCCATCTGGTTAGCTTGTGAAGGTCACAACTTTCCCTTGATTCTTCAATTTCTTGCCGCTAGTATTTTGAGGAAATTCTTTGATTTATGACTGAAACTTTTTGATAATGAGGAAACCAGATGCATTATCAGGGGCCCGACCAGCTATGAGGCCCACAGAAGACCAGCTTGCCTATCAAGAGAAGACTGAAGAATCATGTTGGACCTTTTCAAACATGAACCCTGCTTATATCTTGATTAAATCCAAGAACAAATTTACAATTCAAAAGGGGTCCTGCTCAGCACTTCTGGAATTCATAGGAAAATTTTCAAATGGTTGGAAATCACTTTAAAGAAACCTGAGACATCACATATCCGCAAGTATCTGTTGGAAAAATATGCCTTTGTTGAGCGGATTGAATATTTCCCAGATGAGTACTTCATACTTACAGGTTTGTGTATTCTGTCCCTGCCAAATGTAGATGATAGGCTGACTTATCATCCTGATTACCAATGAGAGTGCCTTTGTTGACAAGGACCTGCTTCAATTGATGGCCATATCACTCTAAAGCACCCCAGCCAAGAGATTTCTTGTGAACCAGAATCTAACCTGCTTAAGTTTACTCCCTGCAATATCAATTGACGGACATTCAATCCCACCACAACCTTTGAGACCTTTACCACTTGAAAATTCAAACATTTTTTAGAGTATGATCTAGTAAGTCCTTTCTAGTTTGCTTGGTCACATGATGTGATTTTTCTTGACAAACTTCTTCTTTAACGCTGCCTTGTATGGACAGGTACCCTGAACTTCAATCAGTACTGATATGTGATAATTCAAATTATCATTGAGGAGATTGGGTGACTGAACTGTGTGAGGCAGCGGGGGTTCAACTCATGTTTCTTCCACCCTATTTTCCAGAATGAAATCCAATTGAACTTGTTTTTGGGGCAATCAAACAGAAGATCCAGTGCACACAAATACTTGATCACACCAATGATCCTGAATGGGAAGTCCAAAAAGTGACTGCTGAGGTTGCTACTTCTGATCTCTTCCAAAAACTGTACAAGCACTGACCAAATTAAAGATTTGATGTAGATTTTCACATGTCTCTCCACAAAGAATTGTAGCATCTTCATTTTTAGAAACTTCTTTTTTTCAACTCATCAATGCCATCAATTAGCCAATTTTAAATAGATAGCTTTAATTAAATCCATCAGCTATGTCTAAATAAATAGCTTGAATTAACCTGACAAATATTACATTGACATTAACCCCAAACAGAAAATTCAAAAATTGATAATACAAGTTTATATAACTATCAAGATCAACCCAACATTAAGCTCCAGCCAATCAGCCAATGGAAAAAGTCTACTGATGATATCAGAATAAATTCACAAAGTCAATATTCTGTAAAATTTCTTCTAGTAAGAAATTTGGGGGTAAAATTAATTACAATCAAATTAAGTATTTTTGGGTACATTGCTGATAAATCTGTCCATAAAATATTATTTGAAGATTTAACAAATGCTTGACACTATTCATGTTCTACATATTTGGGTAGACTATAATAAAAATAAGGTAAGGCATGAGGATAGGATTTGAATATGAAAGAAAAGTCAGTTTAATCAATTAAAATAGTTTGATCAGCATAGAATCCAGGCTAGATGTATAGGCATGTGAAGAATGAAGAAGGGAGAGGCTTTAGATTAAGAGAAGTAATTTTGAGAGACTAAGAAACAGTCAAAATTGGCAACATTGTCACATAATTTGGCAATGTTACCATCAATTAACCCCATTGAACCATTTGCCCTGGGGTTATACTCTTTGATCTTAACATAGAATGATGTGCAATATTTTTTTTATCAAGGATATTACACATCTCCAGCTGCTTTCCCCTTTGTATTTTCACAAATTCAATGTATTTGCGGATTAAGTTGGTGTTGGGTCCAGAAACTGAGCTCCCATTGGATTCAGCAGAGGGGTTGTGACAAACCCACTGAGATTGTGAACCATTCAATTTAGTTTTTTTACCCACCAAAATTGTTTCAAGGGTGAGTGGAGTGATACCCCCTCCTCTTTCTTCATCTATGATTCCGGAAGAGGTGGTTAATAATTAATATTCAAATATTCAAGTGAAATATTTGAATTAAAAGAGCACAAGGAAATCTGTGGGAAACACCTGCATTCAATGAATATAAAGTGCTGATTGGTTGTATCAACAAATACAGGTAAATTTGTGTCATATTTTCCATTAGGACAATGGTGTGACCAGATTTTTTTGACCAGAAAATTCAGAGCATCAAAACACCTCAATAAAATCCTTTGGGCTGGATGGGGAGTGATCATTGAGGGTTTGTTTGGTTTCAGTAGCTTTCAGAGAAGCCTGTTGCATCCAAACATGAGTTTTTACTTGTACATATTCCTTGGTATGCTCTTTGATGGTGGATGGATTTTCCATTGAAAAATGTAACAATGCAATTGTGCAGTCTTTGCCGAGATCAAGGATGTATTTGATCCACTTGTTAAAATTTTTCTTGTTGTTGATGTTGCAATATGATTTATTTGAGTGTTCTGGTGTAATCTTCAGGCCAAATAATTACAGTCCAGTCAATTTCTTGCAAGCCTGAATTGATGGCTTGTTGAATTAGTTCTCCAGCTTCATTGAAGTGCTTGTTACACCAACTGTGACAATATTTTGAAAATCCTCAAATCTGATTTTTCCCAAGTTGATCAGCACCTCAAATGGGGGGGTGATAACCACACACCCACACCAGGGTCACACCCTTTTCAAAAAGGGTGTGCAGCCTGCACACCCTTTTTTGGGTTTTAGCATTCCTGCAGATGGGTGTGCAGTTCACATGCCCATCTACTGGCATGCAACACCTTCCCAAAGATGGGTGTGTAACCACACACCCTGTTAAAAAAAGGGCATGCAGCTTGCACACCTGTTTGATGTATATGGGCAGGGGTGTTCCCCTACCTATAGAATTCATAGTCCTTGAGCTCAAGTACTATGAAATCACCCTGCCACACTGACCCCCCCTCCCACCCCTCTGGTCAAGGAGAGGATAAAACCTCTTTGACGGAAGGGAATAACTCCAGTTGAAGCAAAGGTACACCCTCTTTGAAGGCAGGGAATTGAAAAGAGGATACAACAAACCCCTCCAGTCAATGAGTGTGTATCAGCCTCCTCAACTGGAGGGGGTCCCTACGGTGAAGGAGATTGTATCAGCCTCCTCAACCAGAGGGGTTCCCTCCATTCAAGGAAGTTGTATCAGCCTCCTCAACCGGAGGGGTTCCCTCTGGTTGATGAGGTTTTATCCTTTCTTTGACCGGAGGCATTCTGCCTCCGTGTTATGAGGTTGTATCAGCCTCTTTGACCAGGGGGAATCCATCCAATTGGAGAGGGTGTATCCTCTCCTCAACTGGAGGGGCAGGAGGGGGTTTGGTGCGGCAGGGTGATTTCATAGTCCTTGATTGCAAGGACTATGGCTTCACCCTGTATGTGTATAGGTATGGGTGTGTATGCTCCTACCCATATACATAAAAAGGGTGTGTGGTTGCACACCTTTTTCTGAACAGGGTGTGCGGTTGCACGCCCATCTTTGGGCGGGTGTTGCATGCCTGTACATGGGCATGTGAACTGCACACCCATCTACAGGCGTTCTTACACCCAAAAAAGGGTGTGCAGTTATCAACCCCCCTCCTCAAATGTGTTGCCGGATTTTATTGTCTTCCACAAAGGCTTGGCGTGCCCTTGCTTTGGATAATACAGTCTGAATTTTTTTTTGCATCAAAAAATCTGTGGCTGCACAAAGGAACATAAAACTAATCAATTTTTGATCTTAACATGACTAGAAATATGATGACTTACTGGCATTTCAGCCAGCCAAGTTCCAATCCCATGAATCCGGTGACTTTTGATTGTAGTATTAAAGCCAGGAGGAGGCTCCTCCCTTCCAGAAAGATTGTATCCAAAATGAAACATCAAAGTGGTTACTGGCTTATCAACCTATTGGGTGAGAGCCTTTGGGGTGGTTGGGGTGGGTGGGTTGGAGGCAGGCTCTGGCCAGCATGTGCTCCAGGTGACCAAGGAACCACAATGACAGGTGCTGTGGCTATATGAAAATCAATGAAATCATTGATATCATGGGTTTACAAAATAACAAATCATTCTAAAAACTGAAACCTAATCCAGGAAAATCCAGGAAAATCCTGCAAATCTTTCCAAGGATGGTTCAAAACACAATATCTTTTTTAAAAATGCCTTGCTTTGGACTTGATTTATTTGCAAGGGCAAACACACTTCTGGTTTATCTTAGGATCAAAAAGCACTGCTGTGTCCACAATTCAGGGGAGCGTTTGGATGAGCTGCCAATATGATTTATTTATTTGTTTTGCATGTGTTTCATGGATCCAATGCTGAAACTTTGTTTTCATCAAATCTCTATGCAGCCACAGATTATTGTGTGAGATGAAAGAATCAAGTTATATCACCCAAGTATTCACACAAAAAGTGTCAAATGAAAAATATATTACATGCAAAAAGGTGAAAGCTTGGGGTTTAGGTGATATCAACATTTTCTAATAAAAGAAAGATTTTCTGAGTTTGAAAAACATTTAGCCTATGACTAAATTATTTTCATCTTTTTTTCCCCCAATTACTGCTCATCAATTTTATTAGCAAAATTTTACTGCAGGTTTATCTTTTCCATTACACAGAAAAAAATCATTCCCATTTATATGTGTATATCTACGGGCAATATCCCATAAATATACACAACAGTGTTTATGTAACTGAACATGGATCTGTATTTTCTTACATAAGCACTCCCTCCCCTCCCATCCTATATTCCATTTTCAACCAGAGGAAATCCCTCCAGTCCAAAAGACTTTATAGCCTTTTTTGAACAGAGGGAATTCCTCCGGCCAAAAAGGCTATATGCATTTTTGACCAGAGGAATTCCCTCTGGTCCTAAAGGCTTTATAGCCTTTTGACCAGAGGGAATTCATCCAGTAACAAATCCTCTTTGACCAGAGGGATTTCATCCAGTTGAAAAGGCCAAAAAGCCTTTGACCAGAGGAATTCCCTGTGGCCAAAACTTTATAGCCTTTCAACCGGAGTGAATTCCTCTGGTTACAAAGCCTCTTTGAACAGAGGGATTTCCTACAGCAAAAAAGGCTATAAATATAAATACAAAGCTTTTGATCCAAGGAATTTCCTCTGGTCCAAAAGGCTTTATAGCCTTTTGACTGAGGAGAATGACTTCTTGTCCAAAAAGCTTTATAGACTTTTGACTGGAGGGAGTTCCTAGGTCAGAAAGCCTCTCTGACCAGAGGTATCTCCTCTGGTTGAACAGGCTATAAATCCTTCAACCAGAGGGAATTTCTCTGGTTTAAAAGTCTCTTTGCCCAGAGAGATTTCCTCCGGTTAAGATATACAGCCTTTTTAACTGGAGGAATTCCTTCCAGTTCATGAGGCTTTATAGACTTTTAGGCAGGAGGGAATTTTTCTGCTTGGAAAGGCATATAGCATTTTTTAATGGAGGAAATCCCTCTGGTAAAAAGTCTAGAAAGCTTTTGGACCAGCGGGATTTCCTCCAGTTTCCAAGGCTATACAGTATGGGCTATGCCCATACCTTTTACCCATAGAAAGATGTTGAGTTTTCCCTGTTCTGTTCCTCCCAAAAGATTACATTGTTATTTCTTTCATAAAATCAACTTGACTAGGATTAGACTACACCACATATTATATTTGTTTTTTGTATTTACAACTCAAATTCTTATGGCTGTTTTTTTCCTTTTTCCTTAGTCATTTTTTGATTTAATAAATCTGATTAGTAAGGATTAACAACTCTTTCTATTTGTGACTCATATAATATTTTTTTCTTAACTAACTCATCTAGCCTGACTACAAGAGAATGAGAAGTCTTGTCTAGTTTGTTTTTTCTAAGAACTTATTGTTTTGTCTCTCAGTTTATTTTATTATTCAATTGTTTTTATTCATTTTTATTTCTCAACCACAATTTGTCACATTTGTATCTAGACTATAAATACATAGCCCAGTATGAGCAATAACAAAATTATCAGTTCTCCTCAAAAATCAAAGTCCCCTTCTTTTGAGTCACCCCAGAGTCTGTTCAAAAATCTGTGACAGTTACGTGACAACTCAATCACCCAGAGAAGTCAACTGACTAGAATAGGGTTCAGGAGAGGAGGAACATAGGGGAATCTTGTACATATCTTTAGGTTAGGTTAGACTATTGTACTTAGATTCCTAGCTATATCAGTTGTATGTTTTCTTTTCTTTCTCTTCACTCATCTAGTCATCTCTATTACACCTCATATAGGTGATTATTTCTCTTTGCTTCTCTCAGTCATCTGTCCTCATTCCCACCATACTACTTGTGCTCACTGCGGTCCACTGGCGTTTCATAGGTGATTATTTCTCTTTGCTTCTCTCAGTCATCTGTCCTCATTCCCATCATACTACTCGTGCTCACTGCGGTCCACTGGCGTTTCATAAAATCCTCCTCTCTTCTTTTCTCTTTGCCAAAAATCCAACAAAAGGGTGTGCTGCTGGAATGGGTGTGCATCCAGGGGTGTGTGTTTACAAATGCCTGGTAAACACGATTAATTCTTCTGGAAAGGCCTCCATCCATTCAACAAAGGAATATTTGGGAGTCAATGACTTCCAAATGTTTGTTGTTTCTGGTTTTTTCAAAGTTATTGAAAAAAGTTTCATGAGATTCTGGTGAACAAATTTGGTTCTGAGAAGAACCTCAGACAGTTCTATAGCCACTATATTGGATTTTGTGAAGAAATAGGCCATGTTTGGATGGAAAAAGTTGTATCATAAAATCACACTCTTCTCTTGTCAGCCTAGCAGGCCAGCCTTGGAATTCACACAAACTTGGGTCCTTGAAAACACACCTCGTCTCTTCAACTCTCCAATAATTTGAATCCTCCAACAAAAAGATTGATGTGATGTCAACACCTCCAATCATTTTCAAATCTCCAGTAATCCAACTCCTTGATGTGCCATGTGGACCACAGCAATCTTGGTTTCCAGCAAACAATAATGGAAAACCATTGTGTTACCAGTAACAATTGTTTTAGGTGGGATTGGATATGTGAGTTGGTTGCTGATGACCATATCTGCAACCAGTCTTGAGCTCACCTGAAGCTGGGAGAATTATGTTATAAGCCTGGTACTGTTGGTGGCAGAAATCTCAGGATTACACTCAAGCTGTGCTCACAAGCACATCACTCAATTATCCACAATTCACCAAGCAGTACAAATCACTAAGCAGCCATTACTTCCAAGATGGGTCTCAGTTCTTATTACTTCTGTTGAGCAAAGTTTCCATGTGTATTTGACTTGTTTTGTAATTCCTGCCAAGGCAGTTTACTATTCATTTTAAATGATATATTGTGGTTTGAAAAATGGTTGGACATACCTTCAAGTTGTCTGTTCAGAAATTATGGCATGACAAAATCTGCTTTTTCATTTTTTTTCTGGATTCTTCCCTATGCGTGAAATCAAGTGCAGCCCAATTAGCTTCTGTGTGTGGTATAGACCAAGAATTAAACTTTTGATGTGCATCATGAGCAAATAACTTTAAGCCTTGAAAGTTGTCCAGCTATTTTTCAATTCACAATGCATATTGTGTTTTTACTGTTTGAATATTTTTGGATAGCAAGGTTATGTAGTTAGGGGCACAGCTTTAGTTTAATCTTCAGGTTACTGCCATACACTTTAGCCATCAGATCATTAATGACCAGATCATGGTTTTCCGATTTTTTTTTTTTTGACAGATTTCAAAAAATATTGATGCAAATCAGTCCAAGCATTTGTAAAAACACAATGTATTCATATTTGACATCATATTCATTTCAACACAAATAATTTCTGGATAACAAGATCAACATTCATGCAGAGAGAAAAAGACATAAGAATGAGAGGTGTTGTTGTTTTTTGGTGCTTGACGGAAAGTGCTGCAGTTTTTTTATTTGGTTGTCCTTGTGACATGAATATATTGATTTACCATAACTTTTTAAGGGTAAAAAGAGTTCGGAGAAAAGTCACGTTTGGTTCTTGAACAAACATTCAAGATGGTTTTTTTTTTTCTTTTTCTTCTTTCGATAGAAAATAAGTAAAAGAGACGAAATCAAAAGTTGAAACGGTCATTTTAAGTGGTTACTATTCTACATGGCGGATAGGACAAGACCAGATCTCAATAGATGGAGTCGAAGATGAACAGCGAGGTAGTATCCAAGAGTTCACACGGGCGGTATCGACTGAGCTACCATCGGCGGGCTTCGGATGCTTTCGATCAGCGTCATATCCCTCATGGCTTCCTCCGAAAGCTTGAAAGATTGCCTTCTCGCCTTCATTTCTGTCTCAGTCAAGCCGATTACTTGGTTTTCTGGAGATTGCTTGGTGCGATAGAGCTCTGCTTGCCCCTCTGGCGTTGTGTAATCTTTCTCGATCGCCTCGTTCAAGGTCGTACTCATCGACCTTAATACTTTTAATCCGGTGTAGGTATTACTCGGCGAACCTCGCAGGACGTGTTGAGTTCCAGGCGGTAAAGCGATGTTACTGGGTAACGTCATATCAGTCGCGGCCATCATGGAGAGTTTGTTCCTCATGGCAACAATCTCATTCCCAGAGAGCGAAGTCACACTATCTCCGACAGGCACGCCAGCCGCATTGACTGGGCCTGATAGGTGACCCGTGGCTTGGTTTTCAGGAAGCTACATGCCGAACAAAAAGTTAGCTCAGGCTGAACTCCAAAGGTCTTAAATTACTTACAGTGTTATCTTCCTTGGCCGAATCCGTTAATGCGTTAGCCATTACTATTTTTGATGGTAGCTCTGGTGGGACTGCATTCCGCCGGAGAATTCGTTGCTCAGGCGTAACATCCGCGTCTTGAGCAGGTAAATCAGTTATCCCACTCAAGTGCCTAGTGATTTGGTCCATGGTCAGGTTACCAGCTGATTCAGCGTAACTCGGTCCTTGGTGTGACCCATCCGCGGTTGGCGGATGAGCAATCGCTTCTTCGGTGGTAGTGTCACGAGTCGCCAGTTCAGACAAACTTTGAGCCATTGAAGGTATCTGTTGTCCACCGATTTCCATGGTAGGTGTATTTGATTTCTGGCTATGGCACGCTTCGGCTCTTTCGTAAGCCTCGTAGGACATCTCTACCATGGGGAAAGTAGATATCACACCGCGATGTGAGAAAACCGAATTCACATCCGCCTTAGAAGAAACGAGCGGGCGAATGATTTTGTCGATAGAAGTGCTGTCTCCACGAGCAGAGAAAGATAAGCTTCGGGCCATGGTTTCAAATCCTGGAGTTACATCTTCTTCATCTTCGTCAAAGACATTCGGCAAGTTTGCCGAGTTGTTAAGGCGTTGAGACTCCGCTACAGGCGGACGCTGGATATTTTCGGGAAGGGTGCTGTCTGCCTTGGAGATATCGGTTAAATAATCAGCCATCGACTGTCGTCTTTTGGACTTTGGTCCAGGAGCCTCTTCGGTTGAAGGACTGGCCAATGGGGATCCAGATCCAGAAAGTGGATTTTGGAGTTGAGTCAAGACAGCCCCAGTCTTGATCCCTGTCAAGTTACGAACTGAAGCCTTGAATCGATCTCGCGCATTGCCATGGGTCTCAAGTAATTTTTGCGAGTAGTTCGGAATGGATTTAATCGATTTGGCACCGGCTGACTTGGAGGAAGGCCTTTCCACTAACAGATCCTTCAAAGTCCTCGGTTGTACAGTAAGCCAATTCTGGAAAAAGGAATCGACGTAATCTGACACCATTGTCTCGATTATCCGATGCAACCGATCTTTGACCTCCAGCCATAATGTATCGGGGACTTTCAAGTCTAAAGCACCAAAGAGCTGGATATCAGACGTTGATACTTTCACTGCAGAGCCTCCATAGTACGGTAATGACGTCAACATCCTAGGAAGCCGGTTGCCCGGGGGGATGAAATCGATGCTTAGATTCAACTTGGTATGTATCTGAGCGGTGCTTTGAGAGGTCGAACCAGAGGTACCGTCCCTGAGGTGAACTGAACAAACATTCTTCAAACCAAGCTGTAAGTCTTTCAGTTCTAATCGAGTACTATTCTGAAAGCTGCAGTTAGACGGGAAAAGCCGACAATGCGTGCTCAAGCTGATTTCAAGAGGTAGTGCATCCATCACGCTTAAGTTAAAGTCGTTGAGGGTGAGCTCAAATCCCTTATGCGATGTTATTATAGGCTGAACCGGAATTTCGATAAACTCAGAGGCCAGCTTCTTGAAACACTCTAGAGCACCTTCGAGTCCCGTGCCCTCGACGCCTTCACTAGGATGACCCATAATACCTCTCCAGACTCGAACTAGATCGCGAGAGAAACGGGCAAACGTGCTGTTTCCCATTATTCCGGAAATAATATTATCGAAGCATCGCTTGAAATGCTCAAACGCGTTTTTGTGCACAGGATCTTCTCCAAAGACTGCAAGCCATTTTCGTACCACGATGTGCAGTTTTGTAGACGATTCGGTAGGTGAATAGATATATCCAAAGGGGTGAGTCGTGTAGTCAGTCGGCGGAACATTTGGAAAACATAATGGTTGATTCAAGATGTCAAATGTTTCCTGGGCCAACTTGGTGAGCAGGTCATCCACAATCGCAAGCCAAGATATAAAGTATTTCACTAGCGGCCCAATAGAACACCCAGTGAGCTGCTCAACAGCCGCAAAAAGCAAACTGAGACAGCCAGCAAGATTGACAGTGGCAGGATCGACTGGGGCACGCGCGGTCTGTGAGAATGCACGAGATAAAGAGGTCCACAAGCCATCTCGCAGCTGTTCCGAGGATAGCACCAGCTTAGAGAAAGTTTCGATGAGTTTCAAAAACGCGGATTGATAGACAGGCGAGTTGGTAAACTTGTCGACGAGAAGTTCCCAAATGTTGCCAAGGGACAGGGTTGGTGAGGCAGTCGAGTTTGTCCTTGCAAGTCCTCGAAATCTACTGTAGAGGCTATCGAACCTATGAATTTTAAAATTGAACCACATACTCGATCGTTAGCGAATTGATTCGATACGCCGCTTTATACCTGATACGTACATGGACAACAACTCAGGTTCTAAAAATAACAGCCCCCCGATCTGCTGGATTTGCTCTGTGATCTCATGCATGTAAACGCTGACATACGCTGCTTGCAAGGTCGACACGTCTTGGAGCACTTGCTTCACAAGCCCTGAAAGCAGCAGGAAGCATATGAGTGATTTTAGTTCTAAGGATGAAATGACTCAAACAAATCGGCCTCACCAGTGATCTCTTCCAGAACTTGACTCAAGCCGCCTTGGAGGACAAAGGCAATCAATTTTTCAACAGCTTTCCCGCCACCGTCTCTCCCTAATAGCGATTTGAAGCTAACTAGTAGCATCTGAGTATCGTGTTGGGCGAGTTTCTTAGCATCTCGAGCATGGTTATCTTGTTCAAATACGTCGCCGGCGTGACTGGAACCTCTTGGAATAGCAGCTGAAGAGGGCTCTCGGGCTATGGTAGAATACCTTCTACCATGTAAAGAGGATTGATTGGTCGTTCCGCTTGGACCGAAGTGCACAGAGGCATGTGCAGTTTGAGTAAAGCGACGAGCACCGATTCGAAAACTCTTGCTTCGATTATCTGAAGCAACAGACGTGGCCGGTGCAGTTGCTGCCGACATGGCCCGAGTTCTCAGGGGAATCTTGAGAGTTTCTTCCCCAGGAAGAATAAGGGTGTAAGGATGAAGTACATTTGTTCTCACTTCTTTCTGGTCAGCGCCCTCATTATGAATCGACCTATTGCCAAGTGTAAGCTTAGGCATACTGGTCTGGGTGGTAGGTAGCCCATGTAGATTATTGAGTTGAGCTTGGGGGGTATGAGGACACTGGCTTTGAGAACTCATACTACCTCTTCGGGAATGATCTGACTGAGTGAGATGGGCACTCAAGGTAGACTTCTCAATGGAATGACCAGCAAATTCGGACCGAAAAGGGGTTTCTGAGGACGCGATGGTATCATAATCAGCTCATGAACCCCTGATTAATCCCGAGAAGACCCAGTAGGGAGGTTGGGGTTGTGGGGGGAGGGAGGAATTATACCATGACAGAGGACAGGAGACGGAAGGACAAACCTGAGGGAGAACTTAGTTGAGTAAGTGGTTTCAGCTTCTCGGACGCAAAGCTCGAGCCAGATAGCTTCATCCGAGGAAGGCCACCCGGATTGGTGGTAGAATGAATCGAGGGAGCCATCTGGTGATTTGTTGGTTTATGGGCGATGGTTGGGGAATTTGCGGTTGAAGGTAGAGGAAGTGTGGACTGGGGCAGTCGAGGTAGGGTTAAAGGAACTAGATCTACAAGACAAACAAGTATGAATATAAGATCAATCGCCACAAGCCATTCATGTTAAGTGAAACAAACCAGGTTGGGAAGTTGTTGAGCACAGCTTATGAGTAAAAATTGAGAAGCAAGGCACATGGATCGTAAGAACCGGAATGTGTTTATGGCGTCTGCGGTGGATACATTACAGCCAAGCAATAATATTATTCAAGGGTATCCGGTGTATATATTTATATAAGAAATCAAGTTTACCTTGTTGTCGATCAAACTCGATATGCTTGTCGCAGTTGTATCTCCTAGCCTGCCTAATGAATTCTTGACACTAGGCTGGAAGTGAGAGCGAATAGAGTCTTTTGTTGGTGGTTGTTGGCTTGGGAAGGGTGCGAGTGGATTGGGAAGGTATGATGGATGGGTGGATGGATGGATGGATGGATAGATGGATAGATGGATAGATGGATGGGGGAAGAAAGTCAACCGAATGATAAAAGATCTTCGAGGATATCAACCAGGAGACGCTCGAGAAAAGATTCAGTGACGTCATACTATCATTTTACACCCGATCCAGCAACCCCAATCGAATATTACACATTTAACTTTAAGCAGGCCCCCCCCCATCAACAGGAGGCTTACTATGGGCCCGTTTGTTTACAAGCTTAACAATACCTCATCATTAAGAGCCCTCTCACAGAGGCCCTTAGATGGAAAAACCCAAGAGCACATATGAGGTGCTGGCCCTGGACCAGGCCAAGGAAAATATTTATCAGTGTTCAAGTACTCCTCATCACTGCAAGCAAAAGTTTATCAGATTTTGCATCTGGGATTACATCAGGAAAAAAAAACTGATGTTAGATCAGATCAGTCTGACATTATTAGCATATTTTATCGTTCAAATAGTAATAGCATAATATAGTTATAGTTATAGTTTGTAGTCCGCAGCATATTTGAAACCTAGTTGATTACATTTAAATAAGTTCCCTCTTCTTGTAATGTTTTTCTCATTCAACTCTGTTTCAAAACTCATTTGCTCTGCTCACTCAAATCTTTCACAAACTGTTTAGGTTTGTTCTACCAACTCTTGTCGCCGCCGCTGTCTGCTTGCTTGCTCACGAGTCTCTCAAACTCTTAAGACTTTTTTGTCTAATAGACATAACATCAGATCTCTTCATCTGATCCAATGCCCCAGCGCCAGACAATTACCATATCAGATGGAAAAATCTGAGATAATAGGGGGTATATCAAATATGATCAAATCCACCATTAAAACCCATTGATTAGAAATTTCCAAATACATAATTTCTAATCAACAGGTTTTCAAAATGGGCTAGTTAAAAGGAAATGGGTTTTTTAAACTAAAACCCCTGGTTCTCCATCCAAATTCTTCATTTCCAAAATAATCAATAAAAATCACATCTCACATCAGCTCCTATTTCTCCTTTAAATAAATCACCTCTTGAATTGTCAAATCAAGCAAGCATCACACCTCACCCCATGAGCAAAGAACCCTCTCAACACAAGCAACTATTTCAAGCAGCCAAATACACTGCAACAGTAATGGGTTTTGACTCAGATAAAAATGACTCAGGACTTGAATTTTTCTGTTTTTTGTAGATCAAAACTCCAGAGACAATACCTCTACACAAATTTTATCCTTGATATGACCTGTCAACAATTCAAGATCTTCCTCAATCATTCTTCATCCTGCTTTTTGAAATTTCTTTCCCATGTTTCCTCAATCATGCTTCCTCCAGCCTTTTCAAATTACTTTTCCATGTTTTCCCAATCTTTCTCACCTCTTTAATTGCATGTAATCTTTTACAACTCCTCTCAGAATCTTCAACAAAACCCATCAGCCTAACTTTCTGTTTCTGCCATCTGGGATCAAACAGAAATGGGGCTGCTTTTTCCTACAGACTCAAGAATCCCTTCCAAGTTGACTATGGAACAATCAACCTTCACACCTGTTGGGTGATCAATATTCTTCATCAAATGTTCTCACACTTGGTATCATGGCCAAATCAAGAAGAAAAAATGGAATCATGCAAGGAGAAGGCTTCCCTGGATGTTTTTGCTTTTGTGATGGGAAAAATATTCTGCAGATTCAAAAGCTACCAGTAGATGGTAACCACTACTGGGAGAAAAAAAAAGGTTGGATAATTTGGATTGGTTCCACTATTTTACAGATTCTTAGCTGATGTCTTCTTTAAAAAGATACTCAATTGAGGTAACCCATGTTTTTGAAATAATGAAGATGTTCATATCCTAAATTTTAGGCTACCCAGGATTGTGTCAATCAAAATTGTTATGTCTTCTCTAATATGAAGCTTGCTCAAAATACAGAACAATTGTTTTATTGAAACAAGTTTCCCCTACACCCAGGGAGTACCTTGACGTGGGCATCACTAGGAACCCTGGAGGATTCAATGGCATGGCCCTGTGCAAGCTTGGACCAGGGCCTGACAGTCCACAGGCCCTTGTGGTCTCCACCAAGTAAATCACAGGCAAATCCTCTCAAGGATTCCACACATGATGTTGGGATTCTGTGGTGTCCCCAAAAACACTTCATCATGCTGACAGTATGGACCATCTCATGGAAGGCTCACAACACCTTGAATGGTGAGATCCACAGTGTTCCTCAGAGGAATCCACCAGGATCTTTGTGGATTTTTTGGCGTAGGTACCATTTAGCATGCCAGATTTCCATCAGGCATTGTTTATGTAAACATTTGTGGTTCCACCAGGGTACCACACATTGCATCATAAAAAAAAATATAGAAAGATAAAAAAAGGTGAGAAAAAAAAATAGAAAGGAAAAAGACATTAACAAGCCAAGAGATAAAAAAAATGAAAAAATGAGATAAAAAAAGGAGATACAAAATTGTGATAAGAAATTGAGATACACAATTGAGATAAGTAATTGAGATAAAAAATTGGGATGAAAATAAATATGTCAAACATTTAACCTTCTGATGATTGACATGAAGAAAATGTCCCCCTCTTACTGGTGAAGCTCCAACATTAGAAGATATCACCAGCAGGGGCTTCTTTGTGATTTTTAGTTGGCTCCTGAGCTCTTCTGGGAATAATTTCCTGGACCTCCTCATTGATTGCAAGGGAGACTGATATCAAAGCAAGGTCATATGCAGTCTTTTTCCCATAAAAAAACTGCTTATTGTATCTCAAAACAATTCAGCCATATCTGTTTATTAAGGAAACATGAACATCATGTCACTTTTGTAGAAGAGGGCGCAAATTAAATTGTACACTACTTTGTAGTCGTGTGAATTGTGTTACATGATCTTGAGGTTTCAATCAATTATCTCCCAAGGTGAGCAAGCCAAAGTGGTAGTTTGATCATGCTGTCATTGCATGTACATATGGAGCCTAAGATATGCTATGCGCACCATGAGGCTAATATGGACTGAGCTTAGTAGATCAGACCGCTCAGAAGTGCGTTTTGGGGTGAATTATCTCTCAATATCTGTAGGGATGATAAATGATATATAATTAGGTGTTAGTCCAATGATATTATGTTTACCTATATAATTTCCAACTTCCAAGATAACAATGTCCTCAACTCTGGGGGTTTTCTGAGGGTTTTTTTGATGATCTTTCCTTGCTCCTGTGATGAGCTGATTTTAATCAACAATTAGTAATGTTAATGTTCAAACTTAAGGTATGTATTTCATAGCAGCTGTAAGAAATAGAAAATACATGAATAACAAGTGAGAAAAAGAGATATAGAGAAGAAGTATACCTTAAGGCAGAAGCAAGTACATTGAGAGACACAAAAAAGAAGATAAGAAGAGAATAAGCACACAAAGTAACTAAAAAGAAAACAGGAAGTTAATGATAATGATCCAAAGTATCCAGAAAAAGATTGCGGGTGATAACCTACAATGACTAATGTCACAACAGCTCTATGAAGGTCTTATGAGAGGGAATGAGATTGATGGATAGTCAAATAGAAGGGAAATAAGACGGAAAAACAAATGTCTTGATGAGGTGATTCATTCTTTCTAAATGGAAGATGTGGTGGATCCAGAACTTGAAAGGAGAAAATATTTCTATAGTAAGTTTGATATGGCAACAAAGAAGGGTTGTGGGATTCACAAGGGGAAGAGTGAGAATGCAGACAAGGGAAGATTTAAGTATTCAAGTTGAGAGGTATCAAGCAAGTGAAAAGCAGAAAAGGGGATGAATGATGTCATTCATTATAGGACCGTGACATGTGCAAGGTCATTTTGAGATAGACCAGGATTATGTAATATTGGTGATTTGCCGCATTATTCCTAGAGAGATCAGTTTCATAACTTAACAAGTAATAACACATTTTTTGTGTTGATGTCATCAATACTTACCAACTTGGGGCTTGATAAACACACACCCCTGGTGCACGCTGTGGTGATCCATTCCACATCATTACTATAATTTCCAAGACTATTTACCACTAATAAATCACATTCACTTACAAATAAATACTCATAAATCCCAAACCTTACATATATTCACTGTTATCATTTCATAATCAGATTCTACACCCCAGTTTAACCCTAGTCACCCACTACAACTACCCCCAAATTCCTCATAGTTCAAGAGTTACAGGCAAACTCAGAATAATACAGCAAGTTATAGTATAAAGCAAGGTATAGAATACAATATAGTACATATTATAAGTAGATATATTTCACAACCAAGATACATAATACATCTTACACATTATATACTACATAACATCTTACATCATATACATAAACTCTACTCATCTGTTACTGTCATGACCATTTCATATGTGTCACTGTCTATTCTACTTCATCTGTCATATTTTCCTTTCTCTAGCCTGATGGCTCATCTTCTCTCTCAGATATATAAGGACACCTGTTCCTCCCTCTTGTTCCCTTATGGACCCCATAGCTTACTAAATTAGCCCCTACATATACCAACATTACAGATCCCATATAATTAGTATACATAACTTAGTAGAGTTACCATCACTCTTAGAAATATATAAATATAAATACCAGCTTGACCCACTTTGACTCCAGAGTTGCCAACCCTGCCCCACATTATACTTTATACTATATACTTTCTACCACTCACACCCCTCTTCCATTCCTCCCACCTTATAAGTGTAGTAGCAAAGCTCATCAGTACTAGTCATCTAAGAATAGATAGAAATTAGCCACACCTTTATTTTTATTCTTAGTGTTACACTCATCCCCATAGCATTAGTCAGGAAGGCAGCTTTACCCCAGCACCCTTGGTATAACTTACATTAATTCCAGTGTAGTCATCCATTTCCCTTCCAAGCTCTATTCTGCCCTTTGAGTAGTTCCACAATGCCCATGCCAAGGGCACACCAAAACCAATTATACAACCTCCTCGGCCAGAGGAATCCCTCCCGGTCAAGGAGGCTGTATAACCTCCTCAACCAGAGGGATTCCCTCCGGTCGAGGAGGCTGTATAACCTCCTTGACCGGAGGGAGGGATTCCCTCTGGTCGAGGAGGCTGTATATCCTCCTCAACCGGAGGGATTCCCTCTGGTTGAGGGGGTTGTATCCTCCCCGGCAGGGCGTGCAAACCGCACACCCATCCTTGGGGGTGTTGCACGCCTGTAGATGGGCGTGCAAACTGCACGCCCATCTACAGGTGTGCCCACACCCAAAACAGGGTGTTCCCCTGGCGTGGGCGTGCGGCCAGGGGGGTGCATTTATCAATCCCCATCAAAAACCGCTCACCACAATCAAAAAATAACACCACCCCCCCTAAATCTTCAACCCCCTGTAACTCATCAACCACTCAACCATTCCACATAAAAAAACACAAAAAATTGACATTTTTCCTCCTCTCTGCAACTCAAGTCTCATATTTTCCAACTTTTCCCTCTATTTTTCTCAACTCCTCCCACCACCTATCTTCACTTCAATCATCACTCCTCATCACATTTCCACCCAAACCCACTAAAAAAACACCAAAAAACTTCCTCCTTTCCCTTCTCTCTGCCCACTGCCTCAGAACTTCCAAAAAATATCCCTCCCCCCCAAATTTTTCCAAGCTTTCCCCCAATAAAAAAAAAACCAAAAAAATCATCATGTCTCACATCAAACCCCTCCTCCTTGCCAAAGATGACTCCACCACTCCCAAAACACACAACCTTTCTCCTCCTCCTCAGTTAACATATCAAACAAAGGAGGAAACACATAACTCTGTCCAAACTTGGGCCAAGAAGCATGGCTATGCCCTCTGCATAACCCATTCCTCCACATAAAATGGGGAAAACAGATCCACTTATCAATGTGACAGATCTGGGGTTTTTCAGCCCAAAGATGGTACTCAATTGGGGAAGACCAAATTTTTTTCCTGTCCTTTCAAACTTACTGGAAACTTCTATAAGAAGAGAGGCTACTTTCAAATAAAAATTAAAGATCCTACCCACAACCACCCAGCTTCTGAAGATCCTTCAATCCATTCCGTCCATTGCCAATTAACCAACAATCAAAAAACCACTGTTACCCAATTAACCCATTCTGGAGTTTGCCCCTTAACTATTAAGAAAGCTTTATTGCAAGACACCAATTTTCCTTCTTCTGTCACCCTCAACACTATCTATAATCACCGTAACCTCTTGAGATCCACCCAACTTTAAGGCTGTACACCCATCAAAGCTCTTGTTCATGAGATCCGCCATCATGAATTCTACCACACAATCAATACTTATGAAGGCCAAAGGAACGCTTTGTTCTTTTCTCATCAGAAATCCCTTGACTTGGCCAAACAATTTCCCACTACTATCCTCCTTGATTTCACATACAAAACCAACAAGTTTAAAGGGCATTGATATTTGCACGCCCATCGGCGCACGCCCACGCCAAACGCACGCCGATAAAAAGAAAGGCGTGTGCCCCGCACGCCTTTTTTTTAATCGGCGTGCGGGCTGCACGCCCATCCTCGGGCGTGGGCACGCCTGTAGATGGGCGTGCGTGCTGCACGCCCATCTACAGGCGTGCGACACTGCAGGCGTGCAGTCGCACGCCCTCTTCAGAAACAGGCGTGCGGCTCGCCCGCCCCTTCAGAAAAGGGCGTGTTGGCCGCACGCCCTTTTTATGTGTATAGGCAAGGGCGTGCCCCCTGCCTATACACATAAAAAGGGCGTGCAACCCACACGCCCTTTCTATGTATATAGGCTGGGGGGCACGCCCCTGCCTATACACATAGATCGGCGGACCGCCGACCTATGTATATAGGAGGGGCGTGCCCCTTCCTATATACATAGAATCGGCGTGCAGTCGGCACGCCGATTCTATGTATATAGGAAGGGGCACGCCCTTCCTATATACATGCTGATGTCATGCGTACACCAGAATGTACGCATGACATCAGCATGCCCCCACCTGCCCCCTCCCCCCATCCTCTGCCGATTGGCCCCCCCCCCCTCCTGAAATCCCTCCCCAACCACCACCTCACCAACCCCACCACCCACCTTCCAGACCACCCACCCGTTCCGACCCACCACCCACCCAACCCAGCCTCGCCGACCGCCGACGCAAGCCGCCGGAACAACCCAGCCGCCCGACCACCTCAAGCCAGCCGCCAGGACATCGACAAGTAAGTCGATGTCCCCCCATCTCCCCCGTTTCCCCCGTTCCCCCAATCCTCCGCGCCCCCCCTACCCCCTGCCCCTCACCCAAAACCCCGCCCGCTCCTGGGCCAGCTGGGCCTGGCCCAGACGGGCCAGATGGGCCAGCTGGGCCTGGCCCGAAGGGGCCAGATGGGCCACCTGGGCCAGGCCCGAAGGGGCCAGATGGGCCACCTGGGCCAGGCCCGAAGGGGCCAGATGGGCCACCTGGGCCAGGCCCGAAGGGGCCAGATGGGCCACCTGGGCCAGGCCCGAAGGGGCCAGATGGGCCACCTGGGCCAGGCCCGAAGGGGCCAGATGGGCCACCTGGGCCAGGCCCAAAGGAGCCAGATGGGCCACCTGGGCCTGGCCAAAAGGGGCCAGATGGGCCAGCCAAAAGGGGCCAGATGGGCCACCTGGGCCTGGCCAAAAGGGGCCAACTAGAACCAGTGGCCCCTATGGACACATTCAAGGTGTGAATGTGCCACTAGGCCCCCTTGCAAGCCCCCCATTGCACCCAAGGCCCAGGAAAAATGTGCAAGGGACACATCTTGGCCTAAAGGGCCCCGGGAAATGCCCACAGATGCATATCAGGCCCCAAGTCCCCCGTCTAAGCCCCCTACACACCCAAAGTGCCCCCCCAAACCCCCCGCAAGGGCTGATATTCCCCTTTCTCATATTCTCACTGCAAAAGGTACTTAATTCCAGGAGCAGCAGCTGACATGTGTTTTATTTTGCAATCCAACCAACAGCAACACCGTTTTCTCCTCCTCCATCAAGCTTTAGACATATTTCCACGCAACAACAATGTCTGGTAGTCATGAACAATCACGTAAGTTCTGTTTCCTCATAAGATGTATGACAATAAACCTCCTGCTTACCACTTTCCACCCCAAAACACTGCAAATCAGGTTTGGACTTCTGGCAAAAATGCACTGAGCTTGCTCAGCATCCCGCATGCAGTCCCGAGGAATACAAGTATCTGGAAGTTCTTGCCAACAAAATCAAAGCCGAATACGAGCAGTCAGACGATGAGGGTCATGAGTCCTCAACTCGCCCAGCTCCAACAAACACGTTTGACCCCCCAGCTAGCCAAACCATCCTACATTCCACTCCTAACGTCAACCAACCACCTCCTAACCTCAACCAATTCATTCCTTGGTTTCCTGATCTTCCCAAAGACCTCCCACCACCTCAAAAAACCGCTCCACAACTGTCAGATTTTATCTCAGCAAACAATGCGGCACCAACACTTCATCGCACACCAGAACCCACTCGAATTAACAACATACCAGCTCAATGGGACAACGAACCCCCTCCATTTGACAACGGCTTGCCCAACGTTATGAACCCGGCATATGGCCCCATCCACCCATTAAGGTCACCCAGGCGCAACAGCAAAGGCGAAAGCACCTTTCTCACCACCTCTAATGAGGCTTACCTTGATGCTATAACTACCGCCATTGAATCCCAAAATGCCAAACGAGCCTTGCATAACTTATCTCAAAACCGTGATGACAATACAAACGACCCGGATGCCGAGGGGGAGACCGACCCTGAAGAATTGGGAATCAGCCCTCCAGCCTCACAAGTCTCTTTGCCGTACAACCATCGTGCAGCCCCACACCCACATTCCACTATTGTTGAAAGTCACCCACGCCGGGCTCGCTACCGCTATCCAACTGCAATATTTGTTGATCCTACATCCAATGATCCTACATCCAAAAAATCCCGGCATCACACCCCAAGTCCAGACGATCCTCCCTCATGTGGTGCAAGCCCAGTCCCTCAACAGGGCTCCTCTACCTCTCATCAACAGATTGTGCATATCGACCCAAGGGAAACTGGCCCAAACTTCCCAAGCCACCTATTCACTCCTCACCCAACTGTCATAACGGCCAAACACTTGAAAGGCATGAAGTTCTCGCGCACCCCAACCACTAGTATGTCTGTCTGTCTGTTGCAGCTGTGGAACTATTTTTACCAGGCCCACTGCTTCCAAGATCAGTGGTAGAAAACTTGAACAACGATTTGGCGCGTGGCATTGCATGGTCCATCACATCAGCTGAGAAGATGATAAAGAACATCGCCTATGTCCTCAATCACCTCCCCCATATGCTCTCTCGTCATGGCCCAATGGACCACAATTTCAAGGAAAGAGTGTGGCGGGACATTACAATAACTCTGGCTGCTTGCAAATCAGGTAATTCTCCTAGTTACTATCTATTTATTTAAAAATGACACTGACCAATTTTTGTGGTGCGGTTAAGAAAAAATCCTCCACCCTGCTACTTCAATGTCTCTGATCACTCATGACATGATCAACATGGATCAGATTGAAGTTGTCCGGGCCAACAAAAGCAAGACGATAACCAACCAAACTCAGGTACACACACTGGCCTCAAACATGGCATCATTCATCTCTCCTCCTGACACGGCATACCTCCGACTCAAATCTGCTTTACATCAATGCTGGGCTTTTCGTCATCTCGAACAGCAGGGCGTCCAATGGGAACCCCTTCCACTAGATACAACAAAGGTCCACTCTGCTCACTGGGGCTTCCAACGAACCTACGAGAACCTGGGGACATTCGATGCCAATTCACCAAACCTTGGCGGCCTCATGCTTGTGTCACAGCACCTGGTGGGGGCAATGTCAGCTCTGGCGTATATCTGCAGCTTATCCGACTTTACCCGGCCACGTCCAAAGCATACAAGGACAGATGAGTGCTCCACAAGGAATACACCCTCTCAGATCCAGATGCTAGCTGGTCTGCTCGTTTTTGGTCCAACATCAGTCTTCACATTCAACAGACAGACTGCCAGCAATGCCAACGCTTCAGCCTTGCTAGAATTTGGGGCCAAAGTCCTTAAACAAAAGGTGGATGGTGGTATTACTCTCCCAATGCCCCACCAAACTTTAGACAATCTTTGTATATATTTTCTGGACTTCTTGTGTGCTATGGGCTTTGACAAGATTGGTGAGAACGGACTCCCCCAAGTGGATTGGGAAAGAACCTACAAAGAATTTCACCACTACTTTGCTACTCACCACCTACTCCACATTTTTTCTCAAGATATAGAAATAGCTTTGTCCAACTATCACTTCTGACTTGTATGGTATTTAAATCCTATCCTGTGTCTCCAGCTCTACATGTTGCATGTTCTATTGATCACTTCCATCCAAGTGATACATTATTTGCCTTTTGGTTTATCTATTTCCTACTTTATAGGTGTCAGTCTTGGTGTGCAACTAAAACTTATTATTATACATATGATATGATACTAATAACTGAAAATTGTATTAATGATCAGTTAAAAGTATGATTACCTAACTTTATGCTTACATACTCATATACATATGCTTACCCCCATTTTCCAGTCACGGAAATGAGGTGTTGTGTAAATTAGGGGAGATAGTATAAATACAATGTGTTTTACTCAAACCCCGTGCACTGCAGTCCGCATACCTTGAAGTTCATCCCGTGTGACTGAAAGCCCGCGCCAAAGTTGGAATATAAGCCCCTGCGCAAGCATCAGGCCCCTTACAGGCTCTCAGCTTGGCACGCGGACTGCAAAGTCATCCAAGGTACACCCAAAGTAACAAAAACACGCCCAATTAACTTCATTACATAAGTTACACATGTAATGAAGATTAATGGGGACTAAATAAATGATTATACCAGATTGTATTATTATTTAGACATATAAATAAAATTATATTGACTGAACAAACAGTACAAATAATACTGCGGCTTATTATAAAATACAAATAAGCCACTAGTATTAATCTATAACAACCAGTACTAATGTACTACAGACTGTAAGTCAACATAAATAAATAAATAAACTAATAAAATTTTAAAACAGTATGGTAAGCGTATTAGTAGTTATTAGCCCTGTCTTCCCCAACAACTCTACAGTGACCATCCAGCTCCACCATCCACCCATCAAAGCGCCCAAAACTGTCCAGTTTCACCCTGAATATGCCCAAGATCCCTCAAGGTTTATTACTAGTAAGTAATAACCCTTTTCTTGGAGATATTCCCCACTTACCTTTCCTGGTATTAAGCCACCCCTGTGTCAACAGGCCCCAGTGTTCCAGGTACTTAAATCCTCTGCAATTTATTTGCAAGCACCTGAGAGAGATTTAAACCACCCCTGATTTATCAGGCCCCTATTATATTAAATTTATTTAATATAATTATTACCTTATTTTTCCTATTTTTCCTCTAAAGTTTACGTCACAATTCCCCTGTTTTATTTGGGAATTATAACCTTAAAACCTTACCCAGAGTAATATCACTCTTTCCTTGTATCCTTGCACCACTTGTAGCTAGAAAGACTTGTCGTTGGCATCAAGGAGGCTGACAATATTCAGGAGTAATGTTGACAGCCATTACTCTACTTTGATTTATGGAAACAAATTTAATATAGTAATTACAAATCAGAGGAGGGGTGTTACATTGGCTTGCAAGTTTTGGAGTAAAGAAGTGTGGCTGGTTCAATGATGCTCAACCAACCAGCAGCTTGGCTCTTTGGAAATGATCTAGGTATGGACGGTGGAGGGAAAGGTACTAGGCCACGCTTGACTATAACATGTATCCAGTGATTCCCGTTAATTAGTGCAAGGTAGATTGGGCTTGCTGGTTTGGGGTCGGGTGCAACAGTTGAAGGGAGAAACGTCATGCAGCCAGCTGCTCGGTCGTTTGTGAGGAACACCACTGGCCTATTGTATGCATTAGCCAGAATAGGACCACCATCAAGCCTGCCCATCCACTTGGAAGTGGGCACTGGTCCCTTGGGATTCTCCACGCAAATGCTTTCGTAGGTCTTCTCGAACATATCTTGTCCACCTAGCTTCCTCGTCCAAAGTGCCCTGTTGATGTCCAGCTCGTGTAACATGTCCAATCGCACTTGATACCACCCATTGTCTCTAGCATACGGGCCCTCGGGTTTTTCAGCAGCCAATGCATGTGCCACACAAGAATACCCACAGTTGCCATTGCCTTTTGGGTTATAACTTGATTGGACATACTTAATGACCCAAGGAGGTAACTCCTCAACCTGGGGGAGATGAGGGCAAATTCAGCATAAGCACAAGAGAGTGAGTAAATTGCTTTGCTCTCATCAGTAATCATAATGAATTCACATTATGTTCACTTACTGATTTATCAGACATAACCTCTTTAGAGGCTTGAGCCAGTGTCCCTAAGGTGGGACCACTTTTTACAACCATACTTTCATCCTGAATTCAACCAGAAAAGCCAATCAGTTATAATGTTGACTCATTGAATGGGCTCATCCTAACCCTTGAATTTACCTCCAAAGTCGGTGGCCTGGGGGGGTCATTGGCCTGATAATCACCTTCCGTATGGGACATAGGAATAGCATCCTGATTTGCAAAAATACAACAGAACAATTAGGCCAATCACTATTAGGAGAATCTTGTTGGTTTGATTAAAGGGGCTTACCAGGGAAGTTGACATTGAAGTCCCGGCAAGAGGAATATCAATTGGATTGTCCTCTGCAAATTCACATGCATCTCCTTCAGACCCAAAGGGATCTCCATCACTGCCATCAGATTGATCAATGGATGAGTCTGGTACTCCACTAGATGACCCAGAATGACTGCCTTCTGCGGAGCTCCCTTTTGCCAAAGACATCTGACTCATTGCAGATGATACTGAGGGCTTTTCTTCCATACGGCGTTGGGACTTGGGCCGGTCGGAAGTGGGGGGACTTGCTTTCCGCTTATGTGACGTGCGGCCTGGTTGGTAGTCTTTGTTGGCTGCATACGTAGATGGTAGCTGAGACTTTGGAGGTCGGCCTCGTCGCTTGGCCACACACGGTGGGCTCTCATTGTCTTCTTCAGAAGATGTTGCGGGATCAGGAGCCTTTCTTCGTCGGCCTCGGGGTTTTGGGGCGGTCAGTCTGGCCAAGGTGGGCAGCTCATCAGGGTCTTCCATTGATGAAGAGCTATCTTGTTGCAACTTGTCCGTCCTTCTCCGGCCCGCGCGATTCTGACTGGTCCTTGCGCGCTGTTTTCCTTTGGCTGTCTGTGCCTTTTCAATCTGAGACTCCACGATTTCTGCCTGAGTAGGATCTCGGGTTTGCACACGGCCGCTTCCATTCTTCTTCTTCCAAGGTTGATTTGGTTTGGATTTTTGCCTGATGGGGTCTGGCTCAATCAGTGGGACCACATGTGTGTTTGCAACAACTCGACATAAATTCTTCATCAGTGCCGGCAAAGCTGAGGAGGGGTGAGATTCCAAGATCTCCTGCTTTAGCGCCTCAAAATCATCGTCAAAGTTATACGGCTCCTCATCAAGGTTCTGTAATTTAAGCAAGGTCAAACAGGATTAGCCAATGGGTTATGGAGGAGGGGGAAGATTTATACACTGACTGGTCCGTCTGGGTTGTAACACAATTGCCACTGGGGATGAAAGTCCTCTGGTTCCACATCACCCTTCTCTTCAAGCAACTTTTCAATCAAGTGTGCACATGGGACCCCCATTCCCGCGTTAAAGTTCCCCGTACACTGCCTGACCGGATCGTCATGTTTGGCCTTCTTCATTTTCAAGTACTTATTGTACTCTCCAATGGCCAATTTGAGCGCATGGGTGGAGATCTTGGTGTGAAGCGGCTTGAAAACGTTTGGGAGTCCGGATAGCCCTTTGATCCTTTCATGGCCAATGGTGACCTGTGCTTCGTCCAGTTGCCGGTCCACAGCTGATGAAATGGTCAGGAAGAGCGTAGCAAAGTCGATCTTGCCAGATGTCACGTATGTTTTGAGCCAGCTATGAGCTGATTCACCTCTAGATGACGTCAGATTCCCCAAGTGCGGGGTTTTCCCAGCCCATGCAGCCATGAATTGTTTGCGACAGGGCAGAACATGGTTCTGAAGGTATTCCAGAACATTTGCTCGTTCCCTGAGGTCCACCTGAAGCTTTCCCCAAGCTGTGTCGAATGAGGGTTCGTCCGGTGCGTATGTAACCTCGTGCCATAGCTTCATGAAATTTGTCCATTCGTCTGCCTCGGATGCAAAAGCCTGTTTGCAGTTGGTGACAATGTTCCGATCAATGTGCCAGGCGCATAGGTTGGAGGTTGCATTTGGGAAGTGCTCCGCAATTGCATTTCGGAGAGCCACCTCTTTGTCCGTCACAAAGACCTTTGGAGAGCTCTCTGGTTCCCATACCGACCTGCAAGAATTGATAGGTGTATGTAAAATTACCATCAGATTATCAATCTCATACTAAAAAAGACAATCACCACACTCACTTCAACTTATTCAGAGCCCAAGAGTATGCCGCATTTTTCTCATTCCTCATGAGACAAAATCCAATTGAGAACGAGCTGTTCGTGCAGGTCTGGCCAACAACATGCAGTAAGGGGTACTTGCAGAGGTTGGTCTTGTAGGTGCAGTCAATATTAACCACATGATGGAACTTGCGAGCAAGTAACATTGATCCAGGGTGCGCAAACCATAGGTAGAGGAGCTTTCCGTCATCATCGTAAACTTCATCGTGAACCCAGTTGGAGCCTTTGAGGCATCGTAGAAGATGGTTGATGGGGGTGTTGCCGGCCCTCCGCTGTATCTTCTGTGCTGCTTTTGTGTTGTAAATTGTCCTGTTTGTGACAAAGCGTCCCTCAGTCGTACTCAGCTGCCGGGCAATTGCCTGTGGTTGCAAACCAAGAGAGGCCAGTTGAGCCACCTCTGCTTGGCCCTCTGCCCCAAGTGTCTTGTGGATGGCCTCGTACTTGTGCTGGATGACATTGTGGTTGTGAGGGACAGTCTTGCTGCGGAGATCCCAATAGTCGTTTTCACGGTTCTTGGCACATGAACAGTGGCCCGAAATCTTGAAGGCGCATCCAACTCGCTTATTACGTGATTCACGAGCCCGACAGGAGTCAATGGTGGTAGTGTCTTCTCCAGCCAGTGAGCAGGCAAGGTAAATGTTCTTCCCCGCCTTGGATTTTGAGACTGCCAGCCGATAACCATGCTCGGTGGCCCATGTGGACACAAATTTCTTCAGATCGTCAACACAGGTGAACAGGTATTCAGGTGGAGGGTCCATTGGCTCTACGAAATTAATTCCCATGAGCATCCATTGGAAACAGTATGATAAATCAATGAGGCACTGACCTCCCACAGAGTAGTCAAACAATCTGACATCCTCACTGGTCAGTAGGGCTTTGGGCAAAGCATTTCCATCCGGGAGATTTGGGGCCATCAACAAGTCATTGGTGTGGTGCGCAGATGCACTGGGATCTGTACAATAAAACATTGGTAAGAACACCGCAAAGGACTTTTCTGAGTGAAATCTACAATCACCTTGGGGATTTTCCTCAGTCATTGGAGAGGGAACAGGCATTTCCAGGGGGATTGGGGAGGGAACAGACATTTCCTGGGCGGTTCTTGCAGGAGCCAGGACTGCAGACGGTACCACAGATGTTGTAGAGTTGGAACCACCTGATTCATCAATAAATAGTCAGCTCCCAATAAAGCAACTTTACCAGAGAAACTAAGACCCACCTTGAGCTTGATCCTCATTGGTTTGGGTGGGAAAAGAGGGAGCAGGCAGGTCATTTGCAGAAGGCAGGAAATCAGGGGGAAAAGCTGATGATTTACAGTTTGTCAGCTCTCAATAAATATACATTACAAGAGAAAGTTAGACCTACCTTGAGCAGTATTGTCAGTCATTTGAGGGAAAACCAAGGAAGCCAGTGGATCAATTGATGTAGGTAGTTGCGCGGATGGGGCAGGCGGACTTAAAGAGTCAAGCAGAGAATTGATTTCGACAGCGGATTGGTTGGTGTTGTTGTCCCAGTAGTATGTGGGCTGGTTGACGGACGGGTTGCTGGGTATTGATGCAGACAGGTTGCTGGGTATTGATGGTGGGTGTTGGATTGGTTGGGGGGCATTCCAGTTGTTGGAGTACATTTCCTGCTGTAATGTATAGGAGGTTGGTTGATTGGGTTGGTGGGTGGGATGAATGTTTGACGTCTGTTGCAGGGTGATTGCTGGATTGGTGTAGTTTGGAAAGTTTGGATTGGGTTGGCCGGTGACTGGAATGTGAGGAAAGGCAGTACTATTGTTATAGGAGGCCGTTTGGGATGATTGGTGGGGGGGAAGGTTGTTGTATGGGTGAAAAGATGGTATTTGGTGGCCCATATGGGGTGCAGGTTGCCCGTGATTTGGAATTGGAAAGGCCATTGAGCTTGACGGGTATGCGGGGTGGCCATGGTTGGTGAAGCTGGGGTGTTGGTTTGTGGGATTATTTGTGATTGGGACAGCATTGGGTGGGTAATTGGGGAAGCCGGGGAATTGATCAGACGTTTGAGGGGGGATGGAGGGGTTGGATGGGACCTGGAACCAAGGGGGTTGCCCAAATGGAACTGGTGGTTGCGGCTGATGGAGGCAGGAGGAAGGACTGTGTGAGAAAGTTATTTAAGTAGAAGAATTGGGCTGTGTGTGCTTACATGCTGTGCCAAGTGAGACTGGGTGACATTAGGCTGACCACTGGCATGCATTATTGCATTAGGGTATTGGGGGTGCGGCTGATTGTGGACGCCATATGGGTTGGGAGATACGTGGTAGTAGGAGGAGTTTTGGCCTGGCTGAGACATTTTCTGCTGTAAATAACGGCCAGAGTGAGTAATTTTGGATGATATTTACTTTGATAGACATGCACTTACACTGCTGGAGGGTAATAAAAGTTGATGCAAAGAAAACTTGCTGATATCTGTGCGTTCAGAGGAACAAGAAGAAATAATCAGTTGGCATGAAAATAATAATAAAGAAGATGTGGAGAGATTAATTTGGATCTGAGTGGAAGAACATCAAGTGCTGGTGTGCCCGTCCGGGGCTTGGACAAGGGGAATGGGGCCCTTGGATACCTATGCGGAGATATAAAGGGGCCCTGGCCTAACATGTCAAACTTGGGCGGCAGGGAGCACAGTTGGCTCCTTTTGGCCAGTCATAGTGGGCCCTGTTGGCCCCTTTACTAGGCCCTTTGGGGCTTGTCCCACTGTCAATACAGGGCCTAATGGGCCCTGAGTAAATTTTTGGTTTTTCTTATCAGAATCTTTTTTTTTCTTGATTTATTTATTTTATTTTTATTTTATTTTTATTTTATTTTTATTTTATTTTTATTTTATTTTTATTTTATTTTTATTTTTATTTTATTAATTTTATTTTTATTTTATTTTATTTTTATTTAATTTAATTTTATTTTTATTTTTATTTTATTTTTTTATTTTTTTAATTTTTTAATTTTTTAATTTTTAATTTTTTTTTATCTTACGGGGGCACGGTGCGCACGGGGCGCACGGGGCGCACGGGGGGCTCAGGGGGCACGGGGGGCTCAGGGGGGCTCAGGCAGGATAAAAAAAAAACACCCACATTTGGGTGGGTCGGGTGGCTTGGCTCGCTTGGATCGGGTCGGGTGGGTCGGATCGGGTCGGGTGGGTCGGCTTGGGTCGGGTGGGTCGGCTCGGGTCGGCTGGGTTGATGTGGAGGAGGTGCTGTGAGGTGGGGGGGAAGTGATCGAGTGAGGTGGTGGTTGCGGTTGAAATCCGCGGAGGGGGAGGGGGGGTGGGGGGAGGGGGGGAGGGGGCGGGTGGGGGCATGCTGATGTCATGCGTACATTCTGGTGTACGCATGACATCAGCATGTATATAGGAAGGGCGTGCCCCTTCCTATATACATAGAATCGGCGTGCTGACTGCACGCCGATTCTATGTATATAGGAAGGGGCACGCCCTTCCTATATACATAGGTCGGCGGTCCGCCGATCTATGTGTATAGGCAGGGGCGTGCCCCCTGCCTATATACATAGAAAGGGCGTGTGGGCCGCACGCCCTTTTTATGTGTATAGGCAGGGGGCACGCCCTTGCCTATACACATAAAAAGGGCGTGCGACCCACACGCCCTTTTCTGAAGGGGCGGGCGAGCCGCACGCCCTGTTCTGAACAGGGCGTGCGACTGCACGCCTGCAGTGTCGCACGCCTGTAGATGGGCGTGCAGCACGCACGCCCATCTACAGGCGTGCCCACGCCCAGGGATGGGCGTGCAGCCCGCACGCCGATAAAAAAAAGGCGTGCGGGGAACACGCCTTTCTTTTTATCGGCGTGCGTTCGGCGTGGGCGTGCGCCGATGGGCGTGCAAATATCAATGCCCAAGTTTAAAATGCCCCTCCTTCACATAGTTGGTATCAACTCTTCAAACCAATTGTTTTCATTGTATTTCTGTTTCCTTTCTGCCAAGAAAATAGCCGACTACTCTTGGGCCTTGGATCAGCTTTGCATCTCAATGAACAATAAATCTCCATCAGTCCTAGTCACCAACAACAAGGCTGCCCTAATCAAAGCAATCAATCAAGTCTTCCCAAACGCTTCACATCTCCTCTGCTCCTGGAAGATCATGAAGAATATCAAATACAACTGCTACAGAATTTCAACTCTGAAGAATAATGGTCCACATTTTGAAACCATTGGAATCAATGACTCCATTCTATAACTGTTTCTGAATATCACAAAAACTTCACTCAGCTTTCTATGACTTGGAATCCACCCACTACCAACTACATCATTTCCAACATCCTCCCTTCCAAAGAAAATAATATAGCCTGTTTTGTGGACAAGAAACCCCACTTTGGAAACAATATCACCTCTAGAGTCAAAGGTATTCATGCATACATCAAACAATTTATCAACTCTTCCACTGCCTCATTTGCTGCTGTTTTCAAACAAATTCATCAAGCCCTGACTATTCAACTTCACAAACAATACATCAAATCCTCTCAGCACTCTTACAAACTCCTCACTGGCCTCCCCCCTTTCATTTGTGATCTTAATGGTACCATCTCCCACTATTCTCTGAAGATAATCCATTCTCATCACATTTCTGAATCTCCAACAACCACTTTCACTGGAAATTACGCATCTCACATGGGAATCCCTTGTATTTATCAAGTGCACAAAGCAAAAGGCCTAGGCAGCAAATTTGCCCATCAGAATTTTCATTCTCAGTGGCATGTTAAAAAGGATCTTGAAGTGAGTTTTCTAATTTAAATTCCTGGATTCTGTTGCTCTTTCATAGTTTTATAGTTCTAATTTTTTTGGCCTCCATTTATGAGCAGAAATTCATTGAAGAGGAAAACAACAATGCATCAAGTGACAATCTACTTCCCACCAAAGAAAATAATGAGGAAATTTTCTTAACAGATCTCTTTAAGGAATTCCAAACCTTTCAACCTGGCAAAAAAAAATTCTACATTGGCAAAATCAAGAAGCTCTTTCAAGGGAACTACACCACAGTGGCCATCCAGGAACCTCCCTTTAGCAAGGATCACCAAGGACAAGGAAGACAAAAAGGCACAAAAAGGAAACCCAAATCCACAACTTCAACACAAAGAAATCCTTCAGGATATGAATACACAGAATTAGAGAAGAAAAGAAGAGGAAGGCCAAGGAAGCAGGTGATAGAAAACAAGGTATTTATTCATTTATCTCTTGTCTGTTTTTTGTTGTTTATTGATTTCTTGTGAACCTGTAGGAACCTTTGGCCAAGACAAAAGGACATGGTAGGCCTAAGAAGAGGGATGAATCTGTGGAATCAGAGGTAATGATTCATCTTGATTCTTCACTCAAATGTCACATCTAATTCTTTCTCCTTGTCTTCTAGGCTGTTTCAAAAGAAGAGTAAAGTCAGGAGGAGTCTGAATGAAGTGGAGAACTTCCAGAGGTGGATGGAATCATTCAAAAGGACTCAGATGATGAAGGAGGAAATTTGAAGACTGTAAGTGTTTTGATTTCCATCTTGAGTAAATTATACTGAAGTTACATGAATCTTTGGCACATCAGAGGTCTGGAAAAATACTCAAAAATGTGAAGTTTGAACCAGTTAAAAGGAACAAGACAGATGAAAACACCTTGAAAGAAAATGAAGCTTACAGGCCTTTTGATGTGAGTTTGTCTAATTTTCTTTTGGAGAGATCTTTAATCCTGAGCTTATTGGTTACCCCTTTCATAGACCTCAATGACTGCCAGCTCAATCTCTAATCCTGACACCTATTTGTCTGAAGTACTCAGTTGGAGTACATACAATAATGTGGCTATTGATTTGGTTATTAATTTCCTTTTATTTACTGTTCCTTTTATATCAAATTAATCTTTTCTAAATTTACCCTTCAGTACAAGTACAAAGACCACATTGATCCCAAAGAAGCCATCCAACATCTCTCTACAATTACTGATGTCAAAGGCAATGGGAATTGTGGATTTTGAGCTGCTGTGGTCAGCATGGGATGTTCCCCAGATGAATGGATCAATATTTGTAAAGAAATGAGAGAAGAACTCAAATTAAACCCTTTCTATTCAAACCATTGGATGCTTGAAAACATATGGGGCTCAAACCACAAGGATCTAATTGATGCACTCTCTTGGGATGGAAAAGCACAGGCCCCACTGCAGTACTGGATGACCTTCCCTGCTCATGGATACTTGATGGCTGACACTTACAAAAGACCTGTGGTCTTGTTTTCTGGTCTAATGCCCACAATTTTTCTTCCTCTCTCTTCTCCACCCACCACCCAATCTCCCATATGTCTCATACTCATTCCCAGTCTTCTTCATCTCATCAGCTTCATGTTTAATGCTGAAATATGGCCTTCCCCTAGGATTGATCCATATTGGCAACATTGGGCTGAAGAGGAAGCTCTGGTATGGAAAGAGTGGATTCAGCCCAATTTTGACCTTGGGTAAAAATTTCTTTTCCCTCCAAAGAGAAGATCTGCCATGCCTAATAAGATTGCTGATGTTGAATAGTTGTTTAACTATTTTCCTTACCTTGTGCCTTATATTTCCATTTCTTTGTCATGAAATCTGATAACAAGTCCCTTTTATAATCAGTATTTGTTTCCAATGAATTCTTCACCCTCTAAAGTGTACAAAACCATTTAAAAACTGCCTGAATATCTTGAATAACAGGTGTGACAGTGTTTGGAAAACAATTGTGTCCAAAAATCATAAAAATCCAACCAATGATTTTTTAAAAAAGTTTTAGTCACATTAAATTCTACCCTCCTTAAAGTGTTGTAAAAAACTTTAAAATGTTGAAAAACCCTGAAAATTAAGCTGTGGGGATTTATTTGAAAAAACCGGGTGGATTGGCAAAATAAGTAATTAGAAGGCATGGTTTTTTTGCAAAATAAAAATTATGATAAAATTCTACACCCCTGAAAGTATAATAAATAAATTTAAAATTCTGAAAAAAAATTGAAATCCGCCTGTAAAAAATTCAATAAAAACACCGGGTGTAAACGCGGAAACCTGGGTGTACTGCACAGCAATTTTTACGTTGCTGCTGCGTAAAACCGGGTGTAAACATGGAAAAACCGGGTTTTTTTATTAATGCCCTAAATATAAAACAATACTGAAATTCAGCTAACAGGTGCTCATAAAATACCAGCCAAAGTTGTTTATGAGTCTATCTTTAAGCATTCATGATTTAAATTTTAAGGCCACCAAGGTAAAGCTGAGTCTTTCCACTAGGTTCACATTGGAGGCTTCTAATTTCCAAAAGGGCTTCCACTATAATTGTAAATCTGGTCTTGGATTTCATCAAGAGAAAGGCCTGGATCTATTCAAAAAAAAATCTACCATGAACTGAAAGTCCTGTGCACATAAAAATGTGTTGCAAGGTTTGTTTTTTACTCTTCAGGATGCTGCATCTTGCAATTTTTGGTGTATAATTCAGACTCTCAGTTTCCCTGTTCTGTTATGCATGTCACGGTATGCAAATTTATTGCTCTATACAAGTTTAACTCCCGCACACACTTGAAATGATAGGCAGACTTGTCAAGCTCTACAATCAACCAACTTTGATTCCCATCCACTAGAAAACTATCCCTTAATCCATTTTCAAGTACCCTAATGGCCAGATCCCTTCCAAAACAACCCTCTCAAGAAACTCAAAGAACTCAGGAGGAGCCTAGCTTTAACTCAATTGGAGGTACTTGCTCAAATCTTTTTATGTCAAAAAATTCTCTCTCTATTTTTGATTTCAAGATTTTGACAATAAGTATTCTTTTCAGGCTTGTTAGTTATTGTCTATCATCTCCATTTTATTTCTTTGAAGTTTTCTTGTTGATTTTTTCACTAGGATAAGATCATAAGAAGGTACTGTAATTAAATTCATTCTTTCATTTAATCTATATGACTCTTACTTATGAACTCATCTATTTCTCACTTTATTCTCTAGTTTCTTTACTACTATTAGCTTTAAATCTAGTTGCAATAAATTTCTTTGACCTCCAATTCTTACAGAAATATCATTCAGTCCATCAAATGAAATATTACCTACAAATTTTAACTCTCAGAGAACTTTGGATAAAAAAATCTGGGAGTGATTCTGAAGCAACATTCAAACATTTAGAATAATTTCTGAAAGGCACTTTGTTGGGAAGTCCTAAAGAGAATGTTGTTTAACAAATAGATTGGATAGGGGGGGGAATCAAAATTCAAGGATCCAAATCCACCCTTCTCCTTTCCCTTTTTTATTTCATTTTAATTTGTATACAATAAAATTTAGTTATACATACACCAGGAAAAAATAAATTATCACTTGGCTAAAAGTGAAATCAGAAAGTACAAAGGCCCCTTTGTAATTTTAAATTTCACTTTCAGCCATGTGATCATTGTTTTTTCCGGTGATACATTTTTTATCTAAAAAAGTTTTCATACATATTCTACATAATCTACAAGACACAGGATGTGTACATAGGTCACAATAGTATGTGATGACACAAATCCAGAACAAAAGAATGGATTGTAAATATTTATTTCTTTTTTTTTATCACCTCATGTGTTTTTTTTTTGTAAATGTTTCTCTATCACAATAAAAACCTACTTTTTCTGCTCTACCATATTTTCAGTTTCTGGGTTTCTTTTCTGCAAAAACAAATTGCATGTGATCCCCATGGATTTCTGGCTGCCATCAGATGTCTTGTAGGATAGTGTAGGACTTGCAATAACTCTCTAACTCTGGCAGATTTTAATTTTAGAGCTGAAAAATCCACATGTTTTTGTGGAAATTGGTCACAAGGTTGCAGACCTGATTTTTCAGTGTTTGTAGATCTTGATGGACATCATCCAGTCCAGGAAGAAGCTCTCTGCACGTACTAAACTCTTGCCACACACTTGTGAGTGCACTCAATTTTTTTTGTTCAACAATTTCCAAATGCACAATATTTGTCCATAGCTTTATCACAACTTCAAACTTCCTGTGGAAATCTCATTCTTGTCCTTACCTTTTCTTCTTGAGCATATGATAACATCCATTTTTGTGATGTGGGATCCCTTTTTCCAAATGTCAATTTATTGTCCTCACTGCATGCATTAACTTGTTGGACAAGCCAATCCAATGAGTGCTCAGACTGGCATTGTCCAACAAGTTCTGCAATATGGAGTCACCACACTGCTCAGCTTATTGGACCATATCAGACTTGCTTGTCTAATGAGTTAGTTAATGCAGTGTCTGCCTGTCCAACAAGTTAGTAATGCAGTGTCTAAGCTTTTCTGATTTAGATTTTCATTTGACAACACTGCCAGCATAATTGCCTTGGTTGAGTTCATCCCAGTTAAACTAGGATGCAACCAACTAATTTAAAGTAGGTTGACCTCAACCAATGAAATATAAAACCAAGGGGAGTCTCTTGGGTTTATATTTCATCAGTTGATATCAACCAGGTTTAAATTGGTTGAGTACATCCCAGTTTAACTGGAATGAATTCATCCTAGGCAATTATGCTGGCAGTGTTCAACTAACAACAATTTATTTAATCAATGAGAACATAATTGACTGATATGTATATGATAAGAAGGAAATTGAGAATTGCTTTTGAATCATTGCACTTTTTTGCAAATAAACAAACAATTAAAAAAAAGAAAGGGAAAAAGCTTTAGAAACCAAAATGCAAAAAATGAAAGAAATCATGCGCATCTAGAAGTGAAATTGTTTCATCTTTTACTCGTTTTACTCTGGATTCCTTCTGTCATCACAGCCGTGTCAAATTGTCATGATTGTCCATCAGCCCAATCCTAGAACGGTGTGTAATGGATAAGACCAATGAGTACTAGGAATCAATGAAGAGCAAGGAAATTCAAGGAGAAAATGTATTCAAAATAAATAGAGAGACAACTTACTATCCATTCACCATACATGTTAGGTCTTTCGCACCGCAAATAGGCCTCAAACGTCCTCTTTAAAACAGTAGCCCAGCCCAAGTCGCGTTCATCGTCAGCCACGTCATCCTGATCAAGCTTGATTGTTCTGATTAACTCTTCCTCTAGCTCTTCTCTCGTCTGATGTCCCCCGTAGAAATTGTTGCCTTCGCTCTTCTTGTCAGCCGAGTTACCTTTAGTCTTGCTGCTGAGCTGCTTGGCCGCCAGTTCTTTTGCTCGAGTTACTCGCTCGCCGTGTTCGAATCTTGAGCCGAGGTCGGGGAAGTTTCGGGAAGGATCGAATGGAATCCTGGTTGGGTTCGGAATTGGAAAAATAAATAAGAGCACCAGTCAGGATCAGTATGCTAAATTCTTGGCAACAATAAAAAGCCAGCGGAGTGATTAACAAGCAAGTGATTGGACCACTCACCACCAAAAGTTATGGAAATGGTAGCTAAATGCACCCCGGAAGAATCCATCAAACCCAATTGCGGCTGGACCGGCATCTGTTTCTCGTGGTGGGTCGAAAAAGTCTTCGAACCGTTTAAAGTATGGGAATGCCGGTCGGTCACGTTGATAATATTCTGTATTCAACCACGCTGAATCGAACAAAGCATCGGGTAATCGTAAAAGTAATCCATCCAGGTAAGCATCCTTCGTATACCTAAAACCAAATCCACATGTGTGTTAGGACTGTCATCCCTCGAGTTATTGTTCCCTTTCATTGTGAAAAGTTGAAACGATCATAATAGCTCACCGGGAAATGGTCATAGGATGAAAGTCCAATCCGTTAGCCAGCGCCGTTTTGAATAGAAAGCTTCCAACAGCAGAATGTCGATGAAGTCTTAGAACAGCAGTATTGTATTTCTCCAATCGACTCCACCGATAAGCGAATTGACCTCTCCATCCCCACATTTCTTCCCAATCTCTGAGCAAGATAGTATCAGCATCGAGATAAATCCCACCGAACCGATGGCAGAGGACGAAGCGGGCCATATCTGACAGAACCACCGACAATCGATCGTAACCTTTGGATGAGGTCGATCCGACCCGCTGGAAGAGTTCATCGTCGCTCTTCTTCGTCGTTGGGGCTGCTGTGGACGACGAGACGGGAGACGATGCTGAAGCGGTGGTTTCGGGTTGTGGGTTGGTTGCCGGTGCCGACATATCTTCGGCAACAGCTGCTTCTCCACGAGTATGGTTTCCGAATCGGCCAAGCTCTTCTTCGACTACGTCCGGCGCTTCCCCTTGGCCGTCTCCGTCTTTATCTGCGAGCTTCGCCCTTTCTTCAGGGACGACGATTCCGATCTTCACTGGTGCTTTCACTTGACCATTTGCGCCTACCAATGAACCGTGTTGATGAGATTTAACGGGGGCGGCAGGTGCCGATCCGTACTTGACTCCCCCGCTGTTGAATAAAGGTAGCTCACGCCAGTGGTCACGTAATTCAGGGACACCATCAAGTTGTTCAGTTGTGTTCCACATCTTAAATTTGATTACTTCCCTAAACCGAGGATGGAGGAAGGGTGCACTCCATGGGTTGTCTTTCAAATCGTCAAACATCTCACGCCTAGCATTCGGATTCGGAATTGCAGCTGCAGGCCCAGGATTGATCCAAACCCACATTTGGGGGCGACAAACTTCAGATAGGAATTTGGACCGACGTGCAAAGTTTTCTTGTTCATCTTTGGTCATTTTGGTCCCTTTGGGTGGCTCGGCGAGAGGAAGATGGAGGCCGAGGTTTTGGGTGAATAGAAACGACGATAGCGCCAAGTAAGGCTTGTCAGTGAATGGGCCAGCCCAGAAGATGTGGAAGATCTTGGGGTAATCAATATCACAAGTCGGATCAGCAGTCGGATGAGATGGGTGTCGGGTTAAAGCTTTGCGTCTTGAATCTGCCGTATTGTGAAGTTGTTTCTGGATTTCTTTGAGTTTTTGCGGATAAGCATCTGATTTGAGGAGGGAGAGGACATCAATTGGCTGATATGAAGGGTCTTTAATCATTTGTTCTCCACGCTCCTCATCCATTGGCGTGTGCAAAACGGGATCATAATCTGGAAGTGGCTTGGTAGAGACCGCGCGTACAGAGCCATCATCGTTATGCTCATGATAAACATGACGCCACCGTGCAGTTTCACCTCGCCTGACCCGTTTTTCGACGTCCAAGCCACCACCCATTCTGAGAATCTCTAGACAATCTCGTACGTATTGGTTGGTCGAAAAGTCGCAATAATCCATGACAACATCTAAATCAATTATCGCATTCGGGATCGGACGAGGCGGATAGGGCAGGGGCGGTGATTTGGGAGATGATCGGTTGTGATGATAAACCGGAGGTGTAGTAATATTCAGGTAAGACCTGGTCGGGCCGATCGGGATAATATCGTCCAAGAAAGATGGAGGTGCACGGAGTTGATTCTGCTGTGAGCTCCTTATTGGTGGTACCGCAACATGATGATCAAATCGGCTAAGCGGAGACTGATCTGAAGCCGAATCCAGACCGGCAGATGATTTACGAGGTAGGCTAGGATTGGGGACCTGAGTCAACCCAACAACGGTCGGCGTCCGGCGAGAGGAGGGATAATGGCCTTGACTGATTTCCCACTCCCAAACTCGTCGAATCGTTTGCTCATTTAAGATCAACGTGGACGGGTCTTGAAATGGTAAGGGGATCCGACGGGTGGATTTCCTGATGGCCGATCGGATTTTACTGAAGGCCAGTAGGATCGTCGTTAGGGCGACAAGACCGTAGAAGAGTGTGAGTCGGTAGGAGCGTTTATCCGAGGAGCGACGAGAGCCAAAAGAGGAATGACGAGGATGGTTTGCGCGATAGTTTTGAGGGGCCAGATTTGGATAGTTAGGATAGAAGACATTCGGAACTGGTAAGATGAGACGACGGGTGGTGAAGGGAAGAGGCATAGGATAGGGAGAGAAATAGGCGGAGAAAGGCCGGAGAATACCGAATGGTCGACGAGCGGTCGATAGCCTGTGCTTCTCGATCACCGCATCGGGAGGGTCAGGACTTGCCAGCAGCGAGGAGAAGATAGTTGAGGAGGGACCGGCAGAGGCGACTGGAGTTGAATAGCCACTGCCCCCACCCGGAGGACGACCATTGACGAGGGGTAGGGGGGTGGTGGGGCGCATGAAGGAGGTCGAAGCCGATGAGGGGAGGGGAGGGAGGGAACTTCTTGTCTTGGATAGTAGCAGAAATGGTCAACAGTCGAACGGTCAACAAGGCAGTGAAGTCATCGAAGTAGGAGAAACTGAAAAGGACCAAGTCCAAAACCAGATTAAACTAAATCTGCCACAGCTATTGACATAAAGTGAATGGAGGAATGCTTGGACAACTTGAAACGTATCGACAAGGCTTCAAGTGCCACAGCAGCTATTGTTCATGCAACGGTAGAAACATGAAATTTCGGAATGCCATGATTTCTGAACAGCCAACCCAAAGAGGCGTTCAAGAATTCTTCAAATCACAAAAAGAAAAAAAAATCAAAGTAAACATAAATTCAATCAAAAGCTTAGTGCTTGATTAGCCAGAATACTTCAAACTTCTTTCTCAATTTATCATCAACACTCATGGTTTTAAAAATCTTCAACAATTCATTGGATGACAATCAAAAAGAATAAAATAAAAATCATTTCAAGTTATCTCTTTCTCCTTGCACGTCGTCATTTTCTCTCATTTTGTTATCAATTTCTTTGGTTTGTCATCATCTGAAAAAATACTGGTATTAGTTTTTCAGAAGGGTATCAGGCTGAATACAAGTGATTTTTTGGATTAGTTTGACTTCCTCCTGCTTCCATAACAAGGGCTTATTGTTGGGGTGCCATAACACTCAACCTGTCTGATCAATAGGCTGAGAAGTTTAACCCAACAAATGCAAATGCCCTGCTGCAGGAAGTTGAATTAGTCAAACCTTCTCTATTTTCAGTCCGGGATAAAAAGGATGTTTTTTTTTTTTTGGATTTTCTTTCCCTCCTTTCTCTTGCTTCTTCTCAAAATTGGTATCAGTACCACAACCTCAGAATCAAAAATAATCAGTTATGTACTTAAAAATAAAAAGTAGTATTCACCATAAAAAAAACTGGAGAAACTGCTACCAGCTTATATGCAGCATACTCAAGTTATTCCTCCATTTGAACAAGGCTGTTACCAAAAATATCAGAATTTTACACTCTTGAAACCTTGCATATTACTTAATCTGTATCTGGTTCACAGTTTGCAAGACTGGGTAGTCTTAGGTACACAAAAGCAAATCTAAGCTGAAGACTTATTTGAAACTACTGAAGAAAATTCTCAGCTGGGGAGAATCCTTCAATTGAATAAACCAAAAACATTTCACATTTACCATGTTTATTTACCCCTTTCATTTGTATATAACCCTGTCATGATGTACATTACAAGGTGCAATAAAGGCTCTTTGTATCCACTCTGAAAATATTTTAGTTGGAGAACAGATTTTTGTTTCCAAAAACATTTTCTTCATCCACTTAGAAATATTTTATACAACTTTTGTGATGAGAAAGGTTTTCTCAGCTGCTTTTCAAAAAAAAACGCACCAATTTTTTGACTTTTGACCCTCTTCAAGCTGATTTTCAAACTTTTTAGTGGAGGATATATTATGAAAACAGATGAAAGTGGGTTCTGAGAAATTTGGGCAAAAAATTGAAATCAGGATATGTGACTTTTTCCTCTTGACCTCTCAACTAAATGCAAAAATAATATGGTGAACCCAGATCAAAGTGGGGTTCAGAATATTTGTTTGTGCCTGTGGTGCATACACACCTCTTTTGTGTGTAAATACCCCTTCTCTGCTTTTATGTACACCCCTTTGGTCTGGACCTACCGCTTTAATGTATACATACCCCTTTCATCATTTGTATATACCCCTTTCATGTGTAGATACTACATCCATGTCTACACATCCATTTCATGTGTGCATATCCCTTTCATCATTTGTACATAAAATGTTCATGTGAACATACTCCTTTTGTGTGAACATAACTCTTTCATGTGTAAATACCCTTTTCATGTGCATATACCCCTTTCATATGTATTGTGTTTCCACAAAAGCTTGGATAGATTTTGTTTTTTGGTATTTTAGGGCTTCACAGTGTTTTGAAAATTCATAAATCTGCCTGAAGCTTGAAAGGATGAAAACAATTTTGTGCTTAAACTGCCCTGCATTGTATTTTGCCCCAATAAGGCTGTGCCAGTATGTACATACAAAAATGTTATAATCAGTTTTTCTTCCTTCCACCCAGCCAACCTCCTTCAACTTTCCCAATAGAGGATCCTATCAACCCCCAAAAAGTTGATTTGTAAGTTATCTCTCTTTTATCCAGCTCCCTGGGAATGGGAAGATTACAGAAGTGATTGAATTCTTGGCAAAAGTTTTCAATTAGTTCAACTTGTTTAAATTCCTATCTACTCAAAAAATAAATCTAAACATCTCATGTGATGTATTAGAAAGAAACAAAATAAGAGCACATTATCATTTATATTTTAAGGTTGTATCTAAAATAGCTTCCATATCCCTTATAACAGCCCAGTCACTTTTTGTTGGAAAATAAATATCATGACCATCTCTGATAGGCTGAATAGCCTTTTGAGTTTTCTTGGGAAGTTGGAAAGATAATTCAATTTGTGTATGTGAAGAATTGGGTGCAGTTTGTGAGGGAAATTTCAGGTGAGAATAAGCAGTGGCCAAAAATGCACACTCAACTATACCATCAAATCCATCAAAGTTAATTCCACATGAATCACAAGGGAAGATAAATTCACATCCATTGAATTGAATATGCTTCTCAAACATTTTCCCAGTGTTTTTCTCAATTGTAATCCATAGGAAAGAGTTGAAAGTTGATGAATCTGTTTCTTTATGTGGTTTGTTGTCAAACGTCCCAAAGGTAAACAACAGGTGTGAGGAGAATTCTGCTGAATGGGCTGAAAATTTGGGAGCTAATCCAGGTGCCTTGGGCCAAGATTTTTTTTTCTGTACCTATTGGAATAGGGTTTTGGATACAGATTGAAAGCACTGGCCAAAAACCCTATCAATTTTTGGGACATATTTTTGAAGTGCTTCATAACCAAGTAAATCTGTGGCCACTTTGGCAAAAATGACTGTTATATCAATTTGGTATTTCACCTTGTAAACTTTTTTCTGTCCTAGATTATACATTTCAGCCAAGTGTGCTGGTCCATTTGATTGACTGTTGTTTTAAAAAAATTATTGATGGATGAGATCTTGGCTGAGATATTGGTATTTTGATTTGAGTTCTGTATCCATAGCTGAGAAGGCCAGAGCTTAATCACTGAAATTGACTTCTTAAAAGCTGAATAATCCCAGAAGATAACCTACTTGTTGGAAAATTTTATAACAGAATTAGTGTCAGAATTCTGGCTTCACCTTCCGCTCACATATCTCCTGTTTGGCCAAGTGGCCCCCTTTTTCCTGTCTGGCCAAGTGGCCCCCTATTTCCTGTTTGGCCAAGTGGCCTTGTTTCCTGTTTCATGTTCCTGTCCCCAGTTCCTGTTCCAGTCCCCTGTTCCTGTCCCCAGTTCCAGTACCAGTTCCTGTCCTGTCCCCTGTCCCCTGTCCCCTGTCCCCTGTCCCCTGTCCTTTTTATTGATTAGTCATGTCTAGGCCCCCTTTGGATCTTGCAAGGGGACTCTCTAGTTTTCTACTTAAGTCCGCTCCTCATGTATGAAATAAAATCATTGAGTTTGAGCATTATTTCCTCAGAACCTGCTCCTTGGTCCCAGTCCCCTCCTCAGTGCTTTGCGCTGAAATCTTAACAATTAGGATTGGGGTTTGTGACACGGAGTGGGATATAGGCAAACCCATATATTGGCCTTTTGTTGGAAATGAATTTGAGTGGTGACTTTGTACTTCTTAATTTTTTGTGACTTGTTTAGGATTGCACAGCCCAACAAGAGCATCCTCCTTCATCTTTTGAAGTAATATAGGTTCTGTGTCCTTCTTATTTTGATAAAAATTATTAAATTTTGATTTCAAGATTCACAAATAAAACTTAAAATAACTAAGAAAAAAAGTGTCAATAATCTGAAGAGCAAGTATTAGAATTATTGATGAAATTAAAATTGATAACTTAACAATAAAATCAAAATTTCAGTCCAGGACTAGGAGATTGTTGAAATTGATTTGTTTTATTGCAATGGTGACTTAAGTTGATATTGGTATTGATGTTGTTTGATTTGGTCCTCTTCTGTTTTCTGATTGGGGATAAGTGATTTTAACCAGCAAATTAATGATTCAAATTGGAAGTTATCAAGTTCCAGATACTTCATTTTAATCCTCCTGCACTCAGGAAAATATCTTACAAGTTCTTTGAACAGAAACTAGGGGATATTTAGGAGGTCTTGAGTTTGGTTTGGTTTGGAGGCCAAAGATTGCTGATGTGTAACCCTGGTTTGTTTTGTCCAATGTTGTTTCTTTATTGGGAATTAAAAATCTGGGGATATTTTGAGGTGGTGGGGGCCCTTGAGAGGACAGATGACCAGTGACAAAAACAAAACAAAAAAGGCCTGATATTGATTTTTGTGACAATCAATCATAGAGTACACCAGAGGTGGTTTCCAGGATCCTCAAGGGGATGGTTTTGTTCAGAAGATAATCAAGAATAAAAAAAACTGCCCCGCATTATCTGCTGAGGTAGTGGGGGCTCTTGAGGGACAAGAAAAAAATAAATCTAGGCTTGGTTTGTCACCACCCAAGCCTGCAGAGTAATAAAGTTGGTCAGCTAGGTACTGGTATGCATGGACCCAATTAGATTTAAACAAAAACTTTGGGACAGCCCATACTCAACTTCAGAGATGGTGGAGGCTCTTGAGGGTCTGGGGGATTGGTTTACAAACAATATATATTAAATAAAACTCAATTGGTCTCCAGTCAAGCTTTGATCCGGCAGAATAATTGACCTGGTCTTAGTAGTGACAAACCCAGAAATATCATCTTATTATTTGCATGTATCACAGCCAGAAAATCCCCTAAACACCTAAAGATGTGTTAGGGTCTCTTGGGGGGCTGGGGGATTGATTGACCAAAAACAATAAAAAAACTCATTTGGTTTCCCATCAAGTCTGAAGCCTGCAGAATGTTTTTTTAAGCTTTGGAGGAATGGGAGTCTCAAATTTTTTTGGCTGGATCTCCAGGGCAAGGAAGATGATGTTTTCACGGACTGCCGAAAAAATGTGTGATTAATATTGATTCAGTGTTCATGATCACTCATATGATAATGAAGTAATCAGAAAATTGTGAACAAAAATTACTTTTGAGAAAACCATCCATCTGTAGAGTGTGTGGGCTTAATGATACAAGAAAAAATGATGCCCAAACTTGTTCAAGCCAACATTAATTTACAAGAAGGCAGCAATGTGTGTAATTTATTGGTTCTATTGGAATTCAAGAATAGAAGAGAAAAAATATTGACAAGGAAGAAGAGCAATCAAGAAAAATTGGAACTGTGAGAAATTAAAATTAAATGAGAGGTTCAGAAAGTTTTCAAAATGATATCCTGGATGGTAATGTTGAAATATTTGCCTTAGTTGAATTTCACAAGGGTTATGGGGTTTAAAAATCATTTTAATCCATCATTAATGGTTTTTTTGGTTCCCAACAAGGGAGGGGCTGCTTCTGGTTCCTCTTTGTCATAAAGTTAATTCCACTGATCCTTGAGTTCTACTACAATATTATGCAGAAAAATTCATGTGATGATTCACTTGACAGTTGTCTTCATCTCATGACCATTCCTGTTTTGTGATTGAATCTCTTGCAAACTGGGAAATCAACCCTTTCAAATGCCATTCAATGTGTACTCTTGATTGGGATAGGTGATGATTGAAAAACACGATATGTGAGAGAAGAAAATCAGAAATGTTTTAGGCTGGAATTAAAGAATCCAAGTATGGGAATTGTTGGATTGAACTAGATAATTGATACTATGATGTGAGAGATTTTGTAGCTATGTGTAATCTTGATTACATTGAGATTACCTCATGGGCTACAAAACCCCCCCACTCAACAATACCCCTTGAACAAAGTCCTTCTGAGTATTGTGTTGTTGTGGTCCAAGGTTTTTGGTAAATACATTGGCAAATTGGTTCTTGTTTGAAACCCATGCCACCAATATCTTCTTCTTGTAAAATGCTTGGTTAGTAATTTAGAACTTATTTTTGGTATGGTGGACACATGTATTTGAGGAATTGTTTGAACAGATCTTCACAGTGGCTTAGTTGTCACACCAGATGTGACCTGTGAACCAAGCTCCATAAATATCAAACAGAAGGTTCCTGATCCAGAGTATTTGCTTGGTACAGTGTCCAAGTGCCATGTATTCAGCATGAGCTGTGGAGGAAGCCACAGTAGCCAAAATTTTGGAGACCCACACAAGTGGAAAGCCGTAGTGAAAGATGATTAGCCTGTAGGTAGACCAAGAGAATTCACCCCCCCCCCCCCCAGTTTGTTTCAACAAAACCAAGGAGGGGTAGGCAGTTGGGTTGAGGGTGCAGGAGCAATGGCTGAAGGCGTGTGCTGGCAACATAGTTGACCAAGTGTTTAAGAAAAGACCAGTGATTGGAAGAAGGATTTTTAGCAAAGCAGGCTAAAAACATCACTGCAAAAGGAATGTATGGCTGGGTTCCCACAGTGAGATAGCTCAAGGTACCAACAAGGGAAAAATATTTTTTTCTTTCAATCCCTGCACTTTTGGGATTGGTGAGGGGTAGATTTCCAATGGGAAACGGGGTTTTAAAAGTGGAAAATCCATCCCAGTGATATAGGAGAAGTTCTTTGATGAGTTTTGGTTGAGATAAGGAAAAACTGGATTTGGTACAAATAATGGTGAGGCCAACAATGTTAGTCAAGCCCTCTTCCCACTTGATTTGGATAGAGCAAGATAGGTAGGATTCCAGTTTATGAAGAATTGCAACAGATGGTCCAGTTGGCAGTAACAATTCCATCATCCACATGGATCAAAATTGCACCTCCTCCATGTGGTGTTTCCACAAGGTAGAGGCTGGAATCATACCTTGAAACAATGGTGGGCTGCTACGCTATTTGACCGCTAACTGTTAGCGTAGAGGGGGTTTTTTTCCCAGAGAATTTGTAGTGTTAGCTGAAATTACACTCCGCTAAACTAACAGTTAGCATAGAAACAAGCTCTCCGGGCCATTTTTTTGTAGTGTTAGCTGGGAAAATTCACCACTACGCTGACAAGTAGCGTAATTTTTCTTCCGCTAACAGATTTTGAAGTTTCCAGTAGCCCAGAGGCATCAGATCATTGCTACACTACGCTAAATGTTAGCTGTTAGCTGATATTTTCCCACTAAATATTTGTTAGCTGATATTTTTCCCACTAAATGTTAGCTGTTAGCTGAAGTTTTTCCCATTACACTATGCTCAAAAAGTGTTTTTTTTTTGCTTGCTAACTTTTAGTTTCACAAGTTAACATGGTGGCTGCATCAAAGCTGTTTTTATGGCTTCAGAAGGTAAACTCCTGCTGCATTAAAGCTCTTAGAAGAGAATTCCAACTTCTTTCTTGTGTTTGAATTCAAACCAGGACCAAAATTTTGGATCCAGCAAAGTGAAACATCTGAAAAGAATGTTTTTTTTGGATTAAATATTGTTTTATTTTACCAATAGTTGGTGTGAGGTGGTTGGGAAAACAAAAGGATGTGGGAATGGAGAAAGTTTTTCCCTGGCACAAAATGTCTTGTTTTGCGGCTTTGATGCTTTTAAATTAGTATTTAAATGATTCTGATGATTAAAATGAGGTCCCCAGAACATTAGTTTCCCAAGATCCATCATTTAACATCAAAGGTATTTCAATAAAAATAAAATAGACATCAACATAAGGACATAATCCTAAATTTTGAGGCCAAATGAAGTTCATTTTATAGTTAACAGGGGGGGATGGCCAGACAGCTCAGAACGCCACAGTGGATCATTTTTTGAAAATTTGTTTTTGAAAAAAAAAAAAACTTAAAGATAGACATTAAAAATACATAAATCAGACATAAGCTGTTTTGATTGCTGTACTTGATCAAGTACAGGAGTTAAAGCATTATTTTAATGGTTTACTTTTGCAAGTACAGCTTTTTTATTGCTTTACTTGTGCAAGTACAGGATCCTAATTGAGCAGAGTGGACCAGCTTTGACCTCAGAGAAGTGAATTTATCACTCCTGCTATACTATAAGTAACTGCAACATACCTCATCAGTGTCACCCTCATTGGTGAGTAGAATTTGTGTTGAGTTTGACACCAATTAGGTATTTTGCACTAACTTTTAATATAGCAGGAGTGATAAATTCCCCCGTCTTGGGTCAAAGCTGGCCCACTCTGCTCAATTAGGATCCTGTCCTTGCACAAGTACAGCAATCAAAAATCTGTACTTGCACAATTAAACCAATCAAAATGCTGCTGTAACTCCTGTACTTGAGCAAGTATAGCAATCAAAACAGCTTATTTCTGATTTACTTATTTTTAATAGGGGGTGTCAAATATGACCAAATCCACAATTAAAACCAGTAAATTAGTTTTTTCCACAAACTTTCATTTTTGAGAATTCTGAACCATTTCATATATATATCCATGGTTTTTAAAAATGGTGGATTTTCAAAACCAGTTGATTAGATAATGGTGGATTTGGTCATATTTGATACCCCCTAATGTGTATCTTTAAGTATTTTTTTTTTCAAAAACAAATTGTTTTTGCGTGTGGCTTTTGGCTCATAAAAAATGATCCACTGTGGCTTTTTGAGCTGTCTGACCATCCCCCCTGTTATCTATAAAATGAAATTCATTTGGCCTCAAAATTTAGGATTATGTCCTTATTTTGATGTCTATTTTATTTTTATTGAAATGCCGTTGATGTTGTATGATGGATCTTGGGACAATCCTGTTCTGGGGACCTAATTTTAATCATCAGAGTCATTGGAATACTAATTTCAAAGCATCAAATCCTCAAGAAAAGACATGGTTGCTATACTCCTGCAAGTATAGCGCTACACTAACAGTTAGTGTAGTGCTCAGCTAACAGTTAGCTCCCTGCAAAAGGGCACTAGGCTAACAGTTAGCATAGCTGAAAAGAGTGCTGCACTAAAAGTTAGTGTAGCTGTGAAGAGCACTACACTAACAGTTAGTGTAGCTGATAAGAGCGCTACACTCACAGTTAGTGTAGCTGACAAGAGCACTACACTAACAGTTAGTGTAGCTGACAAGAGTGCTACACTAACAGTTAGTGTAGCTGACAAGAGCGCTACGCTAACAGTTAGAGTAGCATTTGTTCCAGCTAACACCACTAAAAACCAGCTCAAAGGCAATTTCTGTAGTGTTAATTTCTTTTTGGATGTTGCTAATGCTACGCTACCCGCTATTTTCTTTTTTGATTTTTTTTAGCATTAGCTGAAAAAATCTTCAGCTAACAGTAACTTTGTGTTAGTGTAGCAAAAAAAGCTAACATTACACTACACTACAGCTAATGTTAGCATAGCGGGCCCAACATTGCTGGAAGCAATTTACCCAAGACCAACCAGGGTGGAAGAAAGGTGCTTCCACCAACAGCGCTCTGCCTGCTTGGTACTGTACAAAGCCTTCTTGAGGAGACGGGAATGGCCAGGAGGTTTTTCTAACCCCTCTGGAGGACACACCCATAGTTTCTCATTGATAGGCAAGTTGAGGTATGCCACCACAAAATTACAAGAGTGGACCAGCCAGCATTTGAAAGCTGCCATTGAGAGAAGTAAACACATTGAGGTAAACATGGATGTAGGCACAAAAGTTTTGCTGTACTGAAGCCCTTCAACCAGAGCATACCCATGAGCCACGTAATGGGCCTTGAATTTATCCACCCCCCCCATCTGAGTGCAGTCTCTTGGGAAAAACGCATTATTCAATTAGTGCCCTTTGGAACAGGCCATATCTCCCAGACAGCTGGGCTTTGATAAACGCATGCCCCTGGCGCACGCCAACCCAATTTGGTGTGTTTTAGGGTTCACAGCAATGGTGTTTGGCATGTTTGGCAGGCACACCAATCCCAATTGGCATGCCTGCCATGCAGGATGCACACCAACCTCCCATGCGCAAAAACATGTGTGGGAGTTGGCGTTACGGCGGGCACGTCAGTCAATACACATACTACATGTATCAACTGGGGTGCACAATGGCAGGCTAGTCAATGACATCAGAGACCTCTGTTGAAATAAGATAATAATATCTCTAGCCATAACTAATCACTGCAACCCCCTGCGCTTATTCCCTCAATGATGTCATTAAACCACCTCATAAAAATCATCAATAAAGGATTAGCTTTAATGAAATCACTGAGAATAATTGATCACGTCCCCTTTCCGTCCTCTCTCTCAATTTCTTTTCCTTCATCCATCATCCTTATACACAAACTCTCTTCTCTCTGACAATTATCCATCTCTCTCTGACCATTATCCAAATATTCATATCTCTTCAATCACAAATCCTTTATCTAAACTCTTATCAGCATAATCCCTTATTTTCTATCTCTCTCACCTAAAACTCTTTGTTATTTGACCTCCCTATACATCCATTTTCCTATTCTTCTTTTTAATCTCTACTCTACTCTACTCACACTATCTATTGACTTGACTCTATAATTGTTCTCTCAACTTGAATCACATACTTCTTCTAAGTTGGTTGCGTACCTTTCTATCATTATTTTTATTATTTTGTTGCTTGTTGTCTCAGACTAAATTTGACTCCTTTTTGCTTTAGTTCCTTCAGCACACTACCCATTTAAAATTGTTGTCCCTAAATTCTTCATAACTTATCTTACATATCATTGTTCAAAAGAGGTACAACAAATTTTCACTATCATCTCTTTTTTCTGTTTAATTCATTTTCTAATCTTGTCATTTTTCAGTCTGGTTTTGGTTCTTAGTAATATCAATAGGCATTTCTCATAACCTCCAACTTGAAGGTCTCTGAACTCAGCCTCATTGACCGCAAGGAATTCCTCCCAGCCAATGAGGTTGTATACCTTATTGACTGCAAGGAATTCCTCACAGTAAATGCACTGCCAACATAATTGCCTAGGTTGAGTTCATCCCAGTTAAACTAGGATGCAAACAACCAGTTTAAAGTAGGTTGACCTCAACCAATGAAATATAAAACCAAGGGGGGTCCCTTGGATTTATATTTCATCAGTTGATTTCAACCGAGTTTAAATTGGTTGAGTGCATCCCAGTTTAACTGGGATGACTTCATCCTAGGCAATTATGCTGGCAGTGATGAGGTATACAACCTCATTGGTAGGTGTTATGGTTGGTCTAGGGAGAGAAGGGCACTGGGGTCTGGGGTGTTTGGGATCCTATAATGTAGATTGCAGGCTGAGGAAGGGATGTGGATCCTTGTCCTGGCAGACTATAAGTGGTATGTCTGTGACATGTATGTGATAGACTATGTACATATGGTTTCGGCGGGCCGGTGCTATGGCTCATGATAGCTGTGAAGATTTCCTCCTGTTTTATGAGGCTGCACACCCCATCAACCACGAGGAATTCCTTGTGGCCAATGAGGTATACAACCTCATCAACCAGGAGGAATTCCTCCCTTCCAATGAGGCTGTATACCTCATTGGCCAGGAGGAATTCCCCCTGGAAGATGAGGCTGTGCACCCAATTGACAGCAAATAATTCCTTGCGGTTGATGAGGTATAAAACCTCATCAATCTGGAGGAATTCCTCCTGGCCAACAAGGCCCACTCATGCCGCCCTGCGCTGGTGTGCAGCCAAAACACACCAATTGGTGTTGGTGTGCCCCTGGAGTGGGTGTGCGTTTATCAATGCCCCAGATGGCCAGGTTGGCAAGATTAGCTAGCTCATTGTATATTGCTGACTTCCATTCACTGCGGTCAGATGGTTGGCAAGATTAGCTAGCTCATTGTATATTGCTGACTTCCATTCACTGCGGTCAGATGATTTAAAAGATTGCCAATACGTATTGGGTTGATTGGCACTGAGGAATTCAGGAACTATCTTTCTGATCTTGCCCACCAAATTATCTTGATCAGAAGTCGCTTCCTGATCCCAGAAGTCACCAAGACGGATATTGTTCATTGTAGCTAAGTAAAAAACAGGAGCCACATCCAATGAAGGAAGAGTGTGTTGGCGGAAGGATTCAATAGCTGAATTGACAAAAGTGTTGGAGGAGGGAATCCAAAAACACTGACCCTTTGAGTCAGGCAGGATTGAAACCACATAACCAAGGAGAGCACACTCATCCAATTTCCTGGGTTTCTTGGTGGGAATATGAACATACTCATCCAATCTTGTCCATCACATTATGTGATTTTTCCTCATTAAAGATTCCATAAGTATCAAGTTGATTTTTATCCATTACAGAGTTGTGATGTGATTTCTGTCCATTTTTATGTTAGAATGATTCCATTTACCAGATACAATGTCTTCTATATGTGTATTATGATTTATATGGGGAAAAGTATTTCCAGAGAGGAAAGAAATTTTGAATTAAGTGATTCTTTAACCACTAGGATTTTTGTTTCTGTAGTGGATTTGGACACATGAGAAAGTGTCTCAGTGTCTGACATGAGCCAAAAACTGACCAAAGAGCCCACAAGTTGGCCATTTGCACCCATAGGCTCCCCAGAGGCAGACCTAGGCTATATGTAAGAAGTCCTTCTTACACACATAAAAGGATATTCATGCTTTAAAATAATTTCTTACCACCTTTTACAATAGTAACTCATTGTTAAACTGCCAGGTAATCCCTGAGTAGTTCTTCTTTTGCCCTTTTTCCCTATATAAAATTTACAGTTACCACCCAGATTTCCCAAACACATTTTTAAATGCTCCAAACTGTCTATCTTTCACCCTGAAAAACCCCCAATACTTTAAGGGATTATTACTAGTAAGTAGCATACCCTTTCTCTTGAGATTTTCCACTATTTCTCTTCTGGGATTTCAACCACACCTGTTCACAGAGGCCCCAGTGTTTCCAGGTACCTAAAGTACACTCTGCCTTGAAATATAACTTAGTGTTATCAAAACAAACCCTTATTTATAAGGCCCCTCTAGGTTTTAATTATCTTGATTATATTGATGCAATTTCACATAATTCATTTGGAGTTATCCTCAATAAATTTATCTCAGAGTTTTACACCCTTGATTATTATATTTTGAATCACATGTATCTAGAAGGATTGCTCCTTTGCATTATGTAGGCTAAAATTGATCTATACCTTCTAGGGCAGTTGCTGCAATACTACCACCTCTGAAAGTTTCCAATAATCTCAAGTGCTTTCCATATTCTAAATAGAAATTTAAATTTCCATACTTACCCAAAAATAAAAAGTGTATCCAAACCTATAAGTTTAGCTGTTAGCTTTCTCCAATTGACTGCTCTGTATATGAGACCTGACTCCTCTCTGTGCATAGTTTGGACACTATTGAGAGAGTAATATAAATCTCTAACTTTGACATAAATCTCTAACTTTGATATAATTTCAGCACATGTATATTACCTGCCTTTTTTAGACAGAATGATCAATATCTTGACACACATAGCTGATAGATAGCTGATAGAACTTAGAAGGCATAAATGGCTGAAAGATTATCAGAATGTATATCCGAGTTGAGGTCAAATCATCAAAAACACTCTATCACCACCTTCTAAATACCAAAAGCTATGAGCTCCAACTTACTATGGATTCACAACACAATCATCTTGATCTAGCCAATCATAGAGGATTCAAAAATGATTTTTTTTTTTTTCAATTTAAGTTGGCAGAGCCCTGACGTGAAAAAAGGAATACAGTCAGGACTACCATCATAATTTCCTATGTTAAATTTATCCTAGTTGAAATTGGGATACACTCAAACAATCACAAAACAAAAACATTTGAAACTGTCAAAAACTAATGTTTAAGCTTTGGTTCAAACCTGGGGCCCAAGAATTCATGAGTGGTGATTGTTACCAAATAGGCTAAGTGTACTGTTTCTGGGGTGTTTATTTAATTTTACAGTTACTAAATCAAACGTGTAAACCTTGGGATCAACTGTTCTTACATTTCTTTGGAATACTTGACATGTTACAAGGATCAAGATTTGTGATCATCTGTTTGAAGCTTCAGATCCAGAGCAGAATCAGAATATAACAGCAACTTGATAGAGAGATGAATTGGAACTGATGTGTACACTACATACATCCACTCTCTTTTTCTTGATGTAAATTTTGCAATCAAACTCTCTTTTGTTCAAAATAAAATTCATAAAAGGAAATGGGCATAAGCACTTGTATTATCATTTCCTCTTTTAAAGACTGAATTAGGGTGTTTTCAAGATTGATTGTTAAACCACATTTTAGGTATGATCATAAGATACAAATTTCCAATATTGATGTGATAAAAGGTTGATGGTTTGATTCATTTAAAACAACACCAATACAGAAATCAAGCAGCTGTCTGATCTAAACTGCTACATATTGTCAGACACTGAGACAATAGCCCACATGTTTACAAATATTCCAAGTCATGTAGTCCAATGATTAAGGAATTTTATTTGAAAAATGAACTAGTAAATTATAATATTTTACAAGTTCAATTCCTCCTTGATTCAAATGTTTTTATATTCATTTCATTTCATACTCATTTTGATAATAAACTCAGTGTTATCACATAATATAAGACTTTCAAATTGTGGGAAAGATTGATATCTCTCTATAGATTAATTTACCCTTTAAATTAAGATTAAATTATACCTCCTCATAAGGGAGACTATTTCCTTAAATTCAACTCAAGGAATTTAAACTCCTTGAGCTTGACTTTAGGGTTCTTATTCTTTGTAATATTTAAAGGGAAGGTCTTAACTTCTGGAAAAACTTTTTCCCCAGGTTATTACCATACAAACCTGTTCACCTTACTGCACATGAGTGAGTGGGGTTGTAATTTTAATCCTTCCAACCTGTCTTCTTTTCTTCCTCCTGTATTCCTCCTAGTCACTGAGAATTATCTTGTGTGGCTAGAATTATGCTCCCAGTTCCAGGGAGTAGTTGAAGCAACAGTGCTGGCATCTTAAGTTAAGCTGCCTCCCTTTTTTATACAAAGATGCTAGCCCCTCCGCTCTCAGTATCAAAGGGGCTCCCTTCCACTGGGCTCATGGCTATAGTGCAAGCCTTATTTGACTGTAAAATTCAGTCATTACATAATAAACCCCAGTCTAATCATTCTGCCTCACATCACATAAGAGACAAAGGCTGACAGATATTTTAGACCATATGCACCTCTTTTTCTTGAGCAATAATTCTGATGCACCTGTTGGGAATATATATATTTATTTATATTCTCCTCAAAAAACTCCTCATTATTTCAAGGGGAGTGATCCTTGAAGTGTGACATCCATTTTAGTTGGATTTTAATTGTACACCCAAAACTTGCTCAAGTTCAAGTAAAAATATCTTAATCCAATGCCCATTCATCAACCAATGACCTATTGATCAACTTCCTCAGTCCTTAAGCTAGGTCCTGAGTTAGGTAAGATTGGGTTTTTTTTTATTAGTTTCTAGTATCTGGTTAGATAATTAGGTCCTGGGTTAGCTTAGGATAGTGTACAGTTCTTTTAAGAACATTGTTTTTTTGAAATGAATTGATCCATGAACATGTTGAGAATGTTTTTCTAAGATGGGCCTGTAAGAAAATCCTGAAGGATGTTTACTGTACTAGAAGGCTAGACCATCCTTTTTTTCAAGAGATTTTTTTTTTTTTTTGATCACTGGTTTTGTGTTTAGAAGTAAACCACAAAGGCAATGTGTGTAAACATTCATTTTTTTTTTTTAATCAATCTCTCCCAAAATAGCAATACATAAGCTGTGTTCCTAGAGCTTCTGATTAAATTTTTTTTTCTTCTCTTTCTTTTTTTGATTTGCTTTAATTTTTGAGCTTTTATCCCTTATTTTGCTATTTTTTTTTGCACCCTCTAACACCTGTCATCGTGATACCTCATTTAAATCAGGATGCACTTAACCCATCTGAAATACATAAATAGTTTGAATATAGGGTGGTTGAGATCAATCAAGTTTATGTATTTGAATTCGTTGAGTACTAGTTTAACTAAGAGTGTAAAGTTTTTCAATGGTGAGTTTTCTTTTTTTCTATAAAAAAAAGTTGATACATCTATTCCCTCGACCAGTTCTTTCTTTCTAATAAAGCCTCAAAGCCCAAAGATGAGTTGAATTCGATGTACAAACATCCACTGTCAATGAGAGTGTATAATGCACTCGAAGATCGAAAAGTATTTTGTAAGTATAAGTAAAATTTAAATAAATATGTATTAGATAATTTTAAACAAGAAACAGACAAGGGTTGGCTTGTCTGGAGGCGCTGCCTGATCTTATGAGATGTGATTATCAATCAATTCAACCAAGTAAATATTTAAATATTATGTAAGTTGTTTAAGAATTCTGCCGGTGGATGTGATTTGAGTTGGCATGTGGGTTTTTACAATCTATTGCTTGCAGCCTCTTGCAGCCGCAGAGAAGGTGGTGGTTCTCCCGCGAGTTGAAGAGTGTTAATAATTCATAATTGGCTCTCAAGGCTGTCAGACGTCATCATCACCACCTTCTCTCTCTTCGGTTGCTAAGACTCTGTTTAAGAGAAGCGAAACTGTTTACATAGCTTCACCCCCGACTAATCTTCCTACCACCCTGACTTGTTTCAAATCTTTAATACTGCCCGTCTTGGATAAGATCACTTACACTTTATAAACTTGAACCCCCCGGAAGACACTAAAACACATAGTACGATATGACATCATGACCCTAATTAATATCTTAGTCTGATATTTATTTTATTTTATCCTTACACAATAGTAATACTACCAACCAACCATCAGTTCCATCCACCTCCGACCTCACCTCTAACCCTTCGAACTCCGATAACTCCCAGATCTCCGACTGGAACTCGCGTTTCACTCTACCTCAGACACAGATATCCTCTGACAACTTCCTCGGCAGAACAACTCCTTCATCCCTTACAAGCTCGAATATCATCTACCCGCGTTCTTGAACTGCCTCCAATCTTAGATTATTTAATATCCCTCTAATCCTTTCCCCAATCTCAACAAGGCCCAGTGGATTATCATTATTATATTACCTAGCTTACCGTACCTTACCTTAGCTTCTTAGCTTAGCTTAGCTTGCCTAGATACATACGTTACATCACATTACCTCCAAGAATAAGATAGATACCTCTTAAAACTATTATTATTCTCTCCATCCTTCCTTTTCCTCCTCAACACTCTTTTTTCTCTTCTATCTTTCTTTCTTCTCATCCTGGGGCTTGTCAGCGAATCATCACACACACATAGAATTAGGAACTTATACAGCGTCTTTAATCTTTATATATAATCTTATTAGACAAACCTCCTTCCTCCCCCCTAAAAAAAATACATAGAAAAATACAAAAAATTAACACTCAAAAGTAGTAGATCAATAGTTGCTTCTTGAGATCTCTATCCAAGCTCATCTCTATCGGCCTCATCATCATCTATCTACATATCTATTCTATCATCACAACCTCTTCACCGAGCCAGCCGTGGTGTTCTTATACATACCCTCAAGCACATTCCTTATTATGTAAGCAATCCCATCTAACATCTTATACTCCCATCTTCTCAACTATCTTCTCTCTCTCCCTCGACCAGCATTAGTCGGAGCTCCCTCCATGGTACCTTTTCCCTTGTAACACCTCAGTGCTCGGGCCACACGAGACAAGCCCTAGGCTCCCTTGCTATTCATAACACTCACACCCACCTGAGCGCTTCAGTCCCAGTGCCCTCTTCAATTGCCTACCCCTGCTTCTCGAACAGTCCTTCCATTCAGTCTTACCTGATTTCTCACACGTAAAATAACTCAATGTACCACCACCTAGCAGTCTTACCCAATCCCGCCACTGTGACCCCCAATCTTCCTCTTTTGGTTCCTACGTGACGCGTACTGATCAACCTACAAAACTTCTTTCCTACCTGAACTTACCTACAGTAACTCACACTACCTCACCATCACCTTCCATCCTCATCTCATCCTCCAGAATCGCGTCAATACATCTTGATACACTCGTCATCATTACAACCATTCTCTGGCTGGGATAACCTTCACCTCTCAACTCTGTCCCCACTCATCCCATTCCTCACGGCCCACTCCAGTTCAGATTTACAAAAGTGGATTTTCTTAACCGACCCAGGCAAATTCTGGTATCACCCCCTCTCACCCCCTCCAACAGGTTTGCAAGTCTAGTATTCTAATTTGGTCAATCAACCCCATCGATCCCCCAACCATCCACACCCTCACCCCCTACCATCCAAGGTCACTATCAACAACCTGTTCTTATCCTACTCAGAGAACTGATCCAGAATGGCAATCTTACTGCCCGTTCAACTACACATTTCGTGAGTCTTTTCAATCCCATCCTTCAATCAGCTTCCTGCTCTGGTTTACATCTAACACAAATCTGTGCACCTTTTTTTCTTTCTTTTCTCTTTTCTTGCTCCATTCAATCAGACTTAATGCAAGATTATTCAAGATATTTAATCTAACAGAGCACCGCGCTTTCACCATCTCTCACCTCAGGACCACCCTTGGCACCTCGTTCCACATATCTCCTGAGAAAATCCGCTTCAACCGTAAGTCATTCCTCTGCTTGACGAGCATTTTGATTCCACTAAACCCGAGCTCTTTTTTTCTCTCTTTGCGCCGGATATTTAGTGGTCTCTGGACGCTATACTCGGGACACCGATGCGCTATTCGACCTGAGAGCTAGTGATGGAAACTCCGCCTCGCTTGATGTCGAGCTCCCCCCAGCCTACGTTCACTCATCGCTTTCCAACGGCGTGATCAGTGTACGATTCCTCTCTAATGTAGCTCCCGTTATCTCTCGGGACGTCTCGTGCGATGGCATTGTCGAGGCTCAACTCTTGGCCCCGACTCCCTCCGGCATACTACCCTCCAGCTCCACCGCTCCTGCCCCCTTCTCATTGGAGGAATTGAGTCGAGAACAGCGCATCGCCCTCCGTGCTCAGCTTGAAGACCCTTTCAGCATCGCGTCCAAGTCTTGCTTTGAAGACGACAGCGACGACGACGACGATTACAGTGATGATCACGACGACTCGGACAGTGACGCGGATGATGACCTCTACAGCGATGATGGTGAAGCCGTATTCAAGTCATCGTCGAGCGACTCTGATTGTTCTTCTACACCATCCTCATTACTGAGCTCACCCATCACATCGGTAAGAATGCTCGACTCTAATACTCTTGATAGGTTTCTGTATCACTGATTTCCTTGTCCTTAAACAGCCAACCTCTTCTTCCTTCTGGCCATCTGACCCTTCCAAACTTAGCACGGGTCATTTGCGCCATCTGGTACGTCTTTTTCCTCTCATACACCCAGTCTCCACATTAGATCGGCTTATTCTAACCACGCCGATCCTTGTGCAGCTCTCCATCACTACACCCCGAGATTCCTGGCGAGAAGTCAATCTTCGAGTGAGCCTTCTGCGTTACAAATTCCAACACCGGGTCTTAGAGCGATTACAAGACGGCCCGAAGTCCGGCCTATCAGAAACGCACAGACTTACTCCCGCACTCCAGACCTGCCCACTCTCAACTTCTGCATCCACTGTCACAGTCAAGGCACTGTCGACAGCTTCCTCGAGCGTTCCAGCTCACCTCTCGTTGATCTGAACCTTTAGTTCAACCTCAATCCCACCATCGTCATGTCATCATGCTGCCTCATTGAGCTGGTAACTGTTGGGTCAGGCTTAAAGTCGCTGGCCAACATCATGATAGCGATCTTCAGGCCGTGCCACCATCATCTCCCAACCACGCCTTCTCTCCAGCAGCAGTATGATTCATCTTCTCACTTCTTTGCACCCTCCAGTCGCTCCAACCTTGTGATGAATGACTACCAGATCTGGATTCGTTACTTTCGTCTTATTTCTCCTTGCCTTGCAATTAGTTGTAAATCAATATTACCTCAAATGGCCTTTTTCTTTGCCACTCGTTATCTTATGTCAACTACTACTTGTATACATAACCGACTTGGAATATCTTTTGATTGCGCTTTCAAGTACACTCATTCATCCTTCGTTCTCCAACTGGTCCTTGTTGTATATTCGCTTTCACCGGTGCCTGTCTTTTTTTGTTTCAATTTGTTGTTTTGGTCGGGAACTTCATATCTACAGCACTCTCTACATCTACCTAGCAGCCCACTTTTCACTTGTGCTTTTATCACGCTCCCTTGAACTCATCCTTGTTACTCATTACAATCATTTGTACTTATGTTGTACTTCATCACATTATCCTTTCTTTTTTTGTTCAACAACTTGTCTTTTTTTTGTAGTTCAGTATCACTCCTTGACATCGAGTCCCAAGAAATGTTTACATCATTATTTACTCCAAACTTGACATCAACATTGGGCGCGTTTTGCACCAGTTCGAATCATTTCCCTGTTCATTCTACAGTGGGTCTCCACAAACGCATGCCCTCGGAAATATTTTTAGTGGAAGATTTTGACGAGTCGGAACCACAAGTCTCAGTTCCAGAAGTTTCTGTATGGGACATGAGAAGCTAGACACATAATTCACATCAATATTACATAATGTGACTCTCACTAGCATATCGCAATCAACGATTTTTGCCGAGCCTGAGCTTGGCGTGGTGGAATCATTCCCACACACCAAGAACAAGGAGAAAGAATCCGAACAAGACCACCGGTGAACAAGTCATCCTCGGCAGATCGCTTTAACTAAGTTTTGCAACCTCCGGGGCATTTAGGTACATGTCACATTCGACACGTGTATTGCCATCAACAAGCCGCAATCAAACCTTTTGCCATTAGGGCGTGAGCATTATAAGGTGTGTTCGAATCTTTTCCCTCCTTGTTCACATTCACACACACACACCAGAACTGAAACCACCGGTGACTGAAACGCATGAAAAAACTATCGTGGGATCGCGCTTCGCGACGGCGTGTGTCCCCCCCTCCCGGATAAACGTTTTAAGGGAATTGAATGATGTAAATTACGCATTGCTTGTAATTTGTTCATTACATTTTGTTGAATAATATGTCATTTTATTTTTAACTTAGTGCAGATCTCATTTGACATTGCGCATTTTAGTCAGACGTCGGGCATTGAGGACAAGTCGGGGGTTTCCCTCCAATTGTTCATCACTGAAAAGTTTCTGGATTTGATACAGATTACAGGCTTCTGCCGCCATGCTGGCAGCTATCCTCCGGTGCTCAGTAGATCCTAAACCTGCAAGATTTCACAAAATGAGACGATGTGTCCAACAGAGCCGGAGAACTGTCTCTATGCAAGGCTGCGTTAAGACAAGGTTTCCCTCTTTGTAGTGACTAGACTACTACAAATGCAGATGCCAGGAAGTAAGGAATTCCGGAATGTAGGACGGACAAGCCAACGACAACTATCGGCAAGCTCTCATACATAAAAAATCAAGCTGTTGGTGCAAATGTATAAATTCGAAATTCGGATAGACTTCTGTTTGAACTTTGAGAGGATGACAAAGAGAAAACAAAATGTTCAGAGGAGACACAATAAAACAAGATGCCCAATTCTAACAACTGTTCATAGAAAACAGAAAGTGTAGCAAACGAGATATTCGTTGGTCCTGATTCTTTTCCCTAGGAGATGCGATGTCCCTGTCTTACCGTCTCAATTCTATCATTGATGACTTCTAAACTTAAGTACTTCTCGGATGCCGTTTCATGTTTTGGTCAAACAGACAAACCAGCCCATCATGAACTTTAGCGCATGTACATATGTACTGTCAATCACATATCTTTGGAAGTGGAATTGTCAATTTACTTGCAGTCGTTGTAGAGAAAGGAAATGAAAAAAAAAAAAACAGTGTGATGTAGGATCTGAGAGATAAGCAAGACATGTCCAAGTAAGCAAGCCGTGACAGCATAATTCTAAACTTTCTGGGTTCTACATATTAACTACTTTTTATCAAAGACATTGAGTGAAGTAGCACAGAGAACCGTTCTGTCTAGGCCAAACAGGTCAAAACACATTAATCCCAGTGTTAACTGTTTCTATTGGAAAGATAGTGGGAAATTACCAATTCCCAGATCCTGGTGTTGGGTTGGAAAGACTTTGATTGTAGCTCGAAGGCGGAAGGTTGTCGGGAGCTGGTACATGATAAACTGTACGGGTTCTTACGCAACCATAACAGTCTTTGGTAGACAAGCAGCGTAAGAAGAATCAGTTAAGCCTTCAATCATGGCACTTTTCTTCTCGAGATGAGAAGAATCCTAGGTAAACCAAACAAAGAAAGTCATGCTGACTAGTAAAACCAGTCGTTTTGCCGCTGCAAGAGTATCGATTGCTTTCGGTGAGGCATGCTTCGATTGATAGGGAATAATTTTCATCAAGTCAATGATCAAAAGCTAGTGATTCTAGTCTTTCTGGCAAGCCAGAAGTAGTATATCTCACTTTTAGAAGCGGCCGTGTCCCGACCAAACCCTATTGTGCAATTTTGGGAAGTGAGCGGAGCTGCTGCAGATTCAGCTGAACCATCAGATGGACGGCATCCTTCAGCAGCTATGTGTCAATCATAGTCACCCAAATTAATGATAATCATCGTCAGGAAATTTGTCGCTAGTTCTAGTTTTTTTTTGGGACTCATGTCAATGTTGATGAGGGTCAGTTGACTCACCGACAAAATTATCACGACATCCTTCGGTACAAATTAGATCTGGGATTTCATTGCAAGCTGAAAAATAAATAAATGAAGCAATCATTTAGGCCCGAAATTTAGCCGTGTAGATAATTGGGAGGCCCTTTGGACGATTGAGTGGGACTTACTGGCTGAGTTGGTGTCTGCACCAGAGTAGTAAAAACACTGTCTGGTCGTACCGTCACCTACTTTTACTGAGGCAGCTGGAACGATTTGTCCGATGAGGGCAAGGAGAGATACCGAGAGAAGAGTTGTGGATTGCATCCTGAGTGGAGTGGAGGAAGTGAGTCTTTAGAGGATGGAAAGATTTTGGACTGGGTTCAATTAGGGCACAAGGGATGGTTGAAGGGAGGATCCAGGAGGGAAGAAGCTGGTGATTTATGTACCATCAAATGTTGCACATGCGACATCAACTCTCAAGGCAAGGCTCCACTAACCCGGAGCGCTTGAACGGTTGTGGCACTGCTTACCACTGCCACCGCAGGTAGTCTGATCCGCTGTTGGATATCTAACTGTTTAAATAAATATGTATTCGTCCTGCTCTCTCACATGGAGAAGCCTTATGGCCCACACAAGTTGTGGAGACCACGGAAGGGCTAACGTGATTGGGCTGCGATGCATCTTGGTTTCACCGCAGAGTTAAAGTATTCACATATTTGCATAAATATGTTTGGAACAAGCAGATCTTTGAGCGATCCGGGGTCGCTTCCCAATACAAACACCACAGAAAATGCTTTAATGGGTCGGTTGATATCACACTCTACCACACTACCCGGAGTCACCCTCATCCAATTCCATGTCAAACTAAGTATTTATCTGTCTTAGACTGGCTCATGGGTCGAACGCCTGCCGAGTACGATTTGAAACGTTTTGATGTGCATCGCAGTCCGGAGGTAATGTAACTTGATCAACAAACAAAGACCCCTGGGTTATCCTGACATATTGACGTAGATGAATAGCTTGGAGTTGCCATCAGACATACGATGGATGAGTGACACCAAGGGTTTGGGCCTACCAACCGATTAATGGATTTGGTCATTTGAGCTCTAGAAAGAATTGTTAGGGCCCGATACGTATTTACGTATTTTAATGCCCAAATATATCATTACTCAGAAATACTCATGTACATTAGTATGAGTATTACTGGTGCTGGATCATAGTGTCAAGATCAAACAGCCTTAACACACATTAATCATGCTTTTCAACTTGGCAAGAACTCTTCAGCTCAAGTTTTCGTAGAATTTAAAAATCGGACCATCGAGTCCTAGGAACGCTGATATCCAAGTATATATTATATGTTTCCTCTGCGCAACCCAGTGACACCCTTGATATCTGGATAAATATATGTTATTGGAGCACTTCCTGTGGCCCAGATTGGTTGATCTAGAGGGAATACCTAAATGTTAATTTCTGGCAAGAATTGATTGAAATCAAGGTTTTGCAAGCAAATATGGTTATAACCCCGCTCGTGAATGGACGTCGTGAGGACGCCTGCGGCAGGGAAAATTTATGAATATGCAAAACCGTGTCGGGAATCCACCACCACCCCGTCATCGTCATCACCCAATATACATACATACACCCCAAGTGAAAAGCAATCACCAACGAGCCAACAGAAATCCTCCATCGATTACCACGCACCCCAACACTCGCTATGAAATTTCTCCCTGGATTTAAGAACTTGGCCATCTTGTCGGTTTTGATCGGTTCAGCTTCGAGTTTATTGACACCAGAGAAGCTTGAAATCACTGCTGCTTTCCCAACGAACAATCAATTTGGGATCGTCTTTAATGGACAGCCCAATAAAATTCTGCAAGTATTCTTCACTCGTTAGACGTTTTCTTTCCTTGTCTTAGGACGAAGAGTACAAATATTTAATAACCTCGAAATCTAGTATTTAGTTTAAAGGTGCTTAACTTAGGTAAAGATCCGGTCGAGGATGTGATGAGAATACATCAAGTGTGGAACGAGTTCCGCGAAATCGGTGGGAAAGAGCGATTGCTGAGAAAAGTAGGGTCAAATTCCCGTAATCCTTCTCCTTCTCCTTAAAAGCAGAATCTGATTAAGTTTGTTTATTCACTTTTTCTACTAAATCCACAAACTACAGGGAGTTCCCGTGCCTTCGAAGAGACTACTGCCACCAAAAATCGAGCCATATATCATACCTTATATGTTCAGTGCCGAGGAAAGAGAAGGCGACATTGGTTTAAGGATTTGGGTTGAATGGAGTGGTCCGAAAGGGAAGAAGCATACATCGATAGCTTACGATTCAACGGTCACAATTCAAGAACCTCCTACTCGGTGGTTTGATCCCCAGCTGTACGTCGTTGTTCCTACCCAATAATCGGTCTCTAATATTGATTTGTCTAGTGGTTTCCTTGCTAATCGTTTCGTGTGATGGCACAATTTATAGGATTCTACTCTACCTCATTCTAGCATCTACCTTTGGTGGGATCGGATACATGGTTTACAGCTCTTACGTTGTCCCAGTAAAACCGGCTCGCTCGTTGAAGCCCAAGCGCTCTGTAGAGGGCCCACTACAATCCAGCTCAAAGGTTTCGACTCCAACTGGCGGTGCTTATGAGGAAGAATGGATTCCTGCGGGCCATTCGGTTCGATCTTCTAAAAAAGCTGGTACGGAGACTGGCGGTGAGGAGAGTAGCGGTGCCGAAGGAAAGGCTCGCAGACGGAAACGTTAATTCTTCTTTTCTTTTCTTTTCTTTTCCCCTTCCTCTTTTCTTTTTACTGCACAAGTATGTTAAAACTCAAATTGAAATAAATAGAACTTGGAATGATCTAAAAAAATGTTCATAAGAATTTTTGAAGGAGAACATTTTTAACGTATGTATATATACGTACATATATATATATATATATATAAGAAATAAAAGAATACCAAAGCAGTACATCTATGTAGCCCGAGCTCCTACAGGATACTAAACTTCTAGACTTTGAGATTTGACCATTCCACTTGCTGAGCAAACTGTCTCAACCTGGTGAATTGGTTGCTGACATGGGCCCCCGTGTACAGCTTCTGCTCCCCCGGGGGTTTATTCTCCCCACGCCGATCGTTTCTTTGTTGGATGTTACAAGTATTCGGTAAACTGACTCCGCCCTCGGCTTCCACCTTGACCTTACCAAGCCTTGGCCATACTTTCTCTAAGATCTATCGAAACGTGGGCGTCGTTGGTTCAGCATTTTAACTGAAATTATCCAGATAGACTGATGTTCTATTAGCTCAACCGCTCCGAAGCTTGAAGACAAGGACTGGGGCAATCGGTAAGCCATCTTCTGCCTTGAGTTGTGTTGCTTTCAATTTTTATCAATCTTCATTGAGCTGGTCTTACTCAACATTTCTTTTTCAACTCTGACTTGATCGCAGTTGTGCGTGCGATCCGAGCTGCCCGAAATGGACGCCAAGCAGGCCCAATTGTTTACTTCGTCGGCCGCCTTTTCAGCATATGCGGCTTCAGTACTTCTGGTTAGTGATCAAATCAAAACCAGAGTCCCAGATCCTTATATGGTTAGTAGGTTCCACAACCATCCAAAAAAACTCTATTAGAAACTCCTCAGGTCAATCCCAAGACCATCGTGCTCAACCTCTTCCTTCCATCACAGGATGAAATCTTTCACGTCGAACAGGCAAAAACTTACTGTGCTGGTCAATGGACAACCTGGAATAACCTGATCACCACACCGCCTGGACTGTTAGTTATATATGATATCCCAGTAGTTCAAATATCTAATTTCCAGTTCTAGCTCGACTAACGCCACACATCTTCGATCCTACCAAACTGGCCTGCATAGATATATCGTTCCCAGTTTACTCCATCAAGCCTTCCCAAAATGGTTCCCCTGTTCAACCAACCACCTTCGCTGGTTGAACGCTGCTCTACTTTGTGCATTTCCACTCCTCATCAGCCGGATCCTCTCCCACTTTCGAACTACTCCCTACCCACCGAGACCGGGTGTCAAACCACGCGTAAGGTTCCTGATCCCCGAGGATGAGATCATCTTGGAAGCCATCATCATCTCCTGTTTCCCAATAACATACTTTTCTGGCTTTCTATTTTACACCGATCTGGGCTCTTTATTCGCCATCATTGCTGCTTATGATCAAAGTCTTGCCGGTCGTCATATTCTGGCCGCTCTGGTTAGTAGGAAATAAACTATCTTATTACTTTTACTTCGAAAAAAAAAGTATGATATACATTGATCTTTCTTGTCTCATTTGTATGAAACAGCTAGGACTATGGAGTTGTCTCTTCAGACAGACAAATATTGCATGGGTTGCCTTTATCGCCGGTTCAGCCTTGATCAGCCATCTTCGTCAAATTAGCAGCACCGCCCCTTCCACTCCGAAATCTGGACAAGTCAATCACCCCAAGAAATCCTACCGTCCAGCTCAGCCCTACGACTTATCGCTGATGAGCGCTTCTTTACGTGTGCATCCCCGATCTAGCTTTCTTATCCTTTTACCTTTGCTATATATTTATTCCTCTTAGATATGGCACTTAACAAAATATGATGCATAAGTTTGAGCCAAAGCTCTTGGTAAATCTCAAAATGAATGGTTCCTGACTTGCTTAATAATCAAAACTTTGAGCAGTCGATCTACCCCGAGCACTCCGTTCACTGGTTTTTGAAAGCTTAACCAACTTCACCAGCACTTTGCCTGTCTTACTTCCATATGCTGGTGTAGTGGTTTGCTTCATGGTTTTTGCTCTATGGAATGGTGGGATTGTCTTAGGTAACCTCATTTTGACTGATCTAGTCTCAAGACCCTCTACTTTCTGTGACAATTATGAGCTGATTCTAGAATAACTTTTAACCCATTTCTTCTTTGTCAATATGGACCGAAATGTCAACTGTAATGAGTCTAGGCGATAAATCAAATCATATCACGGCTTTACACATACCCCAATTATACTATTTTGCCAGTTTCACATTCGCCTTTTTGGCTCCAGTATCGTTTGACTTCTTTTTAATCAGAAGGACGCTCAAAAGTCTATTTGGCTCTCCCAGGTAGCTAGCTTGATTAATTTATGAATTTTTCTCTGATGAATATTTTAGTAATAATGACTATCTTTTTAATGATTCCCCGGAATTGTTCGGGACCACCAGATCGTTTTTCTTAGGCTGTTGCTTGTTTGGCACGATTCTATGGACTATCCATAACTTCACGTATGTTATCTTGACTGGTCACTGTCGCTGATTATACTGCATGTCAAGATGTTTTGAATGAACATTGATTCTACTTTGGGATGTGTTGTATCTTCAGATGCGAGCATCCGTTTCTACTGTCTGATAATAGACATTACACGTTTTACGTCTGGAGAAGAATCTTTAAATTCCATCGAGTGGTCAAGTACTTGTTCACGCCTGGCTACATGATTTGTGCAAAGATACTATGGGAAAGGATAGGTGATCATTGTGTCCCTTAATATTTTCCCAGATAAACTTAAATGGGTTGCTCAAATATTGAGCTGGTTCCAATCGTCGAACGTTTGTAGCTCGATCGTTTACGATGAACTTACTGATCACGACGTTCTATATTATCGCCTTGGCACTCACATTGATTCCGTCGCCCCTAGTTGAACCGCGTTATTTCCTCGTCCCTTATATCTTACTGAGATTGCACATTCGGCCGGTAGTAGAAGAAACCAAGACGTGGTCGATCAGACTGTTCATAGAAGGCTGTTTATATGCACTCGTAAATCTGATCACTATTGCCGTCTTCCTGTTTCGTCCGTTCAAATCTCGGCCAGGTGAATGGGAAGGTACTTGGCAAAGGTTTATGTGGTAATTCTGTTTATTATCTATTGTCTTTTTTTGTTTTCTTCGAAAACTTGAACTGTGTTATTACATGCCTTTCCTATGCACAAGTTATTATCAGTTGCTACTTGAATTTCCTTTTCTTCTGTTTCATAAAAAGAAACGGCCGCAAAAACTAAGTAAATAGGTGAATCAAAGATTTCGCAAACCTCTTACGAGTCAGGGAGCTCTTATATGCATCATACAACCCTCAATAGATTGTTATCTTATTATCGGTCAATCTGGATCCTGGTATGAGTGCCAAGGGAAACACAGAAAGAACTCTCACTGGTGTCATCCTTTCTTCTTAAGGGTCATAATAAAACTTTTCTGATCAAATAGCGGCCAATCATTGATTAAAATACTGAAGGCTTCTTTTTGCTCAAAAGGTTACAAGGCCTTGGTGGAGTACCATTTGTTGGATTGTGCCATTTGGAGGGGTGGGATCTCTTTGGGATAGTGCCCGCACTCTAATTCCAGAAATACTAATTCTATGTAGCATCCATCAGTTAATATCGGGGTTCGCATAAGGCCTTAAATAGTAAAATTATACAGCACCAGGAAAAGTAGGACAACTGAGGCCAGGTGATATTTGATGAAACCTCTTTCAACAGCAGAGCTACTAGTTCCTTTAGTTTCACCTGACCTCAGGTGACCTTAGTTTTTTTTTTTTTTTCCTTCCTGGTGCAGCCCATCAGGGATATATTCGATTTAGATTTAGATCTTTGAAAGGCTAAATTAAACCATCAGTAAGAATGGTTTCAAACTTGCATCTGAGACAATCACCGCCCTCTTGATCTATTGGGAGCATAGAAATATAGAAGTAAAGTGTATAGCTAGATTAATGTAAACAGCTCTACTAAAAGAACACAAATATGAATGTATCTATAATGGATATGAAAATAAACTAAAATAAATCAAGCAATCAGTAACTACTGAAGCCTGTATAGACAATGTAATATTAAGGCGCATTGTTTTAACTTGCAAGTATGAAAATGGAGAAATTGGGGGAATAAAGAGACCTGCTCTTATTCTCACAGTGACCATGGTTGCAGGCAAGTCCTTGAGGGGAGAACAGCTATTGGTTTGCACCAGCTGCCACTAGTAACATGGCTATCTGATTATTGAAATAACTTGTGTGGAATCAGGAGCTTTGGCCAATGCACTCAAACCTTGACAAAAATCACTAGATGGAAGATCTGATGGTGATTTCTTTGTGGAAAAGTTTTAAGCTCCAGAAAAAAATAAAATAAACAAACTCAATTTTTGTTTATCTATTTACTACAATTTAATCAGAATATTAATAATGGTCAAAAAAAATTGGTTGAAAAGGGAATAATGAACAGTAAAAAAACAACTCAATAAAACAAGCAATATCAGATATATATAAAATCTGATAAGACTACTCATGAAAAAATATCTGTTAGCACATGAATATGATAGGATAATAGGGGCTATCAAATATGACCAAATCCACCATTATCTAATCAACTGGTTTTGAAAATCCACCATTTTTAAAAACCATGGATATCAATACAAAATGGTTCAGAATTCTCAAAAGTGAATTTTTGTTGAAAATATTAATTCACTGGTTTTAATTGTGGATTTGGTCATATTTGATACCCCCTTGTTACAAAAGAAATGAAAAAAATAATGATTTAGCAAGTAAACAAATAATAAACCAGAAAGAGGAAGAAGACAGTCCAGAAAAATTGCTCCACTCACCTACACTCTCCTGTCACTGCCAGCATAATTGCCTAGGTTGAGTTCATCCCAGTTAAACTAGGATGCAACCAACCAATTTAAAGTAGGTTGACCTCAACCAATGAAATATAAAACCAAGGGGGGTCCCTTGGGTTTATATTTCATCAGTTGATATCAACCAAGTTTAAATTGGTTGAGTGCATCCCAGTTTAACTGGGATGACTTCATCCTAGGTAAATATGCTGGCAGTGTATCCTCTCCTAGATTGTCCCTCATTTGTATTGTGAATCATACCCAAAATTCATCTGCTTTTTATATACTTCTTTCTCTTCTAGTCCCATCTCCTTGTCTTCCATTCTCAAGTTCAAAAATTCAACTTCTTTGAAATTAAACACTCATGGCAAAAACTATTTTTATGTAATTCTTTCTTTGATTTATATATATAAAGAAATATGGGATCAAGTTTATCTTAGTGATGATTTTTCCTTTTCTCTTTTTATTATTTTAATGCCCTTTCTTATTCCAGATTTAAACAACAAAAAAGAAAACTATTTATTTTTTCAATTGGATTGTGTGATTTTTCTCTCTTTATTTTCTTGTTACTTTGTCTATCATAGCAATAAAAATGCAAGGATCAAATTTTTTAAAACTATGAAGAGTGTCATTTTAAACCATGCTTGTGCATCCATATACTTGATTTCCTCAAAACTCCCCCCCCCTCTCCCCCCTCTCCCCCCTTTGAACCCCTTACCTCTTCAATTGAGATTTGAAAAACTAAATTGAATACAAGGAGACAGCTGTTACCTGAAAACTGAATTTTTTTCCTGCCTGCACACTGCCAGAAAAATTCAAGCAACTACCCCCAGTTGGCATGCACAAACTTTGAGGAATCTGGTGCAACTTGAGCCATCCTCAAAGGTTGCTCCAACAAAGCTTCAATGCACATTGAACTTACACAAAAAACCCCTTGTGTAATTGAGGGGAGTTAAAAAAGCAGCTCTGCTGGAGCATCCCAAATTTCAACTGGAAGCAGTAAGCTAATCTTTCTTGTAGTGGGAACGAGGGAAGCTTTTGAGGGGAGGAAAATTAACCTAAAGTGAAGAAACTTAATTAATCAATTGAGTTGTTTTGAAAAACCCTACTGCTACATGGCCCAATTTTTCCTGGTGCTGCTGCTTATATACTACTAGCAGTCCTGTTTGGATAATGTTACCAAAACCAGATTCCCCAAAACTGAAACAAATCCTGATGCCAACCCAACTCAAAAAAACTGAAGGTATTTTGGTATTTTGTGGTGAAAATAAATACCTACAAGTCCTTACATGGAATCTCCCAGGCTGTATTTCCCATAAATAACTAGTTACCAAGAGAAACGGCCCATAGTATATTGGTGGGCCCCTAGTAAGCTTCATAGGCCACCCAAAGCCATTGATTTCTTGAGTGACCCAAAGTAGTTTTTCTGGGTGATCAAAACCTCACAGAATTTTTGGTAGCCCCTTGTTGTGACCTAGGTCACAAAGTGTGAATCAGCTGCGGCTCAGCCAGCCAGAGGAGACTAAATCTGTCTCCTCCCAACCACACTAGCTGGAATCCATACCAATTACCAACCCTACGTTCCTACAGGTTATGAGCCTGTGTTACCAGCTCTGCTGAAGAAATATAGCTGACATACCATACCAGAACTACCTTTTATATTGCTGATGGAGGAATACCAGCCTTTTTTTCCCATTAAATATTGCAACAATCTCCAAAAAACAATACCGGATACCTCCAAATATTTTTATTATTCAATTATTCATCCTCAGGTTATCAAAAGCTCAGGATTGATGGACTCTCATGTTCAAGATGCTCACAGTTGAATTCGGATTTTTGTGGCCAACTTGAATCTTGTTTTGGGTTCACTCTCATGCGCAACCACCTTTGGACCTTTTGGTGGTCTCCAGCCTGCCGTCAATCAAGCTGCGCTTCCTTCACACCTTGACCAAGATGTATTTCAACAATTTTTCTTGTGGAATAGACCTACAAAAAAATCTTGTGCATGGAAGAAGAATCATGCAAGAGGCCAACCTCATACCTTTCAACCACCTCACCGCTTGCCGTTGGCCCCGTCAAGAGTGCAATACATGCAAATCCATCCACAAGACCAGATACTCCCTCAGTCTGTTGCTCAACACACAGCCTCACACCCCATTTTCAATTATGACAGGTCTCAAGATGAAAGCAAATTCAATGACCATGAAGACTTAAGTTTGGAGTATCACAGCAATTAAGATAGAAGTGAATGGGACAATTGGTCTGATTTGGACATTATGCTGGGTTCCAAAGCTAACCAACCATTCTTTGGAAGGTACAGAAATGATTGAAAGGGCAGAGTACATATCTAGCAAGGAATTGGACTTGTGTCATAAAAATCAAGATGAAAGATCCAAACTTGCTGTTGATCCTTGTCCTGCTGTCTACTCTACTAACAATCATGATATAAATAATGAGGCCAATACGGGTGACAAAACCAATCTTGTCAATGCCAACCTTTCCACCGACCAAAATAAAAACAATTTTTCAAATCTTGTTCCTATCAACTATCAACCCGGCACAGACATTCCAAATACCTACCAACACTATCTGCTACCATACCAGTACTCAATCACTGTTCACTCTCAGCCTAATCCTCAAATTGCCTGGCCAGTTCATCAAGAACCACATCAGAGTGTCAATGAAAAACCCCATTATGACCCCGGTTCCCATTCACATTCACTAGATGTAGTCAACAACACATCATACAATGATAAACAATTTTTACCTCATGAAAATATAATCTATGATTTAAAAAAGGAAGACAACTATCATTACAATGAAAATGGTGGTTATTTGGACAATAATAGCATTTATGATGATGATCATGGTGAATTGGACAATGGCGGTGAATTTGATCATGGCAGTGATTTTGACTATGGCTGTGAATTTGACAATGGCAGTGAATTTGACAATGGCAGTGAATTTGAAAATGGTGGTTTTGATGATGATTGCAGATTTGATAGTGGTGGTTATTATTAGCCTTGCTTGACTTAAATTTATTTTTATTTTTTATCATTTATTTCTTCAAGCTTTTCCATTTTTTTGTCAGCTTGTACTAGGGGACAATATGTGGGACAGAAGGTGTAATGAATATGCATCAGGAAGGAAGTAAATGAGTGACATGGAATGGAAAGGGAAATAAAGAGAGACAGAGACATGAAATTACAACAGTACCTGGCCTTTTTACACTCATAAATTGTTTTATGGGCCAAATAATATTTCTTTAGATTTTTATTTCAGAAAGAGTGCTATGCCCTCAATATCTTATGGTTTTGTTTTTGGTCCAAAAAGCTTGGTATGGGCCAACCCTGATAGCATTTGGGCAATCAAGAGAGTTTTCTATGGGCGGATAAATACCACTAGCTTTCAGGGGCCCAAAGAGCCCAATTTGGGCCTTCTGGTGGCCCCACAATAAGTCAAAAATGGTTAATGGTCTTGAGTTGGCCGAGAAAGTTATCATGTACCACAAAATAGCCCATGGGCTTCTGGTTGTGGCCAACAAAATTCTTATGGGTTGCCAAACATTCTCATGTGGTTTTTGTGGTACAACTGGCCTCAGACGGCATTTAGAATCCTTAACCAAGGGTTCATTTCCTGCAACAACAGGCTTCTGGAGAGGACCGTTGAAAGCCCACCCAAATATACTTGGCTCACAACAAGAACTCTCCCTAACTGAGTTAGTGCAATTTTTCCTCAGTTTGGCACAGTTGATATTTTTGGCTCAGGATGCTCAGTTTGGTACAGTTGTTTGTTTCTGGCGCAGTTTCTGTCTTCCGGCATATTGTTGAAAAAAGTACAGTTTTCCCGGCGTCAATTCAAATTCTGGGCTGCAAAACTGTTGAGGTTTTTAGTGTCGGCTATGGTGATACCAAAAGTTGGCACTGAAATGACATGTAAACCTACAGCTTTGAATGATGATAAGGCTGGCATTGATTGGCACAAATTATGTCTACAAAAAAAATGAGAGGTCGAAGAAATGCAGAGTGAAAAAAAAATCGATGAACGTTTAGTTTTGAGCGAGGCATGTCACTAGGAAAATGAAGACCAACAAAATCTAGAATATTTGTGTAAAGAGATATGCACATACATACTTTTTCCAGCCAAAAAAGGCAGATCCCGGCGACGTGAATCAGGGTGAGGGTTTAGAAGGTATCCACTCGATGTCGGTCAATTCACCAAGCCAGAATTCTTTCAATGGCGCGGGTAGCTTGATGCCCACGACGCTGTTGTTCTCATCCAGGATGACGCCGTTCTCGACTAGACTTACGATCAGCCGGGGAATCGCTGCAGCGGTGGCATTGAGAGTATGGACGTAAGCCGGCTTGTCGTTCGTTCTCCGGCTGGTAACAGGCTTGCTCTTCGATTCACCTTCTCCTGGGTCCTCATTCAACGTACACGGATCGGGGCAAGGTTGACGGACTTTCGAGCGTATCCCGAGCCGTCGAGATTGGTAATCCGTGCAGTTGGACGCAGAAGAGACCTACGCACAGATACATCGTGACTGAGTCTTGGGAATTTTGTTTAGAGGGTGTCTCAGGCAAACGAATAATTCATCACTTACCTCTCCCCATCGTCCCCGCCCCGGCATCCAGGTCTCAATGTCATACTTGTGATAGGCTGATGCGCCTAACTCCTGACTTGACATCTCCAGTACCCTTTTTTTGATGTGTTTGAAGGAGACGTCAATTTCTTTATCCAGTGAGACAGGAAGACTCCATACTATTTAAAGAATAAGACGAAATACCTGTATGGTAAATTTAGACTGGCAACAATCTGAATCTGAAGCTCGAGCATCTTTTGAAGCATTTTCTCGCTCGTTGCGAGGTCAGAGCGCGTGATAGCCATGAGTTCAACTTTCTTAAACTGATGAATTCGATATAAGCCTCGACTTTCACTGCCTCTGGCGCCAGCTTCAGCTCTGTAGGCCGTTCCCAGACTAACGAGCTTGATGGGTTTCAATGGAAACGAAGGGAAGGTCTTGTTCGGGAGGGTTGATGAGTGGAAGGAACCCACCAGAGGGATTTCGGCCGTTGCGGCGAGACAGAGATTGGGAGTGGAGAGATGCTCTGAAGATTCATCGCCTTCCTCCGAGTTGGTGTTGTTAGTCTTGTGGGTGGAAACAAAGTAAGTGTGGTTGGATTCGCCTTTGTCCCGGGGAGAAAAGCCGCATCGATCTGAGAGTTCGGTTCGGACGATGTCTGGCCCCAGGGTTAGATTCCAGCCGGACCGAACGGCAATTGAGATTGCATACTGTGTCAGTGCGAGTTCGAGAAAGGCCCCGTTGCCGGCCAGGAAGGGGAACGAGGGCCCACTTGTTTTCTGTCCTTCTGAGAATGATAGCCATCCAAGCTCAGTCATGATCTTGAGATGGTCCCGGTGAGAGTCTGGTGGGCGAGAAGGAACTTTGAAGGAGTTGAAGGGGAGCGGGTCGGCAGAAAGCGTGTAGCCAGAAGACAGGGAGACGATCTCGGATTGCTCATATGTCCCGATCGGGACACTGGGATGTATTTCGTTGGGTAGTTGGGTGGCCAAATCCAAGAGGCGTTGTTCCAAAGTGACCCCATCCTTGGATAAGTTTGAGATCGCATCTTTCAGGGTGGCTGCCTCGGAATGGTAATCCTTCACTCGGGCAGCAAGCTCCAGATTTCCACCAAGCGATTGATGAAGTAAATCGTCTGTCTTCTTGCTCGGCAAAGGTGGATGGTTAAGCAAGAGTTCCTCGTCGTTCTTCGCTCGATTCTGGGAACCATCTTTCGAACCAGGAGTCAGGCTACTGATGGCCTCCTTGATCTTGTTTCCAAGCGAGTTCTGGCGCTGCTTGGCTTCGACCAGCTTCTTGGATAGGTTCTTGAATTCAGCGTAGAGATAAGCCACGTCCTCGATCGCATCGGCCGTTAGATGTGACTTGCGATCGACCAGATTCTTCGCAGACGCATTTCTGTTCGACGTGATCTTGTTATAATCGATCACCGGCCGCGGTGGATGCGTAGGAACGGCTGTTCCGGTTGAGTTGCTGCCCGATGTGGCTGCTGCCGAGAAACGACGCCGAAGACAGAGGGAGAGCGAAGAAGGAAGTGCAGACGAGCCAGTCATGTTGGTGGTTGAGAGCAGGAGACACCCACTATACCAACCTCACCACACCAGACTGATAACTATAACACCCTCCCTAAATCAGACGATCCCCTTCGAAAGGTGCCACAAGGGCCTTGAACGCTGCTTTGTCCCATCACGTAGCGAGATCCACATTATTGGACTCGGAGTCAACCTTGCAACACGACATATATGTACATAATAATTGCTAACCTGGTAATTCGCATCTCTTGCGAGCTACTCTTCACATTACGCCCAGCAGAGTATGCTATTCTGGATGGATGTACAGTTCCCTCATAGGTCTATCACCTGGTACTTTGGATCATAGAACCAGTAAAACCCACCAAATTGAAGTGATGAGGCTTTGTCAAGTTGGGCAAAGGAAGTTTCCAAGAATGAATCTGAGAGCTAAAAATATCGAAAAAAGATGATAACTACTGAACCTTTTGGGAAGTTTCAACGCTCCTCATTTCGCAAGAAGAGTAGAGTGGACCAGAGGAATCATACATGTGGAGGTTTTCAAGTAAAGTGACTGGCAGATGTTTTTAAACGTGTGGCGAGAGGCATTCATTTATCTACCCCAGGGGAAAAAAGGCAGTGGAAAAAGAATCAACTCTCACTTTGGTTTTGGCCAGGGAACTGAGCTCAGAGTAATTTTTTGGTGCACAATTTTTTATCATTCTTCTTGCCTACAAGTCTATGATTTCCAATTTCCATGTGATTTTTCTTTCTTTCTTTTTGGATTGGTATTAAAACTCCCAAAAAAAAAAAAGTTCAATAATTGTCTCTTTTATACATAAGTTTTGCAAAATGTTTTCTACTTATATTCTAGCGCATAACTTGACAGAGACTCATGACTGCAATTTAGTTCCAGACCAAAATTACAACCTGATTGTTTGGAACCCTTCTCCTTTTTAACTGATCCTTCTCAACAAAAAGAATGCAGATCTACACTTGGTTTTTAGGAGTTCTTTATCTGAGCAATTCTCTGGCCTAGGCTCTTGGTAGGAATCAATGTGATTCCCATGGGGAAATCTACACAGATTCCACCAAGGATCCCAAATCAATGGTTTCAAAGTCAACAAGCACATCAACAAACTGCATGGCATTCACCCCTCTGGGAAACCCTTGTTGATTTCCCCATGGGAATCTGTCATACTTCTGTCAAGGTTCATGTTGCACCCACATGATCAGAGGAAAAGGGGTTACGATAAGAAACCCCAATGAAATAGGTTAGTCAACTTAGTACATGCATATGCATGAGTTAAAATATGGATGGTTTAAGAGAGTGCTTACCTCCATCCTCTCTGCAGATACAGCCACATCAGCAAACAACAAAGAGCCCCAAAGAACTCAGAGAAGAAACCAACCAAACAGGTAAGTTGTTCTAGCTCCTAGACAAGATGGTAGAGAATGAACTAACTGTTTGATGAAATACTCAACAGCAACAGTCACCACACACCACTCACAGATTGTATAGGTCCCAGCTGCAATAGATCATCTACTTCACCAATTGGAAGAAGTAAGTTCAAATATTGTAGAGACTGAAAGAAAGATTGGGCTGATGGCTATACCCAATGACAAATAGAAACCAATAGCTAAAAAGTACTTTTGACCAAATTGCATTCACATAAGCAATTCAGAACAATCCCTCCGGCAGAACAATTTTATTCAGTCTTGCTTGTCTAAGAGTAGGACCTGGACTGTCTTTAGGTAATGACCAACTTTCATTATTACAGCTCTTTCTCTGAATCACTTCATATTAGATACACAAATGTAAATAGATGCATGACTCTAATTAAGCAATCAACTATTTTAGTTGTGTCAAAATTTTTAACTTAAACACTATGGGCTCATCCAAACAAGGGCACAGTCCACTACTTTTTATTTCAAACTTTGAATGCACCTCAGCTTTGAAAATTTCAATTACCATTTGTATGACACTTGTCACTTCTGAACCAAGATTGAATGTTTGAGCTCTATCTTTGACAGAAACAGTGGGCCACTACACTACACTACACTATTTGACCACTAACTGTTAGCGTAGCGGTTATTTTTTTGCCAGAAAATTTGTAGTGTTAGCTGACGCTACACTCCGCTAAACTAACAGTTAGTGTAGCAAGAGATTTTTCAGCCAAGATTTTTGTAGTGTTAGCTTTGGAAAACAAGCGCTACACTAACAAGTAGCGTAATTGTGTTGCGGCTAACACATTTTGAATTTTCCATTAGCGTAGCGGCATTAGGACCACACCAACTGTTAGCTGTTAGCTGAATATTTTCCTGCTAAATGTTAGCTGTTAGCTGACTGTTTTCCCGCTACACTATGCTCAAAAAGTGGATTGATTTGGCCCGCTAACTTTAAGTTTCACCAGTTAACATGGCTGCTGCATAAAAGCTGTGTTTATGGCTTCAAGAGCTAAAATCCTGTTGCAGTAAAGCTATTAGCAGAGAAATCAAACTTTGTTCTTGTATTTGAATTGAAACCAGGACAAAAATGTTAGAGCCAGTGAAGTAAAAAATCTGAACAGAATTTTTTGGGTGGATTACATACCCTCTCATTTTACCAATAGTTGGTTTGAGGTGGTTGGGCAAAGAAAAGGATGTGGGAATGGTGAAAGTGTTTCCCTTGGACAAAATGTCTGGTTCTGCAGCTTTGAAGCTTTTAAATTAGTATTATAATGATTCTGAACCTTCAAATGATGTTCCCAGAACAGTATTGTCCCAAGATTGATCATTTAACATCAAAGGCATTTCAATAAAAATAAATTAGACATCAAAATAAGGAAATAATCCTAAATTTTGAGGCCAAATGAAGCTCATTTTATAGTTAACAGGAGGGGGGGGAATGGCCAAATGGACATTTCAGAAATCCACAGTGTATTTTTTCTATGAGACAAAAGCCACATGGAAAAAAAAATTGTTTTTGTAAAAAAAACAAAAAAAAAAAAAACCTAAAGATAGAAATTGAAATTAATTAAATCAGAAATAAGCTGTTTTGATTGCTGTATTTGCTCAAGTACAGGACTTAAAACAGAATGTTGATTGCTTTACTTGTGCAAGTACAGCTTTTTGATTGTTTGACTTTTGCAAGTACAGATCCTAATTGAGCAGAGTGGACCAGCTTTGACCTAAGACAGGGGAATTTATCACTCCTATTAAAAGTGACTGAAAAATAACTAATTGGTTTCAACCTCATCACAAATCATAATTCGTGATGATACACTAGCATTTGGTGTAGTGGTGTTCTCAGCTATTCTGTCAGATAGTGTAGCAATTTTGAGAGTTATATTAAATGTGAGTGTAACTGTAACCAAGAATTGAGTTGGCCTGTAACGTTTTGTGCTCTTCAAATATTTCATTCATTTATTTTCCTTCTTTGCTAACCTGCTTGATGGCATGTGATGACTGATCTGTTGTTGGTGGGGTATTATTGTTAAGTATTTATTTATTTGTAATGTATCCAAAGTCCAGCTAAACCTGAAAATGCTGAAAAAATTGGCAATGGCTTCAGCCTAGATTATTTGGACACCTTGACCTACCATCCGAGCGGGTTGGGGATGGTAGGTGGGTGAACTCCCTGATCCTCTAACAACTGCAGTATTTATATTCAACTGCAATGACCTACTATTACAATACCATTCTAGATTTCCTTTTGCGCTATTCTCATATTTTGCGCTATTCTCACATGGATTCTCCTTTTCACTCTGTCTTTCAATTCAAAATCAATTGTGTATCATCAACTGCCAGTTTGTCCAAATCCGTAACAAAAATGACCCTCTGATCCCTTTATCCGGGACAGAATATAATGTCCTCAAACTCCGGGTCCCGTTAACCTACCACCTGGCCCTGCAATTGGCAACCCATTAGATGATCCTTTCCCCCGTTCAAAGGATGCAGACGTCTTCTTTATTCCGCAATTAGAGCTAATTTTGTGCATCATTTTTTTTCAGGCCTGTCCCGACTGATCAAGATCAGTAGCTATTCCCGCAAATAGACCTATTCCCCGCTATTGTTATCCTAAGAGAACGGAAACTAGCCCACGCTCCTAGACCGCATGTAGTAGAGAAGACCTCTTTGTGCCAGTATATCTGCCAGCTCCAGTTTTTTGCCCACGGTGTGAGAACTCCTTTTGGGACGGGGGTAGTTCTGTGAGGGGGAAATAGCAGTTATAGTATTTCAGGTATGTATGAATTTATTACAACTGTTAAGGGTGGTTTGAAAGACCTGCCCCTCTATTTACTACAAGAGTTAATACAACAATTTTATTTTTTGTTGTGTGATAACTTTCTTTTTGTTTTCTTTAAGAGAACTATTTATGTAGTAATCTCTTATCAGACAAAGATCTAATTTCAGCTTACAAATAATCAGCAATGAGCTTGATGAAGGGATCAGGGACGTAAATAGTAGATGGATTGTTACCAAAAGGTGTGGTAAATGGAATACAAGGTTTTGTTGGAATTGATGAGTAAACAAGTATTTTTATGTCTATGATTTATTTCTTTCTTTTTTTAGATGTAGTCACCAGGAGAAAAAAGTTGGCACCTCTATGGAGGTGCCTTTGCTTATCTCTTACCCATCCTCAACATATCAACACTGTATCTTGAATGTATCCCCCACTTCAACAGAATGTATCAATGAGGTATCTTGTTTTCACATGACTGCTCCAAAGTTGAAGTATTTCCATGTATTTAATTAATAATTTTTCAAATGGTAAGTAAATCCCCGATAAACTTCATGAAATTTGACTAGTGATCATGAAAAACCACAAGGAGGGGAATTCACTGTATGTCTCCATTTGTCCCCCACATGTTACGTCTTGCTAACTTAACTTTGATCTTCAGCGCTTGATACAACAACATGTTGCCACCCTGATAGGGTCGAAAAGCAAAACTCTACCTCATCATGATGAAGAGGAATTGCACATGGATATTGATGATCAGATGGAGGATCTCTTGAGTGATCCAGACTACCCGTATCCTCATGGTCCTGGTCATCCATCCGCTACCCCCAAAACATTGGCCATCATGCGCAGGATGATGACTGCCGCCGGAGTTCATTCCTTCCGCCCAAATTTCAACCAACCAATCAACAGTCCTGATAATGAGCATCTGCTTGATCTGGCCATGAAGAAATTTGTTGATCTGGTCAAATGCAAAGAGTACACTGGAATTGTTCCCAAAGGTCTGAAAGAGGAAAGCATCCAAAATGCCATTCATCTCCATGTTACCCAGCGACTCAGAAGAGGGTCAGTTTTTTCCTGATGCTTTGTTTACCTATCATATTGATTCACCTCTCCTTACTAAACAAATTTCATCAGGTATCAACAAGAGAATAAGTGGTCCAAAAGTCAACGAGAAGCACAAGACAAGACTGCTTGGCGCACTTCTAGATTGGTTAATGTAAGCAACAATTGAATTGACCGCTTAAATATACTAACAAAACCAAACTTTTCTTGCAACTACAACACGCCTGAATTGCAACCTTAAGCAAGTATCAAAAGCTTTTGGGCCTTGTTCCAATTGTTGAAGGCGCATGCAGTGACAACAATACCAATGATGAAGTATCTCAAATGATCCAAATTGCTTATTCAAAAAGAAATCCCAAAAAATGCACCGTTTGATCAATCCCATGGCAACATCACAAAATTTCTCGCATGATGCGTAAAATTGATGATTTGAAGGCTGCTATGATAGCAGCAACCCCGAAAGGCTCTTCTGGTGCTGCGGCCCGGGAGCGTTGGAATGTTTCTTTGCCACTTGAAAGCAAGCTCAAACCACCATCCAATTTTCCAAAGGTATGCTTTGATTGTGAATGGCTTGACTCCCTCACCAAGAATCAAAGATCTGCTTTGAAGTTGCGCTCAAAACCTGATATTAGAGCCCTGGTTAAGGAACTTGAGGAGATGGTCCCCGGAAATTAGTTCTCATTTATAATCACATTTTTCCTTGTACATAAATAATTTATTTGTAAAAACTCGGAGATGGTCCCTGGAAATTAGTTCTCATTTATAATCACATTTTTCCTTGTACATAAATAATTTCTTTGTAAAAACTCCTGTACATACTTGATTGTAATTGTATCTAATTTAACCTATCAAAATTTATCAAATCTAACCAACACTTGACTCCGAGAAATATAATTCAACAAAAACTGTGAATCAGAGAAATGGGAAATGAGTTGATAAAAATTGAAACAATCGATTACACATGGAGTTCCTGATAAGGATGGTAGCGCTTCAGCATGAGGAAAAAAAAAAAAAAAAAAAGGGGAAAAATTGAAACGTTGATCAATATACCTGATTTTTTGATCAATATACCCTGAGGAAAAATGAACAATCTTTGTAGTGAAAGAGGGTGAGGGGAAGAATGAAGATAAAGTGAAGCAATTCACAACTGTCAGGTAAAAACTGATGCAGCTTGATTTTAGTAACAGTTATTCCAACAAACTCCAAATCCTGGATCATAAATTAAATATATGGTTATTGTGAATTGATCATAGCTAATAGGCGTAATTCTATATTTATCCTGAAAATTACATGAAAAAAGAGCTTAAATTTGAGTGGACTTCACCTAATCATCCACAGGACCTGCATATTTAGTTCTTCAATGGTTAAAATTGGTCAATTTCGACCTGAAACTGTGTTTGGTTTTCTAATCATGGATTCTGATGGAATTCGAAGCTGGAAATTTCAGTAAAATGTCACAAATTTTCCAAAATATGACTGAAGTACCTCTATCCAAATGCATTCTATGGGTATTCCAAATTACTAAGGAATCAGGGACTGCTTAATAGCGGTTTCTCTGTTCCATGCAAAATTGAGAGATTAAATTCCATGATTCATCAATTTGGTGGAAATAGTTCCAATGGACAAACAATATCCTCTATGTCAAATCATGGCCTCCAAGCTCAGCTGGATCGTAATATCAAACATGACTTCAAATGATAAAACAGCTTCCTTAAGAAATTGAAACCAATGTCTTGCTTGGTATATATGGGATATGGTATCCAATTTAGTATCCTAAATAAAATGTAATTCAAGTTTGACAATTGGTGGTTTGTCTGGAGGATGATGGGAGTATTTAAGCAAGGTGCTTATGGGGTGGTTTTATTATCCAATCTTTGAAGTTTGTGTATCTGTTGATAGAGAAGGCTGAAACTGGAAATTGCTTCTGAACAGTAAACTCCAAAGAGTACTGTAGAGCAGATGACTTTTGATAGAGGAAATGAAATACATGAGCTAAATTTCTTGGCCCAAAGAGCTAGTGTGCTTGAATTTCACGGCAATCATGGTTTCAAATGGATCAAATAAGAGGTTTATGATCCAAATGAACAGCTCTAAATTTTTCATATGAAAATCAAAGCAACTGAGCATATACTCAATCAAAATGTTTCATCCAGCACAATTTATCTGTTTATCAGATGTATACTTTATTCGAGGGATTTTTAATTCCTCTGTGATTGAATTTCCTGGGAATTTCACCTGTAAGGTTAAATTCTTGATGTTGAGTTTCAGTTACCAACTAAAACCCACAAACAGTGAAATCTTCTGTAAATATCATATGATATCATCATTCCTTGGAATATATTAAGAGCTCAAAAATAATGGATCATACATGAAATCACTCAGAGTGTGCCTCTTTTTTTTAGCGGTTCTTCAAAATTCAAAAGAGGTCAGAATCTTTATTTCTACTATAGTAGAGTTGGCGCTGGGGGAAATTAAAACTCAAGTGGAATACCCTGGAAGTTATATCTTGTAATTTATCATCTAAGCTGAGTGAATTGAATGGATAGGTTTTTCAGGCGGTTTTCTGTGAACCAAAGTTGTAATGTATTACCCACATAACCCTTCAAAATTTATTTAAAACTTCTTGTCAGAGTTGATCATAATTTATGAAGCCTGAGAGGGATTTGCTTCAGGGAAAACAAGGTCTTTGTATTTCACCACGCTGTCTCCACTTTTTATCCAACATATATCAATCACTTGATTAAAGGGATAGCAGAGGGATACATATGTTTTATGCCTGATGTCTGGCTATCTGAATCCACTCATATGTATCCAGTTTCAAAATATATCATACTGCAGGGTTGAATTCATCATTTTCTCATGTGGTCTCTACCAAATAAGTGTCTTGGGTTTGATCTAACCTACCCCCCCCCCCCCCCCCCCCAAGGCTAGTGAAAATAACACGTGCAAAGAGAAGCACTCTCCTTGAAAATGTCCAATCAGTTATTTTAATGCAATATTTGAGCTGCCTTATACACAAAATCATTGAAGTTTCATCAAACCAAAAATAAAGATTTTTGTGGGTGGTTCTTTATGCAAGAACGTGCAGCTTGCATGTGGTTATTCAAGATCCTTTCATTCAGGTAAAAACCAGATGAAAAAAATTGCAGTTGAGTTTAATTTTCACTAAGTGTTGGAATTTCATCATTCACACATTTCATTGTTTTCTCTGTTTCCGTATCTATCACGCCTTTCACTTCCTGTAACTCAATTCTCCCCATAAACATTGAATTTGCATGTAATCCACCATCTTCTGTCCTACAATCTGACCCCAAAGTTGTTGTAAATTTCAAACCTAATGTTTATATAGAAATCAAAATATCTGTTCATCTAAGTGCATTTCCTCAAGGTCAATACTTCTTGTTGGATGAGTAATTTTCTGCAATGCAACCTATCGGACTGTATTTCTTTGTTTTCTCCTGACTCAGGTCTTAGTATCCAGAATTCCTGTCCACATCTTCTTTATTTTCCCTTGATAAATATCCCTTCAAAAATTCCTGGAATATCTGAAATTTCCACTCGTACTGTAGCATAAAAGTATAATTATGAGCTGGGGCTTCATCTTAGTGATTAAGCCCGGCGGGCTTAAGGATGGTTGGACCAAAAAAAATTGAGGGTCAGGCCAAAAATGACAAGCTCAGTTAGGATTTAAGCCCGGCGGGCTTAATCTATAACAGAAAATCATGGCAGTTTTATGTCTCACCAATTAAGTAAGTTTTGGGAAACACATAAAATCATAGAATCTGGACAATTTTTTTTGAATCCAGATTGATTGATATGAAGCCCGGCGGGCTTAAGAATGCTTGGACTAAAAGACTTTGAGTGTAGGGCAACAAGGAAGCACAGGGGTGTTTTTAAGCCCGGCGGGCTTAATCTAAAAAAGATATTCCTGGTGGTCTTGTGCGTCACTAGGTAAGTATGATTGGGTCCCGCATAAAATAATAGAATACATCAATTTTTTTTGGTTTTAATCCAAGATTCATTGATATTAAGCCCGGCGGGCTTAAGGATGCTTGAACTAAAAAAATATTGTATGTGCAGGAAAACAAGGAAAATCAAGGGTTCTGTTTAAGCCCGGCGGGCTTAATCTACAACAGAAAATCCTGGCCAGCTTATGAGTAATTGGGTAATTAAGATTGGGGTTCGACATAAGATCATAGGATATGGCAAAATTGCTTTGTTTGAATCCAAAATTTATTGATTATTCATGGAAAAAGAATGAGATTTTTCAAATCATGTGAATCATTTCTAACCAAAGTCAATATTATAAAATGACAGATGGAAGCTGAAAAGGTAATCTATAAATACAAGACCAGTGTCAACCATTCTTTGATAATAAGTAATCTTGGGTCATAGTTGGAAAAAAAGAGTGTGATGATAGGAGGTGAGATCAGAAGGCTTCCAGAATTAATTGGTAAGAGATATGGTAAGAAATATATCATCAAGCCAATCATCATGATTTTCAATTTCTTGCTCTTTCTCAGTAATTTTGCATAACTTACCGGAGGACTTGACATGGTTTTTGAAAATTATCTAAAGTATCATCTAAGGATAATCTAGGATTCAGAGCAGTAACACCACAACAGGATGGTATACATATTTGAACAACACCACGAAATTATACAGGAGATTTGATACCCAAGAGGGCTTTTCCATGCGGGAAGCTTCCAAGTAAATGACTTAAGCTGTTTTTGTGGATATTTAAAAATTCTCATGTAATTGAATGGCCAAGTTTCATTAGGATCAATAACATCTTTTCTCTTACAATTCTTTTTGGGACTTTACAGGCATAAATTTAAGCAGATTTGAAGAGAGAATCAAAAAAGAAATTGATCCCCACCTGAAATCTTGTTGTGTCTAAATTAAATTATGTGTTAGGTTGAAATTTATTGAGACAGAAATGAGAGATATAGTCTATATCAAATTAATAGGAGGTTGAAATGGTGATTATCAAATGGATATTAACATATGTGGGGGAAAAAATGATCCTACACCTGGAAAGTGTTTCCTGATTCCAACTAGGGCATTCAATTTGATTTTAGAAAAATCTATATACCATATTTATGAATGTGCAATGTGGCGCCAAAATTAATGGAATAATCTTTTGTTGTTTTTTTGCAGAATTCAAGGCCCACGTTCCATAGATGCTTTTTGATAGGAGATTTTTACGCTTGTGTTCTTAGTTCAACTTGCACTTACCATAATTACAAATAATCTGATGAAGGAAAAAGAATATGATATCACTGTTTTTCTGAAACTTGTGAACATGGAGGAAGTAAAAAAATTGGGGAAACCAATGCCATATTGGCTTCAAATTGAATAGCTGATGGGTACAAAAGAATCATTCTTAACAATGCAAGGTTTCAAAATAGACAAGGAATATGTGATACGAATTTTGTTCCTTTTCAACAGGAAAAGTTGAATTTTTCAACTTAAATTTTGCAATAAATGGCTTATAATGAATCATGTTGTTTACTTCAAGTTGATTATCAAGATTGGTTTTATTTCCATGTTTATTCCCAAAATATCAAATTGATACAAAATAAAATATTAGTTGTGGTTGAATGACTGTGCAACAATTGTACCAGAGTTGAAAACCACAAGTATTTCATGTTAGCCATGTTGTAAAGAATATTTTTGAAACCTTGAATTTCACTTGATCAAGCTACTTGATGTTCTTTTTTTGGATTTTGAAGCTTGTGCATATCAGGAATTCAGCTTCCAAGGTGCTGGCAGTGGGGGTGGTGGATCTCCTGGGGTGATGTATGCACTTTTCAAATATAACTGGCTTATTTCAGAGTTCTGTGGTCATGTTTTCCAAGAACTGTAGTAATAGATAAACCATGGTTGGATATAATTTTCATCCAAGCTCAAACTATAGTCTCCATTTCACAAATTATAATTTGTTTGATTTTATTATGAGCTGTCATTGATTAAACATTGGTTGTAATAAAAAGAATTTCTTGCCTCAGAAATTTCTATAAAAACGATTGGATCTTTTGAATTTTTTTTGAAAACTCCTCTGATGTATCATTATACATTGGTGATACATAATAGAAAGGCATGGAGATAACATTGGTGCACACAAAGGATACATAGTAGATAGAGGTGGGATAAGTGGGGGATATAGAGAAGTCACCTCCATGGAGGTTCCAACATTTGTTTTCCTGGTGAATGTATAGGAGGTTGGTTGATCTGGTTAGTGTGTGGGAGGATTGTTTGATGCATGTTGAAGGGTTATTGGTGGCTTTTTGTAGTTGGAAAGGTTTGGATTGAGATGGCTGGTGACTGGAATGTGAGGAAAGGCTGTACTATTGTTATAGGAGGCAGTTTGGGATGATTGGTGGGGGGGAAGGTTGTTGTATGCAAGTTGGCCATGATTTGGAATTGGAAAGAGTTTGATGGGTATGAGGGGTTTTCAACTTCCTGGAATCTACTCCAAAGATTGTGGCGTGTACAGAAAGGAATATAAGAGAATATTACACTTTAAAAGGTGTTATTAAAAATTATAATCTCTATCAGAGATTTACTAGAGTGTAATAACACTTAAGTAACAATAAAAAAACAGGTTCTCAGCCTGCTACCAAAACTTCTAGTGGAATCAATGTTCCACAGAAGGTTTAACCAGAATGTAACGTGGTTCTTCCAATGGAATTAATTGCAATAAATGGCTTATAATGAATCATGTTGTTTACTTCAAGTTGATTATCAAGATTGGTTTTATTTCCATGTTTAATCCCAAAATATCAAATTTATACAAAATAAAATATTAGTTGTGGTTGAATGAATGTGCAACAATTGTACCAGAGTTGAAAACCACAAGGAGTTCATGTTAGCCATGTTGTAAAGAATATTTTTGAAACCTTGAATTTCACTTGATCAAGCTACTTGATGTTTTTATTTTTGGATTTTGAAGCTTGTGCATATCAGAAATTCAGCTTCCAAGGTGTTGGCAGTGGGGGTGGTGGATCTCCTGGGGTGATGTATGCACTTTTCAAATATAACTGGCTTATTTCAGAGTTCTATGGTCATGTTTTCCAAGAACTTTAGTAATAGATAAACCATGGTTGGATATAATTTTCATCCAAGATCAAACTGTAGTCTCCATTTCACAGATTATAATTTGTTTGATTTTATTATGAGCTGTCATTGATTAAACATTGGTTGTAACAAAAAGAATTTCTTGCCTCAGAAATTTCTATAAGAACAATTGGATCTTTTGAATTTTTTTTGAAAACTCCTCTGATGTATCATTAAACATTGGTGATACATAATAGATAGGCATGGAGATAACATTTGTGCACACCAAGGATACATAGTAGATAGAGGTGGGATAAGTGGGGGATATAGAGAAGTCACCTCCATGGAGGTTCCAACTTTTTTTTCCTGGTGAGTCTGAGGAAATGAGTAAAAAGATGTTTTTGGTATAATGTGAAATATTCAAAGTGTTGTACCCTCTTCCTTAACCTTTAGTTAAAAGAGCACAATTTTCCTTTTGTTTCTTTTGTGTATTTTAAACTGATATGACATAATTTGTTGTGGGTCACCTGATTAAGATCACACTATTTATATGGATGAGTAATTTTATTTAGTTTGCTATCTAGATGATGGGGCGTGGGATCCAAGTGGGATGCTACTGGGATGATTTTCTTTCTGGGAGGGAAAAACCTCCCCGTTATATAGTAAAATATGAGGGATTTTTTCTGGTGGGATGTCTGATTGAGGTATTTATGCTGGTGGGGTCTCTTCTTCTACGCTGCCTTCATGCGGGGAGTGCATAAAGTGAGCTATTTCTGCTGGTGAGGTTATGTACTTAGACTTTGCCCCAGATCATGTGCTGCGTCTTGTGACCTAAAGTGAGCTATTTCTGCTGGTGAGGTTATGTACTTAGACTGTGCCACAGATCATGTGCTGCGTCTTGTGACCTCAAGTGAGCTATTTATGCTGGTGAGGTTATGTACTTAGACTGTGCCACAGATCATGTGCTGTGTCTTGTGAACAGACGCTAAACTACATACTACTTCTATATATATACTATGTACTTATTATTCACTATAATTCTTTTGAACTGTATAAATTTTGATTTAGCCGTGCAAACCCTAACATAAATGGGTGACTTATAGATTAAATTTACCCTAGATTTCAATTATGCACTTATATTGCTACTATTTTAGCTTCCGAAAGATAATGAAAGAATATAATCCTGCATGATACTTGAAACAGGGTTTGGAATACCACATCCTCCCCCAACTTAATGCTGTCCACAGCATTCCTGTTTCAAGGATCACCATCTAGAATAGGTTGATTTATCCAACTATTTTTAATTTAATCCCTTGTTTCCCACAATATTTCATACTCCTAGACATACTAACTTAGATTTCTCTTTTCCCTCCTGAATTCTGCTTCTTGCCTTGATTCATAACTAGTGACTCTAACACTTCTTCACTCAAAAATAATAGCTAAAATAATAGCTCCAAATCTCCAATAATCCTATCTCCCTCTAAAATCTCCAATAATCCTATCTCCCTTATAAATATCTCTAAAATTTTCCAGTTTGTTTAGTACACTGTCATGAATCTTGCCTCCACTTCTCTTCCTTGGTAAATAAAGCTGATCTTTTGTTCTGTATGGCTGAAGTGACATACTGTTTTCTGTATCTGTGATAAACTGCAAAATAGAAAGTTCCTCTTCCATGTCCTGTCTGGGTTTTCCCTAAAAAAAAGGTGTAGGTATAGATAATGTGGAATCTAGTCCTCTGTCCTTCTGGTTTCTAGGATTTGAATTTTGATCTGGTCTGTTAACTTATTATTACTGTCACTACTAATTTATTTCACTCCTGAGGATCTTACTGTGGGTATACCACATCCTCCCCCAACTTAATGCTGTCCACAGCATTCTATATTAACTAATTTTTCCACTATGTGTATATACTTTTCTTCTTAATTATAATTACTACTCTTCATCCCCTATATCACTTTCTTTTTCCTCTTCACCACCATCTTCCACGGGTGCTCCTCTGGGGTAAAACCTCTTTACTTGACTGGATGCAAATCTTCTTGCTAGTGTGGTCCCATCTAGTTCCTCTAACTCATATGGTCCTTGATTTATTTGTTTTACTATCCTATATGCATTCCACCTATTTTTAAATAACAACCCCCACTGGGTCTCCAAAGTTTTATTATAAACCAACACTAAATCTCCAGGACTCAGTGGCTTTCTCATTCTATGTGCACATTTTTTATCCCAATATTTAACAGACTGGGCCCTTGCTTTAAACAATTTCTCCTCTGCCTCTGCAATTTTCTCCTCTCTTTGCACCAATTGTTCCTCCCTTGTCTCTAGTAACTCTGCAGTAGTTTTTACTTCTGTCCAATCCACGCTTAAATAAGTATGTAGTTCCATGTCTACGGGGAGGACTGCTGGCTGACCAAATTGTAGCTCAAATGGGGTATAACCTGTAGTTCTCTTAGTTGATATTCTGTCTGCAAACGTGACTAGCCACGCTCTGTGCTCCCTTTTCCGTGATGCGCTCAGTTACTCAATGAGAAGGGCAAGAACTATTGGTTAGGGTTGATAGCTCTAGGATTAAAAACAGGAAAGTATCGCCTGCTTCAAAAATCAACCTTGACAAGATTCACGGTTCATCAACACCTTTTCACTCGACAGCCTTGACTCACAATTGACATCAAGACCTCAAGAACTATCAAGATCTCAAACCCTCAAGACAATACTGTAAAGTCTCTTGATTCACTCAGAACATCATCATCATCTAATCAATCTCGTCTTTATTTCTCTCAGACTTCTTCGAGAACATAGTATAGGTTTATTTATTATCAATATCACCTCAAAGACTCCTCAACTTGTTTGTTTCTTTGTTTCTTTTTCTTCTTCTTTGTTTGATGCGTAAATCACTAATTTTTATCTCATTTTTATAGTCTGCTTGTTATCTTCTCCTCTTCATTGCTCTAAAAGTCCTCACTTCTTTTCTTACATATTACATCTCATTAGTGGTAAATTTCTTTCTTTCTTTTATTTTCATTATTCTTTTCTGTGTTGTTGATTCTGATCATATTTTTCTATCAGTCTGGTTTTGGTTTATAGCAATAAAATTATAAGATTTCTTTATCCACACATCTTAATGAGTGCATCTTTTATTTCTTTATGCCCCCTCTCAATCATTCCTTGTGCTTCTGGGTAGTATGGAGTCACAACCCTGAGCTTTATACCAGTTTTCTTCATTGCTAATTGTAGTTCCTTCTTAAATTCTGCTCCCCCATCAACTGTCACTTCTGTTGGGACCCCATATCTGCACACCCACTCTGATAGAAACCACTCTGCAATGGTCTTTGATTTGAGATTTGTCAATCCTACTGTTTCTGCCCAACCAGAGAAGTCATCCCTTGCCACAATGATATATTTCCACCTTCCAGATTTTACATGAACTGCATCCATACTTACTTTCTGGAACAGGGTAGAGGTGGATGTAGGTTTTCCTTCTTCTTTTGGTAATTCTTTACTCCTCTTCTGACATTTCTCACAGGATCTCACCCAATTCCTTGCAATTTTCTTCATTCCTTCCCACCAGAAGCGCTCTTTAACTCTCCTATAAGTTTCTAAAATACCTCTATGACCTAATTGCTCATGTAAAGCTTCTAAAACTTGTTTTTGCCCTTTTGGGTCTGAAATTACAACCTGATTGTTTGGAACCCTTCTCCTTTTTAATTGACCTTCTTCAAGAGAAGAAATTAATGGATCTACGCTTTATTTTCAGGAACTCTTTATCTGAGCAACTTTCTGGTTTTTGCAATGTTAACAGGTATTCCTGCATGTTTCTCCAGAATCCTACTTGATGGTGTTCCCCTATTTTCATAATAACAGTAGTCATATTTACTTGCTTTGTGCTAAACCCTGGGTGTGGCTTTACCCAGCATTCTTCCTCATTGAATTCTTTTCTTTCTTCATCTACATCTACTGCTCTTCTGGACAGCCCATCAGGCATGGTAAAAGTTTTTCCTGGTTTATGTACTAAGTCACAAGAGAACAATTGAATGAAAGCCACCCATCTTGTCATTGGTGCACTTGGGAGACTAGGAGTATTAATCATTTCAATTAAAGCTTTTGCGTCAACTTGAAGCTCAAAGTGTTGCCCCCAAAGTGTTGTCTGGAGTTTCTTCAGAATTTTTGCTACTCCACAGAGCTCCAATTTTGCTTGAGAATATTCGGGCGTTGATAAACGCACGCCAACGGCGCACGCCAATTTTTTTTGGTGTGCGGGGCCTACACGCCATTTTTTTTTGGCGTGTAGGGTCTACACGCCAAAAAAAAAGGGCGTGTGAGACCCACACGCCAAAAATGGCGTGTGGTTCCCACACGCCAAAAATGGCGTGTGGTTCCCACACGCCATTTTTTTTTGGCGTGTGGGCCCCGCACGCCAATTGTTTGGCGTGCGGGTCCCCCCTCGCTCACATAATCGAGTGGGAGGGACCACTCGATTACGTGAGCGAGGCCGGCTGACGAGGTTATACAACCTCGTCAGCCGGGAGGACTTCCTCCCGGCACGAGGCTGTATAACCTCGTCAGCCGGGAGGACTTCCTCCCGGCTGACGAGGCTATACAACCTTGTCAGCCAGGAGGAAGTCCTCCTGGCCGACGAGGTTGTATAACCTCGTCGGCTGGGAGGACTTCCTCCTGGCCGACGAGGTTGTATAGCCTCGTCGGCCGGGAGGACTTCCTCCTGGCCGACGAGGTTATACAACCTCGTCGGCCAGGAGGAAGTCCTCCCGGCCGGCAAGGCTATACAACCTCGTCGGCCAGGAGGAAGTCCTCCTGGCTGACGAGGTTGTATAACCTCGTCAGCCGGGAGGAAGTCCTCCCGGCCGACGAGGCTATACAACCTCGTCGGCCAGGAGGACTTCCTCCTGGCTGACGAGGTTGTATAACCTCGCCGGCCGGGAGGAAGTCCTCCCGGCTGACGAGGTTATACAACCTCGTCAGCCAGGAGGACTTCCTCCTGGCCGACGAGGTTGTATAGCCTCGCCGGCCGGGAGGAAGTCCTCCCGGCTGACGAGGTTGTATAACCTCGTCAGCCGGCCTCGCTCACGTAATCGAGTGGTCCCTCCCACTCGATTATGTGAGCAAGGGGGGACCCGCACGCCAAACAATTGGCGTGTGGGCCCCGCACGCCAATTGTTTGGCGTGCGCTCCCACACGCCAATTGTTTGGCGTGTGAGAGCGCACGCCAAACAATTGGCGTGCGGGGCCCACACGCCAGTTTTATTTGGCGTGCGGGGCCCACACGCCAAAAAAAATGGCGTGTGGGAACCACACGCCATTTTTGGCGTGCAGGTCTCACACGCCAATTTATTTTGGCGTGTAGACCCTACACGCCAAAAAAAAATGGCGTGTAGGCCCCGCACGCCAAAAAAAATTGGCGTGCGGGTTGGCGTTGGCGTGCGCGCTTGGCGTGCGTTTATCAACGCCCGAATATTCAGACTCATTTTCAGAAAACCCTACTGACTCATAAATAACTGGCCTATCCTTTCCTTCTTTGTCCTCTTGCATTAGTACTGCTGCTGCAATGTAACTTGAATCTACTGCTAGTTTAATTTTTCCCGCCTCCTTTCCATATGCCAAACTTTTCAGGACTATCTCTTCTCCCACAATTGTTTTTAATTCTTGAAATGCCTTCTCGCAGCTCTCATCCCACTCAAAACTTACATCTAATCTGGTTAGCCGTCTGAGAGGTGCTGCTATCAATGACAGATTTCTAATAAACATTCTAACATAGACACATATTCCCAGGAATCCTCTAATATCTTTTTTATTCATAGGGGTTGGCCAATTTTGTATCTTGTTTACCTTTTGTTTTGACATCATCCTTCCAGCTTGAGAGACCACATGTCCCACTATGTCCAATGCTGGCACGCAACATGCAAATTTTTCTCCAGATATAGTTAGCCCTGCCTCTTCTATCCTGAACAGAATTCTTCCCAACACCACTGCATACTCCCAAATAAATCTTCTTATCCCTGGACTTTCAGCTAAGGTTGAGTTCCCATAAGTGGACTTAGGTCCTTTCATACCTCCATCATCAATGAAAATTCCCACATTCTCTGGGATTTCCTCTTGAAGGATCCAGGTCATTTGTGCCTGATATACTGCAACAGAATTAGTAGCACCCTGTGGGAGCCTGGTTAACTGAAGTCTTCCCAACACAGTCTCAAAAGTAGTTAAAGGCCTAGATGCTGGATCCAATTCTCTCTCATCATATCCTCCCATTATGTCTCCCAAGCCATAGCAAGCTCTTCCTGAGAAAGAGTCCACAAATTCTTCAATTTTGGGTGGTAAGCCTGCATCCTTGATTGTGACTATATTGAGTACCTGCAGGTCATGAACAATTCTTAATTTGCCATTTGATTTTGTCACACAGAAAACTGGGCTGGAATAACTAGATGTAGACAGTTCATAAAGCCCAGTTTTAATTCTCTTTCTAACTAATTCAATAAAGTCGTCCAGGATAGGCTTAGGTATGGGGATAGGTTTCTTTTGCCATGGGTCATGGGCTATAATTGGAATTTTGTATGGCTGGCCATAAGAATGACGTAATAACCCCCTTTCTTCCTCACAAAAGGCCACAGATTTCTGCCTTAATACAATTACATGTTTTAGTAGTTTTGTTTCTTCTTCAGAAAGCCATCCAGGTGGCCCAAAATTCACCATTTTTAGTCTTTCATGTGTGATTCTAGATGTAGGTGTAAATTCTGGAGGATTCATGGTAAGGGGAGTGATGTAAGGATCCCTTGACAAGGGAGGCCTCTGGAGAGGGGGGTTTATATCCTGTGGCATTGGGTAATTTATTGGTCTTACTTTTTTCTCTACTGTTTTATATTTGGCGGCAAAAATTGTCCCAGTCATATTTATTTATTGATTTCTCCTTTCCCTGTTTTAGTAAAAATTTTATTTGCTTATTTATTTATTTATTTATTTATTTATTTATTTATTTATTTATTTATTTATTTATTTATTTATTTATTTATTTATTTATTTATTTATTTATTTATTTATTTATTTACTTATTTATTTATTTATTTATTTATTTATTTATTTATTTATTTATTTATTTATTTATTTATTTATTTATTCATTTATTTATTTATTTATTTATTTATTTATTTATTTATTTATTTATTTATTTATTTATTTATTTATTCATTTATTTATTTATTCTTTTTACGTGTTAATAAATTCTCTGTTAATATCAAGTCTGTCTGGAATTGCTGCAGTTTAAGGTCATACAGGACCAATGTATAACACTATAAGTCTTTTAAAAAAATTGTTTATCTTGTATATTATTATTATTAGGGGGTATCAAATATGACCAAATCCACGATTATCTAATCAACGGGTTTCACCAAATCCACAATTGTGAAACCAGTGGATAAAAATTCCAAATAATGCCATTATTTGCACTAGACGTGTCAAGTATCAACAACAAAAACCCCAATATAATTACAAAAACCACAATTCTCCACATTTCAACCAATCAAAACTCAGGATCCAAACTTGCAATATACAACCCCAATACAATCAGTAATCCTCCACGATTCAACCCCAACCAACAATAAATCGTTGCCAATACAACTCCACCCAGTCACAAACCCAAACTTGTTCTTCAGTTTTTCTCAAAATTTGGTAAGTTTAGTCAATTATAAACTTTCTTGCAGAAAAAACATTAATCAATCATTCCCTGATCCCAGAACAATGCCTATCAAAAAAACAAATAAATTCATCACCGGAAAAGGAAAAGTGATACCGAAGATGTCAGCAAGCAGGAAGAAACCCATCAAGAAGCGAGCACAACATGTCTCTGACATGTTGAGAAGATTGCCTCTGCAAATCTTTGTATTCTCCCGACCCGATCACCAAGTAAGATTACACAAGAAGTGTCACAGAATGAATGCAACATCCGAGCTTCCGAGCTAGAACTTGATGACCCCCGATTACCCAAACTACAGGCATCCGAACATGCAGATCATGTCAAGATGGCCCTCAGTCATTGACAAAAACAGTATAGCCGCCGGAAAGCAGCCCAGCAGGTGAAAAGCTCAAGCAAGGAGCTTGCTGAGCTCATAGATGCGAATTCAAAAGCAATCGCGGGGAAAGTAAAAGCGGCAATAGGGTTGAATGCCCGTAAAAGGAATGCTCTTTGGGCTGATTGCGACAACTAAGAGACACCGAGTAACACTCGGAAAGTACAGAATGCGGAGAGTAGGATGCACTGAGAAAGCAAGCATACTTAAATGCTTCAACAGGAGAGGAGGACCTCACGGGCTCGTACACACTCACCAATGGTGGGCATTAGTATAAATAGCCTATTGACACCGGCTAAAGTTATATTCCCATTCCATCATCTCATTATCATCACTTATCACTCATTATCACAATATTGTATATACAGTCGCATAGTCTGGTAGCCTCTGCTCAACAGACTTAGAAATAGAAAATAGAAAAATTCATCACACATATTTAAACATTTATAGCACCAAATTAACACATTATCAGTACGGTTAATTCACAACCATTGACCATAACATAAACAGAAAACTATATATTATCATAAAACAGCCAAATGGAATCTAACACCAAAAACAAACGATACAGACTGAACAACAAGAACTACGCAACATGGGCCACCATGATGCAAGCAGAAATGTATGGTTTAGGATGTTTACCCTTAGTCAAGCGCAAGCCGGTCGAAGGAATCGAGGACAAGAAAATGACACTGTATGTGCTTATCATGAAGCACCTCGACGAGGAACATATCGCCATTGTTAACAGCGAGCTTGGGACCGACAAGGAAGGCGAAGGTCTCGAGTTGTGGGAACTATTCAAGAAGAAATATGCCGGCAGCAAGGCACATCACCAGATGCTCGCATTAGGAGAATTCATTGATTTGGAATTTAAAGAAACTAAGGAATTTGTTAAGGAAATCCGCAACGGTATCAGCAAGATCCGTACGTCAGGATTAGATATTAAAGAACAAGTTATGGCTTTATTAATTCTAAAGAAACTGCCAAAGGAGTTCGAGTCATTAGTTCGGATCATCATCCAAGATAGTACTGCGTTAAAAACCGTAGAAGTAATTAACAAGATTGAGAAGGACTACTTACAATTCAAATTGAAGAAGGCGGATAAGGTCGCGATGATTGGACAACAAGGCGCCAAGCAAACAGGAAAATGTTACAACTGCGATCTTTTCGGCCACTTGGTAAAAGAATGCCAAAAGCCATGGACCAACTACAAGTTTGCACCACCAAAGGCAAATATAGGAGAGACCAAAGGCATTAATATATCATTCATAGCCGTGAAAGAAGAAGAATCCGATGAAGAAGAAATCAGTTTCTATGACCCAATTGGAACTGAGATTGAAATATTTGGAGATCTTGGAAATAATGATTTTTATAGCAAAGAAGAGGTGGCAGCGTACCATGCAATGACGGGTATCATCTCAGCAAACAACATCATGTCCTCCAACGATGCAATCATCTTGGATTCCGGAGCATCCGACCATATGTTCAACAATAAAGATGACTTTACTAATTATACTGAACATAATGGGAAGGTTGAAATAGGGGAAGTAGGAAGGAGTGTAGAAATAGTTGGAAAAGGGGATGTTGTACTTACTGCTGATAAAAACACTATCACTCTTTGCAATGCATTCCACGTTCCGTCGCTGCCGTATTGTTTAATTTCCCAGACTTCTCTGTGGAACGGAGGAGCCCAAATTATAAAAACCAATGGCAATAGGTTTGAAGTCAAAATAAAAGAAAGGAAGTTATTTGATGGAAAAATAAACAACCGATTACCTTTTCCTAATTTAGAGCGTAAACAAAACATATGCCAAATCAGTATGGACAATCACAGACGAATGGGACATCCGGGCGGGCAAGAAGGCTGCGAAGCCTGCCGCTTGGGAAACAAACCAGGCAACCTTTCTCAAACAAACGAGAAAGAACACAGGTAGCTGGAGAGGAACTTTCAGCAGATGTAGTCGGGCCAATAACACCAGTTTCACTTGGAGGATCACGGTATTTTTTAACGGTGGTTGATACCGCTAGCAGGTATGCATGGTTAAGAAACCTAAAGGTTAAAAGTCAAGCCGAGAGCGAGTTAAAATTCATCGTTAATCTGATCAAGAATAAAGTAGGAAAGAAAGTTAAGAGAATAATCACAGATGGAGGCGGAGAGTTTGTCAATCATGACATGGATGTGTGGTTAGGTGAAAAGGGGATCACTCAACTGATAACCACTCGGAATACCCCGCAAAATAATGGCACTGCAGAAAGAATGAACAGAACCATCATGGAAAAGGCGCGAACAATACGGATTGAATCCGGGTTATCAAAACAGCTGTGGGCAGAGCTGGTGTCAAAGGCCGTGTTTCTTTACAATCGGAACAAGAAAACCAACCCCTATCTACATATGTGGGGAGTCGAGCCTAAGTTAGACAATATTAGGCCGTTCGGAACAGAAGCATGGTATAGTATTCACCATTTTGAAAATATTGGCAAGCTTGACCCACGGTGCGTGAAAGGCATATTAGTTGGCTTTGACGAGGAAATGAGGTCGTATCGAGTTTGGAACCCAGAAACAAGAAAGGTCGTTCGTTCAAGGGATGTTGTTTTCAGTAAGACACCAGACGACGACATGGGAGAAATATTCACAGATGAATTCGAGGCAGACAAAGAATCAGTAACAGCAGCCAGAGATGAAATAACCCATCCAACAAATTCAGAACTGCCAACTATAAATGAAGAGGGGGAAACTGTGAAGGATATCATTCATAGTCAGCCTACTAGCAAAGTATCAGAAGAAGGAAACACCCAATCAAGCACAAGAGCAAAGAAACCGGTAGAAAGATATGGAAATTGGATAACTTACCTAGCCATTAAAGCTGAGATTGAAAAAGAAAACCAAGACAATATCCTCGTTGAAGCAATGGCAATGCAAAAATTCATAAAAGAAAATACAATTGTACCGAACAGCTTCAAGACTGCAAAGAATTCCACTGAGTGGCCATCCTGGAAGAAAGCTATCTTCACGGAGCTGGACTCAATCATAGAGAACGGTGTTTTCGAAATTTTACCTAAAGAAGAACAAGACAAAAGCAAAACTTTGATCAATACTCGATGGGTCCTCAACAAAAAATTTGACACCGAGGGAAAATTGAAAAGATACAAGGCTAGATGTGTAGCACGAGGATTCAAACAGAAAGAAGGTATAGACTATGAAGAGACATTCTCACCTACTGGTTGTTTGAGTACTATGTGATATGTACTTTACTATGCCACTCAGAAAAAGATCAAACCACAACAAGCCAATTTTGTGACAGCGTACTTGAATTCCAAACTGGAGGACGACGAAGCGGTATACATAAGCTTACCGGAAGGATTTGTCGAATGGCTTCAGGAAACAAAACAAGAAGCATACACCAGAGAGCTAGCCAGGTCACTCATTGATGAACCTGATAGGTTTGTTATAAAGCTCAAGAAAACACTTTACGGTTTGAAGCAGGCCGCGAGGGGGTGGTATACTACCATGACGGACTGGTTCATAAATAACGGTTATTGAATCAGCGATGCAGACCCGTGCCTATTTATTTCTGATCAGGGAGATCTTGCGTTTGCTTGGGTGGACAATCTTGTACTTGTAGGAGAAAATACAGACCAGCTCATTAGTAAACTTGGACAAGACTTCAAGATAAAAGACTTAGGGGTAGCGAATCATATATTGGGAATGAAAATTGATTACCTCAGAGATGGCAAGATGTTCATAAACCAAGCACATTACATCAAAAGTCTTGTTGAAGAGTATGGCCTGGAGGATGGAAAAATGACCGGAACACCAATGCAGTCAAACATAAAATTGATCAAGTCTACCGAAGAAGAGAGAAAATTGTTCAAAGAAAGGGGTCTTGACTATAGATCAGCAATTGGATCCTTGAATTACCTTTTGCAGTGTACAAGACCGGACATCATGTACGCAGTTGGAAAACTATCACAGTTTCTGGAAAATCAAATGACTCCCATTGGAGCGCATTCAAAAGGGTGGTTCGCTATCTGAAAGGCTCTCAAGACTGGGGAATACTTTATCAACCCAACAGTGGCCACGAAATTGTTGGTTATGTTGATTCCAGTTGGGCCGAAGACGAACAAAGCCTGTCGACAAGCGGATACACTTTTCAATGTGGAAGCGGGCTTGTGTCATGGCGTAGCAAGAAATTGGGAGGACCGAGTTCATCTTCTACAGAAGCGGAGTATTGGGCGTACTTAGCGGCATCACAAGAAGCCCAGTGGCTGAGAAAGTTGAAGTTTGACGTACACGGAAACGTCCCCGAAAAAACCAGGATCTGGTCAGACAATCAGGGGGCAATACAATTAGCTAAGAATCCAGTATTCCACTCCAGAACTAAGCACATCGGGGTACACTACAATTTCACTAAGGACTTAGTGATCAACAAAGAAATCAGCATTGAATATGTTCCTACCAAAGAAATGGTTGCGGACATATTTACCAAAGCGTTAGATTGCGAGAAACACACTAAGTTTTCTTCGATGATGGGGTTGTTACCTCTATCCATGATCGAGCCAAGAGCATGGGGGCGTGTTGAGCAGATTGCCTCTGCAAATCTTTGTATGCTCCCGGCCCAATCACCAAGTAAGATTACACAAGAAGTGTCACAGAATGAATGCAACATCCAAGCTTCTGAGCTAGAACTTGATGACCCCCAATTACCCAAACTACAGGCATCCAAACATGCGGATCATGTCAAGATGGCCCTCAGTCATCGACAAAAACAGTATAGCCGCCGGAAAGCAGCCCAGCAGGTGAAAAGCTCAAGCAAGGAGCTTGCTGAGCTCATAGATGCGAATTCAAAAGCAATCGCGGGGAAAGTAAAAGCGGCAATAGGGTTGAATGCCCGTAAAAGGAATGCTCTTTGGGCTGATTGCGACAACTAAGAGACACCGAGTAACACTCGGAAAGTACAGAATGCGGAGAGTAGGATGCACTGAGAAAGCAAGCATACTTAAATGCTTCAACAGGAGAGGAGGACCTCACGGGCTCGTACACACTCACCAATGGTGGGCATTAGTATAAATAGCCTATTGACACCGGCTAAAGTTGTATTCCCATTCCATCATCTCATTATCATCACTTATCACTCATTATCACAATATTGTATATACAGTCGCATAGTCTGGTAGCCTCTGCTCAACAGACTTAGAAATAGAAAATAGAAAAATTCATCACACATATTTAAACATTTATAGCACCAAATTAACATGACAATGATACAACCGGAAAAACTTCTTCTCACCTAAAGAAGGACGACTTCCTCATAATCATCGACTGGCTCAAAATCCAAAAGAATTATGATTTGTGCTTTGGAACTGGTAAGGCACCGGCGGTTGGAAGACCAGCCAAAAGATTAATGGATTTGAGCTTATGGCAATCAATCTGAGAAATCAATACCCTTCACAAATCAATCTAACCCCCAGGCAGATGAAAGATTGTTTTAAAAGCTACAAGGACAAGTACAAGAAAACACATAGCCAATCCCTCCACTGGCTTTGGACTCACCGATGAAGACCAATCGGCAGGAATTATCACCATTGATGAGAAGCTTGACAAAATGTGTCCACATTTCCATGCTATGCATCAGCTGATGGGGAAGAAACCATTTGTGACGCCCTTGTACAAACTCGATGCTCAAAACGGTGATGAGAGCTCTGACTCTTCTGGTCCCAAGGACAACAACTTGGACAAAAATGTTGAGAAAGATGACTCAGATAATGTATCTGTGGATTCCAATAACTCTAGGGCTCCAGTTGTAAGATCAATCAGTTGTTTCATCCTTCTTGATAATTGCTAATATATTCAATATTGTTTAAATAGGTGTGTTTGAATTTCTTTTGATTACTTAGGCAATTTTTTCTTCAAACAATCCACCTTGCCACTAAATCATTTTGGAAGGAGTTGGGCCATTAAGTGTTTGTGACAATCAATCAGATGAAAATGAAGTTTTGTAAATTGTATATTGAAAAAGAAGGTGACAATGGCTCCTGGCAATGATATTCATCCCCTCCATCCTCCTCACTAATGTGCCGTGACTGTTCTTGATCAAGAGGACAAGCGGACGTTACAGTTCTCACTTGATTGTTGACCAGTCACTGGCACATCAGATTGGATTGGGTATTGGATGTGGGGTGGGTCTTGAGTTCGGTTGGGTCCAGAGGCCAAATATTGCTCCCCTCCTTCCTCCTCACTAATGTGCCGTGACTGTTCTTGATCAAGAGGAATAGCACACCACCAATGGACGTTACAGTTCTCACTTGATTGTTGACCAGTCACTGGCACATCAGATTGGATTGGGGATTGGATGTGGGGTGGGTCTTGAGTTCAGTTGGGTCCAGAGGCCAAAGATTGCTCCCCTCCTTCCTTGTCACTAATGTGCTGTGACTGTTCTTGATCAAGAAGAATAGCACATCACCAATGGATGTTACAGTTCTAACTTGATTGTTGACCAGTCACTGGCACATCAATACTCGTCACTTTCTGCAACACTCCTTGTATAATCTTGTCAGGTGATCAAGTTGAGAAGGGGAAAATGTCAAGATGATGATAAAGGTGGGATTTCTTTACAAAGAGTCTGTGTGACAATCTCGGAGATAGTTTTGGCCAAGAGGATAGAAGATGATATCAAGTTTGGTTCTTCAACAAGAATCTTTCAAGCGATTTTTTGGAACTGTATATCTACAAACAAACAAAAAAGAAAGTCAATAACTCAGTATAAATGAAATGGGATGGTAAAAGAGAATTTACCCGGCTTGATCCCAAGTGGTAAAGTTAGGATTAGTGTAAGCCCCGAGATGAAGATTGATATAATCTTCAGTAGGCCGATCTAGAAGGAAACAAAAACAAATGAATGAGTGCGTGGCTAGAGGGGAGAGGAACAAGAATTGAGATGTATTTACCTTTAGGATTACAGCCAATATTGGTGTGTCCTTCACGTTGATAGATCCTGACGTAATCAACATACATCTTGGCTGGGAAGGTGAGTTTATCCCATTCGACCGTCTGAAACTTGTTCGAGATCCCGAGGTTGAGGATAACATACATGGGTTCGGTACTGATTGGTCTTGGTGAGACTTGAGTACCAGATTGACCACCGATCGCGTTAGCATAGATTGTCCAGGTTTCCTTGCCGCCGTAGGTCCAGCTGACCCTTCCGCTGTCAGCCTGGAAGCCTTTATTATATTCGAAGCCGAACTGTTGAAAGCCTCGGCCCTCGTAGGAGGTCCCGTCAGTCATGGTGATTCCGGAGAGGGACTGCTGCCAGATCGCGCCGCGCCAGCGGTTGATGATTGTCCTGCTGGGGTCCTTGGGCGAGTTGGCCATGTTGGCAACATGCATCGAGCTCGAGTCGCTGAGCCATATAACCCTCGTCCATCGGTGCGATCTGAATCGACTGAGACATCGAGCCTTGGTTACCATTGGGTCCATAGGCGTACTGCGCCTCCAAGATATCAATCTCTGGGCCCGATCGACCAACATCGACCGATGGCCCAGGATGATCTTCTCCCTTGCACGTACAAGCCAATGTTCTTTGTCCTGGTAACCAGGACAGTGCACCGCCATAATCTGGTGATCCCGATGTCTTTGCAGCTGGTGAGGTTCGGCCGTTGGGCATGGTCTGATTGGGTAGAGTTCCAACATCACAAGCCTCATACGAATAGGCTAAATAGCACAATGGAACGATTGGATTCTTGAGATGATGATCCTGATTCAAGTTGAAATGAAAGACTTACGCCACATGCCATCATTACTCGCACCAAAGCCTTCCCTGGCTAAATTACCCATTGTCCAAGCTCCGGGCCAGAGACCTTGGACACCAGGAGCGCCGGGCAGGGAGATGTTAACTTCGATGTAACCCTCGGTAAAGCAGAACTTGTTCCAGGTCTGGATCATTCCCGAGCAAGCTCTGAGATTGTGCGTAGATTCTTGGTTGATTTGGAAGACTAGACTACCGTCCTTGGTGGTAACTGCATCTGGATCATACCACTCAAAGTTGGTAGTTTGCCTATACGGCGATAGAAGAGTTGATGATCTTAGCTTGAGAAGAGGGAAGGGACTAGGAGGATTGAAGTAGATAGATTCATACCAGTAGTGTAGATTGACGGCTTCCCAGAATGGGTCATCACCCGGCCAGAAGGTACGATTGTCGGTATTGAATTCATCAGAGAAGACCAAGTTATACTTCTTACCATCAAGTCCGATTTGATTTTTGGCATCATCTGGTGTGGTGAGGTCGATGAGTCGAGGTAGGTTAGGGAGGATAGGAGGAATCTGGTTGCAGACTGGCTGGAGAGTTTGTCGGGTGACTTGGGGGGGTAGTCGAGTAGGACTGGTCCATGCTGATTGTTGTTGAGGTTGAGTGAGTTGGGTGTGTTGGTTGAGGTTGAGGGTGGACTGAGCGGATGGTGGTGTTGGTTCATTGGAGGAGAGAGTCTTGAGAGGGTGATTGTGTGCAGCAGGCGAGGGAGAGTGAGCTTGGTGGTTGCAGGCTGGGGTACTACTAGTGAACGCCGGAACTGGTAAGGATTTGCCTTGGCTGAAGAGAGAGAGAGAGAGAAAAAGAGTAAAACAAAACAAGATGTTAAGGGACAACAGACGTCCATGCTACCGAGTTATCTTCTATCTTCTACATATAACTACACCACGGCCACACCTCGATGACAGGTGAGCCGTCTTCAGGACGATTACAAGGAAAAAGCCGCCTTCAAGACGAAAATCGGTCTTGAGGGCGGCTTCAAGACCAATTTAAGGTTCGGCCTGGGAAACCTGTGAAAATGCGGTCTTCAAGTCGACTTGAGAACCAAATGAGGTTCTCAAGTCGACTTGAAGACCGCACTGGGGTTCTCAAGTCGACTTGAGAACCAAATGAGGTTCTCAAGTTGACTTGAAGACCGCACTGGGGTTCTCAAGTCGACTTGAGAACCAAATGAGGTTCTCAAGTTGACTTGAAGACCGCACTGGGGTTCTCAAGTCGACTTGAAGACCGCATTTGGTTCCCAAGTCGACTTGAGAACCTCATGTGGTTCCCAAGTCGACTTGAGAACCTCATTTGGTTCTCAAGTCGACTTGAAGACCGCATGAGGTTCTCAAGTCGACTTGAGAACCACATTTCACTGGTTCTCAAGTCGACTTGAGAACCTTCACTGGTTCTCAAGTCGACTTGGGAACCACATGAGGTTCTCAAGTCGACTTGAAGACCGCATGAGGTTCTCAAGTCGACTTGAGAACCACATTTCACTGGTTCTCAAGCCGACTTGAGAACCAGTGAAGGTTCTCAAGTCGACTTGAGAACCAGTGAAATGTGGTTCTCAAGTTGACTTGAGAACCTCATGCGGTCTTCAAGTCGACTTGAGAACCAAATGAGGTTCTCAAGTTGACTTGGGAACCACATGAGGTTCTCAAGTCGACTTGGGAACCAAATGCGGTCTTCAAGTCGACTTGAGAACCCCAGTGCGGTCTTCAAGTCAACTTGAGAACCTCATTTGGTTTTCTGCAGTATTCTTCTTTTGAAACAACAAAAAAAAGTGTGAGGAAAATAATAATCTCATTACACACACTGATTTTTGGAAGTAAAAATGTGCAATTTTTTTTTTCCATTCACATGATTGGCCATAAATTATAAGAAAAAATGAAGTTAAACCAAAACATGGTTACACTTGTTTTCCTTTTTTTCATTCACACAATTGGCCATAAATTATAAGAACAAATGAGGTTAAACCAAAACATGGGTGAATGTAGATTGTTAATCATGTAATTAGCCATGAATCAGCATACATAACAAAGGATTCTCACACTTATATACAAATAATATTGACCATATCATGACATGAAGAAGATCACATGGAGTACCTTGAGTTTGATGCAGCACTAGGGCCATAATTTGGGTATTGAGGATTATTGGAAGCCCTTGGAGCTATATGAGGGCTAAAATAGGGTTGCTGAGATAGATTTGATGTTGACTGATATGGTGACCTTGAAGCTAAATGGGGGAGGGGGGGGTGATATGTCATTGGAGTTGAATGTGGGCTAAAATTAGGGTAATTTGATCCAGCACTAGGACTATAATTTGGGTATTGAGGATTATTGGAAGCCCTTGGAGCTATATGAGGGCTAAAATAGGGTTGCTGAGATAGATTTGATGTTGACTGATATGGTGACCTTGAAGCTAAATGGGGGAGGGGGGGGTGATATGTCATTGGAGTTGCCTGTGGGCTAAAATTGGGGTAATTTGATACAGCACTTGGGCTATAATTTGGGTCATACAATGATCTAGATTCAACCTGGGGGCTGAATTGAGTGTGGTTGGATCTGCTTGTAGATTCCACATTCTTTCCCTTCTTTTTGCTCTGACTATTATTCCATATTTTCTGACCACAAGAAGCAGCTGTCTGCATGTCATGCTCTGTAATAAAGTCAGCTTGTAATTGGGAAATGCTTCTGTTCATTTCAGAGTGACAATGTGAGAATGCATTCAACAGATAGCTGTTATACGGTTTGTGATGCACTTCACGTGAAACAGTGGTTCCCTCTTGCCGGTGTCTCCTGGATCTGTTTGATATCCCTGCGTGACACCCACCATCAAAGCAGTTGTGTTGGGCATTTACACAACAGATAATTTTCTGATAAAAATTAATGCAGATTCATCAGTTTGTGTTGGAAGGGGATCACAACTGGTAAGAAAGACTGGCGCACAGATGCAGGAATGTAAGTCAATTTTACGTCTTTTTCTACTATCCTCAATGAGCTATCTTTTTGTAAGCCACAGAGTTTGCATTCCACTATTTTAATGATGTAACATTTAGGGTGGATGACTTCCCAAATGGAAATTACACAGGATATTCCCACATTACCATGATGGGCATCTTCCTGCAGGTTTCTCAAATTGTATCAGTGTCAAATTTAATGTTACCATCTCCAATCTAAAAATATAGCAAATCTTACTTACTATGACAAATGTGTCCTTCTGAATTGATTCCTTGTCATTGAGGCTCAATGAACAGACCTGTTTGATTTGAGAATTTGGGTAATACCTTCTCAATGAATCTGGAACCGGTTCAGCTTCATCTTCAGGCACTCTGGATGACTTTACACAGGGGTATTGTCCAATGTTCATTGCTTTTGGGGGGTTGAATCCCATGGCTTTTTGGACAGCTGGGTTTCCTGAAAAGATTCCCCTCACTTGATTTGATGCTTGGTAATACTTTTTTTGATTATGGTCAAACATGTAACCACCTGACAGGATCAGGCGCATGATATGGTAGTTACTGAAACTGATGGCAATATCGTGTCCTGGACTGAGCCGGTTGGTGTGAACAGCAGTGTGTCTGAGCCGGCCATTGAAGCTCTCAAACTTCTCAGTGGCAAATAATGTTGGTGCCCCAAACCGCTTGATTGACTCTGGGAGATGTAATATAATGTGAAGCTTGGGCTTATTTGCCCATTGTGCTGTCATCATGAGAATGTGATACATCAATATTTGAATCTGTTTTTCAAGTTCAGCAATGTATTGATCCATGTCTTCAATAGTTTTCTGGAATATTAAGCTTCCAATTGTGCATAAAGGAATCCATATTTTCTTTTGGGATTCATCCATGAATGGAAAAAACACAAATGGGGCCAACTGTACTATGGTCCTGAAGTCCTTCCCTACAAAACTTTTCCAGTGGGTAATCATGTATTTTCCTTGGATTGGAGGGATGTTGAGGCCATTCAAGTTAACTGAGTTGAACAGGGCCTCCATCTTGGAAAGGTCTTTCTGTTTTTCCATGAAGTCTCTTACCAGATACTTCACAATTCCAAGGGAGAAGACATGTAAAATTTCCACAGGCGTGTCTTGGCATCCATCAAACTCTAACAGATTTGTAAATACATTGCAAAGTCTGTGAGGTTCAGCTTTTTCAATGGCCTCTATTCTTTGCCGGTCATGAGGATTATTGCGTCTCAATTCAATCAATTTATCTTGAAGTTTGTCAACCAATCCAAACTCATTCATGTGTTTGTCATATTCTGCCTTGGATTTTGTTTTGAGTACATTCCATGCATCATTTGTCTTCTGAACAGTTTGATACCACCTCCGTGGGGCTGGTAAGCTTTTTATCCCAAAGAATCGATAAATGTAATCCAAACCACTCCTTTCTTTAACTTCATCAACCCTCAAATGGCACATTTGGCATGGATTCTTGCAGTTCCCTGGAATGGGTGTATTTGTCACCTCTGCAGCCATTGGGGAGTCGCCCAGATAGCAAAGGACCATACTCATAATCAAAACTTCATCTTGCAGAGTGGCATCATAGGCAAAGGTACCTTCAATTGTCAAAGAGCTATTTCATGCAACATCAGTGAAACAGGCAATACTTTGGGATTTTGGTCAATATAGAATGGACTTACTTCATCTCTTGGACAATTGACTCTCCCAATTCCAGAGGCCCAGCAACATTAGATGTAGAAACAAAATGGCAGTTGTACTCCATGTTGCTATGTGATGGGGGAAGATCACTAAGCGTGAAATAATAGGAAACATGTTTATTCCATCTCTTAGATTGGTTTCCTGAGGTATCATCTGAGTATAGTGTAATAGGCACATGTCGGATCACCTTGCCTTTTGCCTTATTCCTCCAGGGGTTAGGTACAGGAATGGAAGAATGGTGGCCATATTCATCAACTTCAATAATATGATGGTTGATTTTGTTTATGAATTTCTTTCCATCAATATCTGGCATTTCTGAATAGATCAGGTCAAATTGGTCCACATAAATGGTATGAAGTTCTGGTGAATTGTAACCAATAAGACTGGGTACCATTATGGCCAGATTGGGTGTGCCATATTGAAATGCCTGACTGGGGGCATCATTCAACTTTGGTGTTATACATTTGGCATGTAATTTTTTTTCTACCTTGAAGAAGAATATTGGTACTACAATGTTCTGTCCAGGTCCCTTTAGTGTGATGGGTTCAAAGATGTAATAGTGTTTTTTCCCATTTTCAACCATCTGGACTCTACCATGGCGGGATAAACCTTCACGCCATTTCTGACTTTGACTCAGGGAATGAATGTTCTTCCCATATGTCTCATGTGGATAGAACTCTAGATTTTTACTGACATAAGGATTTCCCACCTCCTGAGAGGAAAACAAAATACATCTTTCATCAATTATAGTGGGGCCTATGGAATTGATTAAAAGATCAGGTAGGCACTAGTTACTCACATGACTGATGATATCTTTCAAGCTAAGTGAATAACACTTGTTATTCAAGACTGATAGATTTTCCATGATATTTATGTTCAGCATCTTTCGTATTTTCTCCCTTCTCCTCCTGATTGTTTCCCAGTGTGGAATATTCACCTGACAAAGCTGAAGTAACAAGCGGATTTGGTGATACATGGCTCGTGACATTATATGATGCAAGTGGCCAAGCATCAGTGCCGCAATGAGGTACTATCAATGAGGAGGATGTCAGAGATATTCCCAGAAACATCAATAAACATTGAACAAAGATATCATGTCTGTGATTATGGATGGATAATATGATCCAAATGAGATAAATGACATACCATTTTTTCTGGAAATGGATACCATTGGGCACTTGGCTCCAATTCCTCTTCAATTTCTGGCATGTCCTCATCACCTGGTAAATTGAAGTTTTCAGGCACCACAGATTGAAAGGCCAATGATAAGGGATCATCCATCAACCACTGATCCCAGTTCAATCTCATTTCTGAGCTATCATCAGAGTTGCCTTCTGATCCACCAAACCCAAATCCTGATTTGTCATTCATGTCCAATGGGATCAAGTAATCCTGAGGACTTGGAAACTCATGATGAGCTGGCTCAAGATGAAGGTCTAATGATTCCTCCAGGGCAATGCTTGGCTCATTCTGAATACCTGATGATTCATCCAGGTAAAGCCTGCTTGTGGCTCCAGGTGAAAATCTTGATGATTCATCCAGGTAAATCCTGCTTGTGGCTCCAGGTGAACATCTTGATAAATGAGCAGACCCCTGTGAAACATTTCCAGACCTAATTGGATCCTTTTCCAAGGAGGCTTTCATCTGTTTATGACCAGGTGACTCAAGATGTCTTCGAAGATACCTTAACTCTAGTGATCTACCACCACAATACTCACAAACATATTTCTCGTGCCCATCATGATGCCAAACTGTGAGAAAACCTGCATGGAACAGTAAAATTTAAAACACATCAGGGATGGCCAATCAATGTCTGAGAAATGAACATGTGCAACTGACCAGGCATTTTCATATTGATTAGATATTCTAATTAGTTATAATGATCAATTGATTAGATAATCTAATTAGTTATAATGATCAATTGCTTAGGTATTCTATTTAGTTATACTGATCCAAGGATTAGGGATTCTAATTAGTTATAATGTTCAAAGTAATTATCAGATTGGTCAGGCGATATTTGTAGACAACCAAATCCAAAGGGGGGAATGAGGGCTTTATAACCCCCTGAGGGAAAGAGCTACTTGGCCTTGTGTTTGCCTTGCTTGTGTGTTCAAACACTTAAAAAGTAGGTTTTTTGTTCAAATGCGTAATCAAACACTTAAAATACTTGCTTGTTTGATGAAACACATAACATACTCATTTACATACATACAATTGCCCTTATTTGTCTCACTTAGAAAAATGAAATAAAACATTTGGACAAGATTTGGATTGCTATTTTGGAATCAAGTTTCAGATTGCTTTTTTGGTTTCACACCAAAGTATCTGTTGTATCATGGATAAATTTCACTGTGTGCTTATTACAATTCACACACAGGGGGGAAGATTCACTTGAAACTTCCTGTCACTGTATAATGACAGTGCACACTTTTCTGTGCAGTATTTCACATACATTACAGGTGAAATATGCTGTAGGGCCCCTGTGACAGTGCACTGTCACAGGGGCCAGAGCTCTTTCAGCCTGCCGCACAGGCCACGCCTGTGACATTGCAATGTCACAGGCACCACATCCCTTTCAGCCCGCGCGGGCCACACTCAGGTGAAAGTTTCACTTGCTGTGTCACAGTGCACTGTGACAGGCAGCAGGTGAACTTGCAGCCCCGCGGGCCGGAGATATCCAAGTCCGGCTTGCATCCCACCTCCTATCAACAACCACCCCCTCCAATCGACAACCACCCCCTCCATCAAAAGTAAGTCCCCTCCCTTCTAACATATCACCAATATATTATTCAAACCGAGCAACTAACATTTTTTCCTCCCACCAGATTTATCCAGAAAACGAGACGAGTCCGACAACCGATCTCAAAGACCCCCTCATTCTAGCGCCGTATCAACCACGATCACCTTCCGTGAGTCATTTCCTCTTCTCAATTCACATCACCATCCCTTACTAACCATCTGCGACATGTTTTGAAGAAAACATGTCGCAGATTCCGAATTATCACCCTGGCCCCGCTTACAGCTACGCAGCTCCAAACGATGCCGTGATCGCCTCCTCCACCCCACCAATCCCTTGCTCTAACCCTCCGGACACTTCCTCTAACCCACTGGTCCCATCCTCTAACCCCCCTTCCTCTCATCCTCCCCCTCCAAATTCAGATCGGCACCCGCCTCGCCAACTCGGATGGTCCGCCACTCCTAGCACCTACAGCCCCCAAATACCCGGCCCGATCCGCGATAACCTTCCACACCAAGAAGGGCTGCAGCCACAGGAGGCGAGCACCCAAGGTGAGGTAACGCTTGAACCCACTCCGGCCCGCGAGGGGAACATCGGACCGGTTCGAAACCCCCCTACAAACCGCCTTCCCCCCTCCCCCTCACTGTATCATACCCCAGCCCGCCGCCGAACATTGTTACTTGCAGCCAACGCCGAACAGGAATTATCAGAGGCAACCGACCCATCTGACACCAACTCCAGTCTCCCCCCCAGCCGACACTCGTCAATATCTTGTCGATCCGACCGCCGCCTCACCCCTAGCTCAATCCAATCCATTCAAGCTCGACTCCAGGCAATGGGGGACCGATTCCGACTCAGTGATGAGACTCTTCGGTGGGCTCAAGGACTCTTGGATGTAAGTTTCAACATTCCAGGTCTGATTGCCACACATATTAGCTGACACATTTGTTTCTCTCCCAGATGCCTGAAGAGGAGTTGAGGCTGATGACTATCCTCATCAGCCTCAACACTCAGATGACCAGAGAAGTGGTCCCCAATCCCGACCTGCAATCGTCGATTGGGAGGGAATTATTCCCTCCCACGTTTCGAATGTTTGTTCGCAACAAAGTGCGCAAGGTCTTACTACGACCGGATGTCAAGGCCTATGGACGACGATCAGCCAAGAAGCGCATTGCCGAGCGAACCCCATTCATCATTGTCAAGGTAAGCAATGATTTCTCCAGCTCATCCTCTGATGCATGCTCACTTGCCATCTTTTTCAGGGCCTTATTGAACAGACTCCCGCGGCCTTTAAGGCCGCAAACATGCCAGAGAATTACTCTCAAGACCCAGGATACAAGGCCGAACTCGATTGGCACATCGCTACCGTCCTTAAGGGCGAGAAGAACATATTTTCCAACCTCGTCCGGATCGGCCTTGCCGGTGTGGAACTACTCAAAGGACAGAATAGAGCTAGGAAGGGAAATGGATGACTACACTAGTATTAATGTAAGTTATACCAAAGGTGCTGATATAAGAGCTGCCTTCCTGAACAATGCTATGGGGAATGAGGGTAACACTAAGAATATAATAAAGGTGTGGCTAATTTCTATCTATTCTTAGAAGACTAGTACTGATGAACTTACTTACTACACACACTAGGTGAGAGGAATGGATGAAGGGGGGGATGAGTTGTATAAAGTATATATATAAAGTATAATGTGGGGCAGGGTTGGTAGCTATGGAGTCAAAGTGGGTCAAGCAAGAGAGGGGCAGTCTTCTTATATTGAGTTTTAAGCTGGTATGTATATTTATATATTCCTAAGGGTGATGGTAACTCTACTAAGTATGTATACTAATTTATGGGATCTGTAATGTTGGTATATGTTGGGGTAATTTAGTAAGCTGGGGGTCCATAAGGGAACAAGGGGGAGGAACAGGTGTCCTTATATATCTGAGACAAGAGAGGAGCCATCAGGCTAGAGGAAGGAAACAACAAGGCTATGTCATGTAGCTGGTGGGAAAAGGAAGAACATGATAGATCAGTAGAAGAGAAAGTGACATATATGAAATAGTCATGACAGTGACAGATGAGTAGTGGGAAGGTGGAGTTTATGTACAGTAGATATGATGTAAGATGTTACTGAATAAAGCCTAGTCATGTGCAGTGTATGTTATGTAGTGTCTATGTAGTGTCTATGTAGTTTATATAATATGTATTTATGTATAATGTTCTGAAATATATCTACTTATAATATGTACTTATTGTATTCTATAACTTGGTTAATACTGTAACTTGCTGGGTTATTCTGTGTTTGCCTGTAACTCTTGAACCATGAGGAATTTGAAGGTGGTTGTAGTGAGTGACTAGGGTTAAAATGAGGTGTAGAATCTGATTATGAAATAATAATGATGAATATGTGTAAGGTTTGGGTTTTATATGTATATATATGTAAGTATTTGAGGTTTATAAGTGATAAATAATTTATTAAAAGTATGGTAATGAAGTGGAATGGATCAGCACACCGGCGAGTCCCCCCCATTCCCGCCCCCCAAACTAGACAGACTGGTGTCTGATGCCTACATCAACATGGATCAACGCTTCAAGGACGTCACCCCAAGTCAAATCCTAACCGACTCGCGAATTACCCCACCACGCCGGGCCCGGCTGGCTTACCTTAGGGCAATGTTCAACATTAACCGAATCAACCGAATTGCAAACCCGACCGCCAAGCTCCCATGTGCATGGGAGGATATCGACAAGGATCTCAAGGTGCGTCGGCACCAATCAAGGGTTCACAACACCGTCTTTGGCCACCTCGTTCTCGAGCTCGATGCCCGCCTTTGGGACGGCACTACTACAGTCGACAACTGGAGTGATCAAGATCAACAGCTCCCTAGCGACGTCAACGTTGTAGCCCGTATGGGGCTGGAGAATCAATGTCACTCCCACACCGAGGAGGATTTCTTTTGAGGTAGTCATTTCCCTTCCCTGTCTATGCCACCTGCTCCATGTATTCCTTTCACTCTCTTGCGCTGCCTTCCCTTCCTTCCCTCCCTTCCTCTCTCCTTCCATTCTGATCCCTGGGCTTCCTTCCCTCACTTTCCCCTCGATTCCTTTTTTCTAGTCTAATTGTAAATAGCTCTTATACACCTATACACGCAATGCTACCAACCCAAGTGGGTTTGGCCCCAAACCCACTAGCCCTTGAGTGAGCTGATGAGGATATGGAGCCATCGAGAGCTCGATGGCTTCGTTCTCGAGGCGTGCCGAGCCGGGCGGCCGGAATGTTTTTAAACGGCCCCGGGCGGCCGGAATGTTTTTAAGCGGCCTGAAGACGGCTTTATGCGTCTTGAAGTCGGCTCTGGGCCGATTCCACTTCGTGCTCAAGTCGTCTCCAAGGCGGACTGGCATCCGCCTTGGAGACGACTAGGGTCGGGTAACGTTTGCAAGACGCCATCAAGGCGCCTTGCAAACCATAAGTGAATTGAAACGCAATTTGGTTTGGTCGTCTCAAAGGCGGACTGGGATCCGCCTTGGAGACGACTTGTGCCGGAAGACGTTTGCAAGGCGACATCAAGGCGCCTTGAAAACCCCTGATTCAATTGAATCACAAGACGCCTTGAAGTCGTAAACGTCGGCTGACAGCACTGCCAGCATAATTGCCTAGGATGAATTCATCCCAGTTAAACTGGGATGCACTCAACCAATTTAAACTTTGCTGATATCAACTGATGAAATATAAACCCAAGGGACCCCCCTTGGTTTTATATTTCATTGGTTGAGGTCAACCTACTTTAAATTGGTTGTTTGCATCCTAGTTTAACTGGGATGAACTCAACCTAGGCAATTATGCTGGCAGTGCAGGTGCATTGAATTGAAAAAAGACGCCCTCAAGTCGTCAAAAAAAGACGACTCGAAGGCGTCTGAATGCGTCCGAAGTGTAAAGGAATGGCCTTTGCAAGCCAAACAAATCCTGACAACTTTGTCCAGTTTCTAACGCCGAGGGCGACATCCCCAATTTAATTTCTAACGCCGAGGGTGACATTAGAAACTTAAATATGTAATTGATTTTTTTTTCGCTTTTTTTCACTTTTTTTTTTGCTTTTTTTCGCTTTTTTTTTTACTTTTTTTTTACTTTTTTTTTACTTTTTTTTTACTTTTTTTTTACTTTTTTTTTACTTTTTTTTTACTTTTTTTTTAGTTTTTTTTTAGTTTTTTTTTAGTTTTTTTTTAGTTTTTTTTTAGTTTTTTTTTACTTTTTTTTTACTTTTTTTTTACCTTTTTTTTACTTTTTTTTTACTTTTTTTTTACTTTTTTTTCACTTTTTTTTGCTTTTTTTTAGCTTTTGTCACTTTTTTTTGCACTTTTTTTTTGCACTTTTTTTGGCACTTTTTTTTGGCTGTTTTGTGCTGTTTTGTGCTGTTTTGTGCTTTGTTTTTTGCTTTTTTTTTGTTCACTTTTTTTTTTTTCTGTTTTTTGCTTTTTTTTTTATTTTGCTTTTATTTTGCTTTTTATTTTGCTTTTATTTTGCTTGTTATTTTGCTTTTTTTTGTTCACTTTTTTTTGTTCTCTGTTTTTACTTTTTTGTGTTTTTTTGTGTTGTTTTGTGTTGTGTTGTGTTGTGTTGTGTTGTGTTGTTTTGTGTTGTTTTGTTTTGTTTTGTTTTGTTTTGTTTTGTTTTGTTTTGTTTTGTTTTGCTTTTTTGTTTTGCTTTTTTGTTTTTGCTTTGTTTTTTTGCTTTCTGTTTTTGCAATTTTTTTCCCTCTTTTTTTTTTGCTCTTTTTTTTTTGCTCTTTTTTTTTGCTCTTTTTTTAATTCTCTTGCTTTTTTTTGTAGGAGCTGTATTCTTTTTCTTTTGTCCCTCTTTTTGTTTTGCTCTTTCTTTTTCTGTTTGTTTAACATACTTATTTGGTCATTTTTTTTTGACATTGTGCACACTTCTTCACTAAAGCAACCAATACTGTTGCTAACAACCAATACCACATTAGGGGGTTTCAAAGTTGAGTCAAGTTGACTTGCCTGCCAGTTGGCAAGTCGCTCTGCACGTTTTTTCTGGCATGTTGACTTGCCTGCATGCATGCAAGCCAAACTGTACCTTATTCCTCTGAAACCCAGTTTAATTGTTTTTACTCAGTACTCAACAATGAGACTTGAAGAGTGACTTGCCAATTGGCAGGCATGTTGAATTGCCTCAACTTTGAGTCCCGCTATTATAACAACCAATCATGTTGTTACCAACCAAAGTACATATATTTTAGACTGTTGCTGGCAACCAATTCACATTATTTAATTAATGTTGCTACCAACAGCTACCAACAACTAATTAATCAAACTGCTGCTACGCTTTCTCCAGCCACAAATAGAGCTCTTCTTCACCTGAAATCTTCCATTCCCCCCAATAATATCCCACTTTGACTACCATCATTCTTCCAAATAATAATCCACCACATACTCTTATTGCATTTTACTTTTCTGCTCCCATTAATCTACAATGAACTGGAATATTGATGAACTGAGAAGAGCATACAACAGGGAATGAAATTCTAGGTTTTGTCAAAGGGACTTGAATTCTCTACTCAATCTGCCCACCACCCCTAACCCCAATCATTTCCACCATCCATCATCTCCTGTAACTAATTATTATTTTTTCAACTCTCACAATTCTCCAAGTCATCAGCACTTCCAATGTAGTTTAATCATTAATCATCACCCTTCCCATCTTCAGCATCTACACAATGACCCTCAAACACAGGGCGTTGATAAACGCACGCCAACGCCAACCCGCACGCCAATTTTTTTTGGCGTGCGGGGCCTACACGCCAAAAAAAAGTGGCGTGTAGGGTCTACCAGCCAATTTTATTTGGCGTGTGAGACCCACACGCCAAAAATGGCGTGTGGTTCCCACACGCCAAACAATTGGCGTGCGCTCCCAGACGCCAAACAATTGGCGTGTGGGAGCGCACGCCAAACAATTGGCGTGCGGCTCCCACACGCCAATTGTTTGGCGTGTGGGGGGATCCCGCTCACGTAATCGGATGGGAGGTGCCATTCGATTACGTGAGCGGGCCGGCTGACAAGGTTATACAACCTCGTCGGCCAGGAGGACTTCCTCCTGGCTGACGAGGTTGTATAGCCTCGTCAGCCGGGAGGAAGTCCTCCCGGCTGACGAGGTTATACAACCTCGTCAGCCAGGAGGACTTCCTCCTGGCCGACGAGGTTGTATAGCCTCGTCGGCCGGGAGGAAGTCCTCCCGGCCGACGAGGCTATACAGCCTCGTCAGCCAGGAGGACTTCCTCCTGGCCAACGAGGTTGTATAACCTCGTCGGCCGGGAGGAAGTCCTCCCGGCCGACGAGGTTATACAGCCTCGTCTGCCAGGAGGACTTCCTCCTGGCTGACGAGGTTGTATAACCTCGTCAGCCGGGAGGAAGTCCTCCTGGCTGACGAGGTTATACAACCTCGTCAGCCAGGAGGACTTCCTCCTGGCCGACGAGGTTGTATAACCTCGTCGGCCGGGAGGAAGTCCTCCCGGCCGACGAGGCTATACAGCCTCGTCAGCCAGGAGGACTTCCTCCTGGCCGACGAGGTTGTATAACCTTGTCGGCCGGGAGGAAGTCCTCCCGGCCGACGAGGTTATACAGCCTCGTGCCGGGAGGAAGTCCTCCCGGCTGACGAGGTTGTATAACCTCGTCAGCCGGCCCGCTCACGTAATCGAATGGGAGGGCCCATTCGATTACGTGAGCGAGGGGGGACCCGCACGCCAAAAAAATTGGCGTGTGGGAACCACACGCCATTTTTGGCGTGTGGGTCTCACACGCCAATTTATTTTGGCGTGTAGACCCTACACGCCAATTTTTTTTGGCGTGTAGGCCCCGCACGCCAAAAAAAAGTGGCGTGCGGGTTGGCGTTGGCGTGCGCTGTTGGCGTGCGTTTATCAACGCCCTCAAACACACCATCCGCATTCCCATCAATTCTCTCAACATTCTCATCAAATCTCTCACCAACTCCAATCCTCAAGGTCCTGTCCAATCTCTCAGCAAGTTCCATCCCCAACGTCCCAGCAAATATCTTATCAACTACCAGCCTCAGTTTCTCATCAGAGATCTCATCATATCCATTCACTTACTCCTCATCAAAACTACCATTCAACTCACTCCCCAATCCAGTTGAATCAAAATCATGTCCCATCACAAAGGCATCCATTGTCTCAAATCACTCAACTGATTTCTCATAACCACACCCGTGGAATTACCAATTAGACAAATAGAATTCATAAAACTCCTAAATCTCCCTCCAGGGTTTCCATTTCTAACTTGGTCCATTCCCAAAATCTTTCTCCCAAAAATCAGATTAATATCTACTCCAACTATGATAACTCCTCAAACCTTCCTTCTGTAGAGAAAACATCACACTTGGAGGATGATATTCCAGAAATCAATTGGGAACAGGTTCTAAATCAAGTTGATCATCATTTTTCCCAGATTGGATTTGAAAATCCTGCAGGTGCTGTTTTGGATGACCATCCTGTAATGATTGAAAATGAAAACTATGTAGCCAAAACCATTCCCCAGGTAAAGTTTTGCAGGGTTAGGTTCCAAGTTTCAGACCACACACACTGAGAAGAGAGAGGCAATGTCCATTATGCCAGGCCATACTATTTCAAGGCAAGACCAATGCCCTCTGCTTTTTCTCTGGGAGGATCAACATAAATCAACCACCCCCTCCTCCACTAGATTTACTCCAGCTTTTCAAAGATGCAACTCAAGACCACTTGCCTCAAGGAAATCAACTGATAAGTTCCATACATTTTATAAATAGCAGCTATGCATTTACTTCACTTGGTATAAATTGTGCTACAAGAGCTGCTTTGAACAACCAAGGACAAGGTATATATACTTTCAAGGTGAAGGGGAAAATTCACCACAACATTTGAAGCTTCATGCCAATGTCTCAGGAAGTCCCAAAATTCTTGCAGCTCTACATATATATAAAATAATGGAAATGAGTTTGAAAATCTTCATATTCATGGTCAACATCTCCTCCCAGAGCTTACGACAAGGATTCAATAAATACTTCACCAGTGCAATCCTCTCATACGCCAGTTTGAGCATTTAGCATCTGAAATCACTCCAAACCGCTCAATAAGGCTTACAGAAACGGCAACAAATGTGGACCAAAGAGTTTCTCACCTCCCAACAGGGGACCAAATTGCAGCCATCTGGGTAGAAGGTATTTCTTTCTTTTTCACTTTCACTAAGTTGTCATGCTCTGAAATTTCTTACCTTGAAGGCAATGACCCTTTGAAAACAGCCACAAGGGATGTTATCATCAAGTATTGTGGTCAATCCCTTGCAAGAGTATCTGAATTAGACAGCAAATATGATCCTCTCCATTATGTGCTCTTACATCCAAATGGAGATCTTGGTCAGAGTCCTTAACTCAAGCAGGAAATGCCACTTTTAACTGCCTTGAAATATTATGCTTACAAGTTGGCCTTCTGCAATCCATCAACATGTGTGCAGCTGGGGATCCTCACTTTCAGCAATTTTCTATCTGTTGGGAACGTAGAAGGTATCACTGATTTTTCAAACAAGATACAGCTGCCTGCTTCAATGGTAATTCATGGTGGATCCCACAAGGAAAATTTATCTCATCACACAACTATTCCCACATATTTCCAGGTCTTTCTCCCAACATGATTACTTTTTGGACTGGGCTACTCTTTGCTGCAAGAATGTTTCAGTCAACCATATAAATGCTAGGATCTTGCAAGATATTCCATCAGAAGACAGGAATTATACAAGCTATGATTCAGTGGAAGATGACCGCCAAAACCTATACTTACAGGAATAAATAAATAGTCTAACAATTGCAGGCTTTTCACCTCATATTTTGAAAGTGAAAAGGGGCTTCCCAATAATAATGCTGAGGAACCTTGATAAAAAAATGGAACTACATTGATTGTGGAAAACCTGGGCCCAAATGTTATTTATGCAAAGGTAATTTCAGGAAATAGAGTCAAACACTTGGTGGCTATACCACACATTCCCTTCATATCAGACCCTGATGAGTCTGGATTGCCTTTCAAGCTCATACGGAAACAATTCCCTGTAAATCTGGCTTTCTCACTAACTATAAACAAATCTCAAGGTCAGACAATTGGAAATGTTGGTATTGTACTTCATGATCCTGTATTTATTCATGGACAAATCTATGTTGCATTGCCACAAAGTAAGTCCAGCCGTACTACAAAGGTGAATCTGGCCTTCCTTCATATGAAACATCAAATATTGTTTATGAAGAGGTTCTTACAAGTGTCCAGCGGCAATAGTTATATTAATATTTTTAGATTCACATCCTTTTTTGTTTTTTTTTGCTTCAGAATTTCATTGCTTTTTGATTTCAAATGCAATTTTATCTTTGTCCTTATATTTCTACAAATAAAACATTGTGTACCCTTCTCATCAAGCCCCCTTTATAAACCTCCCTCCCCAATCCCCAAAATTGGGGGCTATGCCCTCGTCAACAATAATAAGAGAATGATATTTATCAGTAAGAAAGAGCAAAGTTGAACCAGACAAGCTGATCATTGGACTTACAACCGGAATCTGACGCTAAACAGGTGGGTGAGAGGTAAATAAATTTAAGTTGACAGCTCGTCGAGTCTTGGGGAAAGTAAAACACATTTACCATCATGCCAGTAGATCAGAGTAAGCTCAAGCTGACAATCGTGTTCAAAACTCTGTTTGGGAGACAAAGAGAGAGAGAGGGGGGGGGGAGACTAGAACTCAGTGATCGATTCAACAGCAACAATAGAAGAGAGGGGAAGACTGATGTACACCACGGGTGCACCCGTAGTTCAAAAGAAACGTCCAGTAAACCAATTCCTATTCTTTTGACAGCTCGGACGCCTTGGAGGCGTTCTCAAGGCGTTCCCGATGGTTCCTACCCATTCCGGGGATGTTGGTGGATCTTCGACCCGTCTCAAGAACCAAAAGGGTTCTCAGCACGAGTTGAGAACACCTTTGGACGACTTGAAAACCACTTTTGGTTTTCAAGTCGTCTGAAAAACCACAAGAGGTTCTGATGACGCCTTGGAAACCAAAAGTGGTTTCCAAGGCATCATCAGAACGGCTCACAATCGGCTTGGAAACCACTTTCGGGTTCCAAGCCGTCATGAGAACGGTTCGCGATACGTTCGCGATTTGACTTTGCATCTGCACAACCTCCCAATGTTGGGGGGGTTACAGGGGGAAGATTCTCCCCCTCGAGATTCTCAGGGGGGGGGATGGGCAAATGTCCATCACCACCAAGGATGATGGGCTCAAGTGCCCATCCACCACCCGGTGGCAGGGGGGGGGGGGTTGGTTAGGATTATAAAAGGACTGCTGATGTGCGTTCCTTTCAGCCCAACCCCCATCCACCTGCCATCTAAGCCCCCTTACACACATTTTCCTGTATATCTGTACTAAGCCCCCATACACACACCATACATACACCCACTTAGCCTCCACCAAACACTCATAAGCCCCCTGATGACTCCCCCCCCCCCCCCCCCCCCCCAGCTTGTTATTATCTATGACCCCTCTCTGTGTGATAATCTCCTCAACCTCATCTCACCTGAGAAGGCATGTGGCAACCATCCATCCAAAGCCACCACTACTATGCCTGCTCTTCCTACCACTGGGAGATTTTACCGCTTCAAAGCCAAAGTGTTTGCACAACTTGATTTGGTGCACATCAACTTCAAATTTGGGGGAGTCCTCAAATATGAAGATGCTGCCGGCAATGTTGAATGGGTTGGCCGCATCCACCGGGGGAAATTCATCAAACAGTACCCCCTTCCAGTAAAGTACAGGTTATTCCGGAGCCTCTTGGACAAGCTACCACAACAAAAGGACGCCTCGGCATCTCTGCGCATCAAGTTTTCAAGAGGATACATGAATTCTTTGGCTGAAGAATGTGATCAGGTAAGGAGCTTTATTTTGTTCACATTATTGATTTTTAGCTGATAATCCTCTTGTTTGTTGTAGTACCCAAGTGAAAGCACTACTGAGTCAAGCATGAGTCATCTCTCATGGCCTCCATCAGAATAGGACACCTACATAGTTGGCCCTGATTTTCTCTACACACTGCTGTTTATTGTTTCCCTAAGATCAATCAATGTCATGTTTTTGCAAGCTTGTTTGTTTTTATTTCAGCAAAAGATATTCCAATTGGCCATGAAATTCTTGTCCACAAACACATGCATTTTTCTGAGTACTTTTTTGGATTGTGATCTGTCAGGTGCAATTGCAGTGCCCATGATGTTGTAATACCTCTGGCTGTTGTACCACACACATTGGCAACTTTTTATATCTAGAAGTCTTTTTCACTTGTGCACTGATTGAATCATAACAAAATTGATTCATGGACAGAATAGAGTAATGGCCATGAAACACAGACACATCATTTATGACACACATCATTTATGGGGATGAGAGCTTGATGCTCCATGAGGACCATAACTGTGGTAATATGGGTAATTTTCTGCCACATTAGTGCTGAAATTAGGGTTGTATGATGCATGCCTTTCCACATGTGGATTGTAAGAGGCCCGTCTTTCCAGATGAGGGCTGAAACTGAGGTTGTTGGAAGAGCTTGATGCAACAGGTGTACTATGATGTTGCCAATCATACATCGTTGCTGATTGAAGCGGGGAATTTCCTTGGGGGTAAGAAGATGTGCTTGAATGGAAATTGGGACCATAATGTGGATGTAAAAGATGTGCATTGTAAGATGCCCTCCTTTCCAAATTGGGGCTGAAATTGAGGCGGTTGGAAGAGCTTGATGCTATAGGTGTACCATGATGGTGCAGGGAAGATGCTTGGGGGTAACACAATGTGCTTGAATTCAAATTGGCACCATAATGTGGATATAATAATGGGGTTGAAGTATTGGGAGGGAAATTGGTGTTCATTTGGCATGATGGATATTTATTCCTTGACCTTGTTGGATATTCTGGTGATTGTGCCTCATGTGATGTGTGGTTTTGGGACACTAATGTGTTGTTGGATATTGTGACATTTCTTGCCTTCCTTTGTGGTACAGTCTGATCCCATTTTGCTTGACCCAAATATGCTGCTTCATGCATTTCTGCATCTGTTATGGGACCCTTGTCTAATCTGGATACTATTTGGTGAAACACCGGATGATGATGAGAAAATGCATTCACCAGATAGCTGTTAAAGCATGTTTGTTTTATTTCACAGGTCACAGTAGTACCTTCTTGGCGGGCACTTCTTTGCCTGCTTGATACCACAGCTTGACACTTACCGTCATAGCAATTGTGTTGCACATTTAAACAACATAAAATTTGCTAATTCAATGTGAAAACACTACAGTTAGTTTGTAACTTTTTCACATGTACAAAGTTCTCTCACTCACTTGTGCTGGAACATATCTTACTACCAATTCTTTTTCCAATATCCTCATCTTACAATCCGGCTGTAAACTCTTGATCTTACATTGTTCAATTTGCAAGATGTAATTTTGCTGGCCAACTTGCCAAATTGAAAGAACACTCCCAACATATTGGTTATTTTCCTGGTTATTTGAATTTTTGGGCATTTGAGTCATTGCCTTCTTTATACATAAATCTGTATGATTGAAACACTCACAAGTACAAATGATCCCTTGGAAACTTTGTTATTATCGTTCAGCTGCAAAGTTCCAACCTGTGTAATTTCTGAATTTGGATAATTATGTCTGACTTCATGTGGAACTGGTTCCTCATTCCCTTCATGCACTTTAGATGCTTTGAAATAGGATTGTTCATCCACTTTGGGGTTGTATCCCATGGACTTTTGTATGAGTGGATTACCTGAGAACATTCTCATGACTTCATCTGAGCCTTGGAGATATTTGTGTTGTGTATCATCCCACATGTAAGCTCCTGAGAGTATTAGGCGCATCACTTGGTAATTACTGAAACTGATGGCTATATCTCTGCCTGGGCTGAGTCGATTTGTGTGAATAGAAGCTGTCCTCAGTCGTCCATTGTAGCTTTCAAACTTCTCAGTCGCAAATAAGGTAGCCGGGCCAAATCTTTTGATTGAGTCAGGTAGATGTAATAGCATGTGGAATTTTGGCTTATTTGCCCATTGGGCAGTCATTTTGACAATGTTATACATGAATATCTTAATTTGATCTTCTAATTCCTTTATGTACTCGTTCATGTTGTCTATATGAGTTTGGAAAATCAGTCTGCCAATGCAGCATAATGGGATCCATATTTCCTTCTCTGACTTGCTCATAAAGGGGAAGTATACAAATGGTGCCAGCTGTACTACTGTGCGGAAGTCTTTGCCCAAGTAACTCTTCCAGTGTGCAATCATGTATTTAGCCTGAATAGGTGGAATATTCATACCATTTGTGATGAAGGAGTTCAAATGTGCCTCCATTTTTGAAAAGTCCTTTTTTTTATCCATGAAGTCCCGTAACAGATACTTGACAATCCCTAGTGAGAAAACATGTAGAATTTCGACTGGGGTTTCTAGGCATCCATCAAATTCTTTCAGGTGAGCAAATGTATTGCAAAGCCTGTGTGGTTCCTCTTGTTCTATCATGAGGATCCTTTGGCTTTCTTCAGGGTTATTACGCCTCAATGCTATGAGTTTGTCTTGTAGCTTATCTGTCAAGCCCAAATGATCCATGTGGGTTTCATATTCCTTCTTTGACTGAGTGGTCAGAATTTTCCATGAGCTCTTGGTCTTCTCACAGTTTGTGTCCATATTCTTGCAAAAGGTTTCAAAGGTATCCCAAAGAAATCTTTTATGTATGAGATGGATCTGTTGTCTGACATTTCATCTACATGCAAATGGCACATCCTGCAGGGGTTCTTGCAAACCCCAGGAATTGGGGTATTTGTGACCTCAGCTGACATAGGTGAATCTCCTAGATAAAAAAGAACCACACTCAAGAATAAAACCTCTTGATGAATACTGGAATCATATGCAAAACTGCCGTTGGTGATCAAAAAGCTAGGGAAAAATATCTCGTCAGTCAAAAATATACTATAATACCAATTCCAAGAAAGATGAATATGGTGTACTTCATATCTTCAACAATAGACTCTCCCAATTCCAAAGCCCCTGCTTCATTGGACGTAGTAACGAAATGACAATTATACTCCATGTTGCTATGCTCTGGAGGTAGGCCACTCCATGTCATATAGAAGGAGACATGTTTGTTCCATTGTTTTGAAATGTTCCCAGAAGTATCGTCTGAGTAAAGTGTAATGGGGACATGGCGAATTATCTTTCCATTGGCTTTAGATCTCCAAGGGTTGGGCACTGGGATTGCTGCTTTAGGGGGCCACTCTGGTCCTTCAAGAATTTGACCCCGTATTCTATCCCTGAAAGATTTTCCAGATACAATTGGAAACTCTGAATATATCTTGTCAAATCTGTCTATAGGAAACATTGGTGCAAATCAGGTGAATTGTAACTTATGTTTTTTTCAGGTACTATGATTGCACTGCCTTGTCCCATCTTGGAGTCCTGATGTCGTTGATATTCATTCACCTTGGCACAATCTGCATCTTAGCATGTAGCACATCATTCATCTTGAAGATATATTTGGTGGATAGAATTCCAATGTTCACATGAGCTTGGCTCCTGGTAGTGTAATTGGCTCAAATATATAATAGTGTTGATTACCACTCTGAACCATCTGTACTCTTCCCTCCCGAGATAAATGCTCCCTCCACTTGGCACTTGATATAGTGCATGGATATTCATACCATTAGTCTCATGTGGATAGAATTCCAAATGTTTATTCACATAGGGATTGAAAGCTCCTGGATAGCCAAGAGATGATAGAAAATTCAGTATGCTCCAAAATAACTACATTTATAATGGTATAAAAACAACCCACATGACATATGATATCTTTCACACTGAGGGAAAAGCACTTGTTGTTCAAAACAGATAAATTCTCATTAATGTTGATTTTCAGCATCCTACGGATTCTGTCCCTGCTCCTCCTGAGTGTATTCCAATGGGGTAGGCACACATTGCAAACATGGAGTATTAAGCGGATCTGGTGGTACATGCTTTGTGACAATACATTGTGCAAGTGGCCAAGAATCAGTGCACCAATCAGATACTGAAGATAAATATATTATGTTAGAATACTATCTCCTCCTCCTTCTGAGGCAACAGAGAAATTACATACCATTTTTGAAGGAAATGGATACCACATTCCATTTGTATTACAATAGCCATAATTAATAGGTTCATTATCACCTTCTAATATTTCGGGGTCTTCAATGAGGTCCCCAGAGAGGCCTGATATTGGATCATCAATAAGCCACTCAAGAGTGTTGAAGGCCTTTTCTGAAAGCTCATCTGAAATATCTTCACCTCCCCCAAATCCCATTCCCAAACTATCATTGAAGTCCAACAGGGCTGTGGGACATTCTTGTTCAACATCCATTGTATCAAGACCTTCATAATTATAGAGGGGACATTGTGTAGAGGCAGAACTTTCATAGATGCCCACATAGTCCTCCAGGGCTGTTGTCTTTTCCAATCTGTGTCCAAATATTGTGATCTGCTTATGACTTTCAGAGGCCAAGTGCTTGTGAATACTTCTCAAATTTAGCAGCTTTCCTCCACATGAAATACACTTAAATTTTTCCACTCCACCATCTTGTGGTACTGTCTCAAAGCCTGCCACAATAGGAACATGGATCAGAGATGTGGCCCTTTTTATCTTCTCTCAAGAAGAAAATTAGTTGCTACTGACCAGGATCTTCATGAAAACTTATTTATGAATCTTTTTTCTAGGGAACCACTGCACTGAATCTTAGTAGTGGGAAGCAATATTAATTTTGGGGTGCATGGGCCATGAAGGACATAGACTGCACCCTTTGTATGGAACAAGGAAGTCATTCCGGGTGTGCCCTCCAGTTTCACACCCTGTATGTGGTGTCACACCTGACAGACGGCTCAAACACGCCTGGCCCGGAGTCGGAGATATCCCCGCCTCCAGATCCTGGCTGGAACATCAATCATGTCCCAGTATCCCCACCACCCCTACGACCTCCCCTTGCCCCCTCCGACAATCCCCTCCACCGCTACAATGGTCAACCTAACACACCAAGTCAAAACAATACCGAAGCCCCACCCAATTCAACCATCCTGCCGACCGTTTCATCCCTAGCCCCGCCACCTATGAATCCAGCCCCGCCATCTGAAACGTATGTCCCTCCGCAATGGCCCGAGATGATGAGCCCGTACCGCCACCAAGGACCGGGTGAGTTTCTTCCCCCATTCATCATCTACAGGCAGACTTGTCTGAATAACAACCAAAAATTCCA